>CM021103.1:122940974-123384627 GCA_007115665.2 Sequoiadendron giganteum | reverse complement strand
TTTGCAGCTCAACATTCCTTTGCTGCACCTTGTTATGCTCTCCAATTATGAAATTATACTTCTCCATTAGGCTCTTCTTTTCAACCTCCTCTCTCTCAATAGTCTTCTGGGCCAATTTGGCCACATTCATAGTTAAGTTAGTAGCATTTGTAGTTGAGGTATCTGAGGCTCTCTTTATTATTAACCCTCCCCTTAGGTTTGGGTTAATGTTAGTGACATCAGGCTTTCTTCCTTGAGGAGCTAAAGCCCAAATTGCAAAAGTCTCATATTCTTCACTGAAGGAAGAATCCTGCAATGCTACCTTGACCTCTTCCTCAGAATCCTATAGGGGATGCTTGGAATTTAGAATAGCATTAAATGCTACTGCATCTGCTATGTCCCATTTAGTTGAAATCAATACACTAGCCCGAGTCACTAGTTTTCTCCCCTCCTTAGGAGTGATGTTCTTAAACTCTTCCATCAATTCAACTTTCACTTCATCATCATTCTCTTGATCTGACCTTTCAGGTCTTAACTCTCTTCTCCTCTTGCATTTGTCTTGATATTCCTTTAGCCTCATTCTCCATACCAATTGTAAGAAGAATGGAGTCTTGACAAATGCATCATCATATAAAAATGCCTCACATGCCTCCATCTTGGCATCTTGCGCACACTTCCCTTTCATATCCAAATCAAACAAGACCATTTCAGCTGGCCTAGGAGGAGAACGAATACCAACTTGCATATCTTGGTCTGTGACCACAATTTCATCCATCAGATCCTTATGTACTTTCTCAATCCTTTGCCTCTTAGGGCTTGGCTCTGATGGTGGTGGTGAAGGACTATCCTCCGATGATGAGTCCAAATCAATGATTTTGATTCCCCCAAGTGCTTTGAATTTTGGACCTGGCTGTGTTGATGCTTTTATGATTTGTTTTCCTTTATTATCTTCTTCTTCCTCATCACTGCTGTCATTTATTTTTCTCTTATAGAGAGGCCACTTCACTGTAGGTTGGTATGTTGGCCTTATTTCAATAGGCCTGGAATCTAGCTCCTATGTACCTTGATCCAACTCCAAGTTTATCTTTTTTGTCATTAAGGTGCCCATGGTTTCCTTGAAGTTGTGCATCAAAAACTCAATTTTCTTGTGAAACGGGCTAAAATCCATTAATGGATCATATTTGGGATCCATTTTATGCACAATGGCTAATAGCTTGTCATAAGCTATCCATTTCTCCTTGCTCAATTCTTGATTATTCAGATCAAACACATTTCTAATCAGATCCTCAAGAAAGTTGAATTCATGGACAAATTTTCCACCTTTTATTCGTTGTCTAAAAAGGGAAAAGAAGCCCTTAGAATCATGCTACTGCTTGGGACCACACCTCAGATGGTAATCATCAAAAAACTTCCCAAAGTGGACCCAACCTCCCTTAGAAAACACAAAGTCTGACACCACAGTGTAATCAGGGAAAAAGGTTCCTTTACCTTTCCCTGTAAGGTTGTCCTCATGGATACAACCAATCTGCCACATAACCTCTATAAATCTTAGTCTTGGTGGCACATTGTATTGCAGGATATGCGGAGTCCCTCGGAAACCATACACTCTCAAGATAGTCCTAACTAGCTATGGGATAATGTCACCCCAGTTGTGACAAATTCTCAATTCAGGCTTCCTTCCCTTTGGTCTGAGGAAGTCATGTGACTCCTCAGGGATTCTAGGAACATTTACGATCAACCTAGCCCTCAATCTAGAGGCAAGGCAGTTATCAAATTGCACAAAACTGGCACTCTCCCTATTATAAGATAGGTCTACAATCCATGCCTGCATTGACAATCTTTCTCCATTAACCGTTTTCCTTCACTCCATCTTCTTAGAGAAGAAATTAACATTCTTGTACAAGAACATGTACATCAACATGGAATACCAGAAGAATGGAGTGCCGACATCCTTTTGTTGCAACTTTAACAGACCTTCATGTATCTTTTCGGCCAAAAAGGAGGCAAAATCATAGATTACTGAGAAGTTTGGGTGTTGTATTTGCACCCCCATAAACATGTAGGAAATTGACGTCACCGTATTAGGGTTGAAACCAAAAATCTGGCACAATGAGTAAAAGGTGGCCAAGAAGTGATTTGAAAAACAATTTAGCCTGAAAGGCTCTTGGTCACTAGGGCTGATACAAAAGTTTGAACCTCCTGCCCTTGCCAGATGAGGTGGGAGCAGTTTAACCTTGAAAAGTGCCTTTGACCTTGCATACTCTTGTTTTATCTCCTCAAGATCAATATGAACCAAGAACGGGCTAGGCTCACTTAGGTCAAAAACCTATTGAAATTCTTCCTTCTTGATGCTCAGCATAACCCTTCCATCATTATCTCTGATTCTCTAATTACCCGTGTAACAGGGTCATAACGTGCAACCACTGCCCTAAGCAAATACACATCAGGGAATACATTAGGTACCACCAGCTTCCCCATCTCATACTTCCATCCATTTGAAAAGGGGTGGGGAAAATTCTTCTATCCATACCATAGCCTAAACATCTCCACACCTATCATGGGAACCCTAGCATCGATAATGTTGGAGCAGTTATATACTAACCCCTCCCATAGGGCTCTTCCACGCATCAAAACGAACCCCCTCTTCCTATCATTAGTTGACGATGTGAATTGATCCAGGAAGTCATCATATAAATTTTTGTGTAAATAGTCAACTTGGCCAGAATGTTGCTTTGACGGTGCCATCCTAGGTAAACTAGTGCTTCCTTGATATTTCAAACCTTTAAACAAACTAGGGCTAAACAAAAAAATGAGACTACAGAATAGAACCTTGCAATCTCTCACAATTCAAACTAACCTATAGCTCTAGAACAATTACCAATAATCTCTCTGAAAAGTACACCACAATGTTCCCCAAATTCTCAATCAAATTAGCTAGGAAGTATAGAAAATAACTCATGGATTTACGCTTTGCACAAATCCAAATCCTTGCTGTGACAACTCGTAACTTCATCCTTGGCTCTGAAACTGCTTCGTAAAGATGTTTGAATGCTTTGTGAGAACAATAGGGTAGAAGAAAAGTCTCTTTATGTCGATCAAATCAAGCCAATAAACATCTCGTCCACCATTAAAGCTTGTTCATGTGCTGGACAAATGGATCCAATCGCATTAGATGCAAATTCAAATATCAACCATCAATCTTTCACTTCTGTCAAATGATCGAATGGTTGCCAAAATAAGCTGACACGATCTCCATCATGGCAACAAGGGCCCACCATATTATGTATCGCCAAAGAAATCCACGTGGCGCTCGCCCGTGATATCAGGATCAATAAACACCTCGCAACTTCTGATCATGTGATGGCGGGAAACCATAGATTTCAACCGTCAAAAATCGTGTTCACTCAACATAGTCGCTTGTCTTGTCACTAACCATCAAGCACCTTTTCCATCCAGATTATAACATCGCCGTTGATTTGAAGCACATGCATCTTGTAACCAATTTAGTAACCTGCTATATAACATAGTAAGCATGTGCATCACCGTTGATTTGAAGCACGTGCATCTTGTCTCGTCTGCCATTAAAGCTTTCTCGTGCACTGGACAAACAACTCCAATTGCATTATATGCAAATTCAAATATCAACCATCGATCTTTCACTTATGTCAGATTATTGAACAGTTGCCAAAACAAGCTGACACAATCTCTATCATGGCAGCAAGGGCCCACCATATTATGCATCACCAAAGAAATCCATGTAGCGCTTACTCGTGATATCATGATCAATAAAGACCTCACAACTTCTGATCACATGATGGCGGGCAACCGTAGATTTCAACCATCGACAATCCTGTTCACTCAGCATAGTCACTAGCCTTGTCACTAACCATCGAGCACCTTTTCCATCCAGATTGTAACATCGTCGTTGATTTGAAGCACGTGCATCTTGTAACCACTTTAGTAACCTGCTATATAACATATTAAAACCCGAAAGATATATTAAAGAACTTTCATCATCCCTTCAACACTGCTAGATGAAACACGTGGCGCTCACCCGTGATATCACAATCAGTTGAGACTCTGTGGTGGGGTCATCACGGGATGGCTGGGAACGACTACAATCAAAGGATGGTTGATCAATGGTCATTAAAAGTTATTCCCTGCACAATATAAAACATTTATTAAAGGCATAAGGGGACATCACCTAGGCTGATGACAAATAA
The DNA here is from genome assembly GCA_007115665.2 of Sequoiadendron giganteum. Classification (NCBI taxonomy): domain Eukaryota; kingdom Viridiplantae; phylum Streptophyta; class Pinopsida; order Cupressales; family Cupressaceae; genus Sequoiadendron; species Sequoiadendron giganteum. The sequence goes on along the minus strand of CM021103.1, from coordinate 123,380,425 downwards.
TGGCTTAAGTTGTTTTTAAACATGGGGGCACAAGGCCAACTTAGACTTAGGGAATAATAAAGTTAGGCGAAAGAATTAAAACATTAAATCAAAAGGGGCCTGGTTTAGACGAAGTGATGGGCATAAGTTGTTTTTTAAAACCCCCTCTATAAAATAACAACCAAATAGATCCCACCCAAGGCGTAAGATAAAACACTAGGGTTTTTCATGAAAACAAAAACAAAAACTTAGTGATAATAGATTTCCACAATCCATGAAGATTTGCTGAAAGTGTTTCTGGATTAGACTGTGTTTGTTTTTTTGCATCAACTTTTCAGATCACACTCCGTGATCCATCATCAGGATATGAGAGAGCATAAGGAGTAAAATGAATAGCTGTAAACCAAGAATTGAATAAAAGGGAAGAGGGAGGGGGTAAAGAAAGGTAGGCACAAGAACCAAGGATGGAGAGAAAGATGTAAAACAAAAAAAGATAAAGGAGTAAAAAATAAAACCAAAATCAAATGGAGGAGAAGCAAGCAAAAATAATACAAGAAAATTTATAATTTTTAATAAATAAGGAAAAAATAACAAGCAAATAAATAAATAAATGAAGTAAACATAAATAGACAAACAAGAAAAAATTAAAATTGACAAAATCTAAAGAATGGAAAGCAAGAAAATTATAAATAAACAAGCGAATAAATAAAAATAAAAGAATGAAAATAAATATAACAAAATGAAATAAAAATAAGACAAAAGATAGAAAAAACAAGGAAAAATAAAAAACGAAAAGTAAGCCAAAAAATGAAACAAAATTACTAAAGAATAATAAATAAAGTAAAATAAAGAACACAAGCAAGGAATAAAAAATATATAAATATCATTATCTATAAATTATATGATAACATATGGATTATAAATTATATGTTAACATATAGATTATAAATTATATGTTACCACATAGATTATAAATTATATGTTAACACATAGATTATAAATTATATGTTAACTCAAAAATTATAATTAAATGAAAAAATAATAAATTAAAAAAATATATATATAAAACAAGAACGAAATATAAAATTTAATCAAGGAGAATTTCAAAATTAAATTAGAAGCTTAATTTTAAATAAATGTATAAAATACAAATACAAATAAATTGTAAATTATATGTAAATAAACATATAATTTAAAAAGACAAATAAAAAGTTAATAAAAGTAACAAATAAAAATAAATAAATAAACAAAATTAATAAATAAGCATAAAAGAAGTAAAAAACATGAAAATAATAAATTAAGAGAAAAAAACAAATAAGTAAAAGAGTATAATATAAATAAACAAAAATTAAATTAAAAAATGTAAGTAAATAAACATATAATTATAAGAATAAATAAAAATTATAATAAAAGAAATGTAAATAAACATATTGATAGAAATATTAAAAATCCAAGTTTAAAAGAAAAATATTTTATAAAAAACATAATAGTAAATTAGGCATAAAATAAAATAAAATTTATAGGAATAAAATTTAAAAATAAACAAAAATTATTATAAATAACAAGAAAATAAACATATAATTTTAACAATAAACAAAATAAATTAGAAGAAAATAAATTTAAATATATAATATATAAAGAGAAAATAACCAAATAAGAAATATTTTTTAAATTATAACAAATTTAAAAGAGAATAAATTATAAAGAGATTACAAGAATGTAAATTATAATTTATAATTAAACATAAAATTTATAAATTACATGTTTACATGGAGAAATTATAAGTTCAAACCAACTATGCATCCACTTACAAAACCTCTGAATTAAGAAGATAATCAAGCTCCATTACTCGAATCGTATTAATCTTTCAATAGGAAGAGAGGAAGAGGGAGATATAGGGATATAAAGAGGGGGAGAAAGATGGGGGAGATCAAGAGAGGGGTAATGAGATAGAGATAGAGAGGAAGATAGATATGTAGATGGAGATGGAGATGGAGATGAAGATGGAGATGGAGATTAAGATGGAGATGGATATGGAGATGGAGATGGAGGAGGGGGATAAAGAGAGAGAGAGAGAGAGAGGGGAAGATATATATGGTAGAGAGAGAGATGAAAGAATAAATATAGAGAGATAGAGATAAATGAGAAAAGCGATATAAATATAGAGTTCTAGGAAGAGTGAGAATGAGAGAGAGACATGTCTAGAGATAGAGGGATACAAATAGATAGATGGGGGGTAGGGTGGGAGTGAGTGAGGGAGATATGGGGAGAGATAGAGAGAGGGAGGAAGAGAAAGGGAGAGAGATATGTAGAGGAGGGATATAGAGAAGAGGAGGAAGAGAGGGAGAGAGATAGGTAGAGAGGGAGAGGGAGAGAGTGAAGAAGAAGAGGGAGATAGATAGATCAATATATAGAAAGGGAAAGGGAGAGGGATAAATATAGATGGGTGCTACCACAATAATGAGTTACACTTTTTAGGACATCCTGATTTTTGCTAAAATCAGATATTTTTAGAAAATATAATGATTTAAGCCTTAAAAAGGATCCATTTAAAGGATTTTAATTGAAGAGGGTTTGATAAAACCCACTTATATCAAACCCCCTTGGATAGAAATCTACTAGTTTCAAACCATACCTATAATGGAGTCTCCTCTACACCTATCAAAATGTTGATAAAAACCCACTTTTGATTTACCTTTTGGATGATCAAATTAATTTATTTAAAATTTATCTTTTTTAAACATGTACTCCTTATTATAATCTTTCCAAAAAATATAATTGTAAATATATTTAATTTTATTATTATATTTATTTTTTATTTCTTGTGAAAGTAGACTTTTTAATGAGCATCGAAGTCTTTGTTTCACAAATATGGAAAAATAAGAAAAGAGAGAATTTTTTTTCTTAAAAATACATTTACACTAGCTATTGATGCCCTTATTCAAACACAAAAGTAACAAGTTAATTCAAATGCATATAAAAAAAGTTATGTAGCTAAAAGTATAATATTTCCAAATTATAATTACTTCGACTTAGAAAATTAATTAAAAAATATATATGCAACAAAAATTTATAAAAAAATATCCATCCACTAGATATTGGTGTGCAAAAAAAATTATTTAAAAAATTAGAATTGTATCCTTTCTATTAAAAAAGTTATGTAGCTGAAAGTAAACATTACTTTTTGAAAATGATGTTTAGTAGAAAAAATATGTTAATAAAACTTACATAGAATGATTCACAATTTTTTTAATATTTAAAAAAATATATAATTGGAATCTACACACAAAATATCATAAATCACTAGTTTGCTTTATCTTCAAATTCTTAATGGTTTAGCTTCTATAGGGGTAAGAAAGTGAAGATCTAGTGAATTGTTTTGATTTCAGTGTCAATTTTGGCAAAAAAGTGTAACCCATTAAATTATGGGATCACCCAGATAGAGGGTGATATAGATAGATAGAGAGGGATAGGGAAGGAGAAAGCAAGATATGGAGATAGAGGTAAGAGGTAGAGAAAGATATGGATATGGAGAGAGAGATATGGGGAGAGAGGAAGAGATAGCTCAATTGATAGAGAGGAGAGAGGGAGTAATATAGATAGAGGGAGATATAGAGAGATAGAGAGGGATAGGGAGAGAGAGAAAATTATATATAGGGAGATGAGGGTAAAGATATAGGGATAAAATTAGATAGAGAGAGGAGTGAGAGATATAAATAAATATAGATAGAGATATAGAGTGGGAAAGATGGAGTGAACAAAAGATTGAGGTAGAGATAATGAGATGTAGATAGAGAGGGGGGAGAGATAGGGAGATAGGGATAGAGGGGTCAAGAGTGAGAGAAAGAGAGAAGGAGAGAGGTAGAGAGGGGAAATAGAGAGTTTTTGTGTGTATGAGTGAAAGAGAGAGATATAGATGAAGATAGATATGTATACATTGAGAGAGAAGGGAAGACAAAGATAGAGAGAAATACGGGAGAGAGAGAGGAATACAGAGATATAAATCTCTCTCTTCTCTTTCTCTTCTCATCTCTTTCTCTCTCTCTAGAAATATGTCTATCTCTACATCTCTCTCTCTCCATATATATATATATATATATATCTCACTCTTTCTATGTGACTATATCTAATCAAAATTTAGTTTATGACTCTCTCTCTAACTTTTAATTTAGATTCTAGAGTTTAGACTGATAAAGAGAGGAGTGAGAGATATAAATAAATAGAGAGATACAGATATAGAGTGGGAGAGATGGGGTGAACAAAAGAGAGAGGTAGAGATAATAATACATATATAGAGAGGGGGAGATAGGGAGATATGGATAGAGAGGTCAAGAGTGAGATAGATAGAAAAGGGGAATAGGGAGTGTTTGTGTATATGAATGAAAGAGAGAGAGATAGAGACAAAGATAGATATGCATAAATAGAGAGAGAATCATAGACAAAGATAGAGATATATAGGGGAGAGAGAGGAAGATAAATTGAGAAATAATGAGAAACACAAAGATAGAGAGGAAGACTGAGATATAAATATCTCTCGCTTTCTCTTTCTCTTTCTCTTCTCATCTCATCTCTTTCTCTCTATAAATATGTCTATCTCTACCTCTCTCTCCATAGTTCTACCCCTCCATCTCTCTCTATATTACTCTCTTTTGACATCCTTATTTATCTCCCCCTTTCCCTCTTTTATCTTTGGATATCTGTACCACTATATATATCTTTGTCTTTTATTTCTCTTTATCTCTCTCACTCTTTCTATGTAATTATCTAATCAAAATTTAGTTTTGAATCTCTCTCTCTAACTTTTAATTTAGATTTTAGATTTATTTTATTATACAAATTAAAATAAAAAATTAAAATATAATTATTCTATAGCTAGTATGAGTTTTCCACAGTACATAATGTTGCAGTATATAGCTTTTGGATTCAAATGTGTAAGTTTTTTTGTTGATGTTTCGGATCACACACAGTGATCCGTCATCACGAAGAGGAAAAATGAAATGAGATTTCAAAACAAGTCTTAATAAAGGGATAGGGAGAAGAGAAAGGACTACAAAAATTTGAGAAAACAATAAAATAATATCATAAACAAAAGAAAAAGAAAGACTACAAAGAAAAGAAAATAACAAGACAAAAAAATAAAATTAAAGACAAAAAGATGATCTAAGATTAGAAAATTTAATGATATATTTTAGTCTTTATTATGATTAAAATATCTCATTATAAGGAAAATAAAATAATAAAGACAAGATTAAATACAAAAAGATATAATAAGATTATAATAGTGATATATTTTAATCATTATAAATATTAAAACATCCCAATGGAAGAAGTCAACTCAATGCATTTAGAATTAGGAGGGAGGGTTGGAATGCAGGGATTTTAGGAGGGGGAGCCATGCTAGACTTAATTGCCAACCTTCGTCCCGATTAAGATTGATGAAGTGGTTTATGATGGTGATGACTTCTTGCAATTTATGCTTGAAAAGGTTATCTTCCTTAACCCAACCTGGGTGTTCTCGAGGAAAATGTGGTGCTTGGTTTGGTGGGAATGCTCTGCAAGGGCTGACTTAGATATTCTATCGTGCCTGATATCAACACTATGTTCTTTGACTCTAGTGTTGATTGATTGCCTTGTTTCCCCAATATATTGGGTCCCATAAGAGCAATGAATATTGTACACTCCAAAGTGGAGAAGAGGTGGTAAGGGGTCCCTGGTCGAGGGGATGAGATTTCTTGTGGTAGATATAGGTTTGAAAGCATAGGAAATACCTTTCTTGTGAAGAATTTTGGAAATCTTATTGCAGAGGCCTTCAATGTAGGGGAGGTTGGAAAATTGGGAACGGGTGGTTCCATAAGGCTTGGGGGTTGGATTAGCTCAGTTTTTGGCAATCGCAAAAGCTTTGAGGATTTTTTTGTCATGATAGCCATTGAGTTTCAAAACACAATAGAGATGAGAAAGTTCAAGATCAATGTGGTCTTTATCACAAATGTGATGAGCCCGAGTTGCAAGAGTGTTGAGGATGCTAGCCTTTTGTGCTGGATGGTGATGGGAAGAAGCATGAAGATAGAGGTTTGTATGTGTGGACTTTCAAAAGACACGATGAGCTAGGGAACAATAATTAAAATTTTAATAAGATAAATATTTGTAAATTAAATCAATGCTAATAACTTTTAATTATTATTTGTAATTGCATAAAAGACATAAATCATTAAAATAATTTTAAAACTTAAATCTAAATTAAAAATTTAAATAGAATAAACAAAATGCAAAGTCAAAATATATCAAAATCCAAATATTAATAATAAAAATAATAAACTTAATATATTAACTTTTTTTTATAAAATTGAATGTATTTAAATAAATTTAATTTAAAATATTAAAATCATAATTGAAATAAAATATTTACAAGTAAAATAAAAGTGTCTTTTTATACAATTTACTCTCTTTTGATATCCCTATTTGTCTCCCCTTCTCCCTTTTTATTTCTCTCTAACTCTCCTACTTCTTTTTATCTCTCACTCTTTCTATGTGACTATATCTAGTTAAAAGTTGTTTTGTGACTCTCTCTTTCTATGCTCCTTGATTTTGGTGGTAAAAGAATGGTCGGTTTCCCCAATATATGGAATCCCACACGAACAAACAATCTTATAGACTCTAGAGTCAAGAAAGATGCCCCTGGAGTCTTTGAGGGAAGGATTACATTTTCTCAAGGTAGAGAAGGGTTTAAAATCACAACGAAGGCCTTTTTTAAGAAGGATCTTGGAGATTTTTTGGGAGATACCTTCAACATAAGGAAGAGAAACATTAGGAAGGACTGAGGAATGTTTGGGGTTGGACCTAAAAAGGAAGCTAGATTTGGTTTGGTTGAGGGCCCTCAAGATTTTCTTGCTAGAATAACCATTTAATTTAAAAACTTGATGAAGGTGCGTCAAATCTTGTATTGAGTTATCCTCATCGCAAATTTGGTAGGCTCTCCAAGAAAGGGTTTTGAGAACGCTAAATTTTTTACTAGGATGATGATGAGAAGACGAGTGGAGATAGAGATCAGTATGAGTAGCCTTACGAAAAACCTTACGACCAATGGAGCCATTTGGATTTTTTAGCAGAAGAACGTCAAGAAAAGGGAGTTGGTTGTTGGACTCAAAAAAAATATTGATGGATCACAGAGTGTGATCTGAAACATTAACGCAAGAAACCAAACACAATCTAATCCAGAAACACTTTTAGCAAAAACAAAAACCCAAACCTTAGGTTTTTTCAAACAATATGAAAGACCAAAGACATAAGGAAAGATAAAATGGAATTCAAAGAGAAAAAATTTGAAGTTCCATCAATAGTCACATATGATCACATCATTCTTGACCATTTGATATCATGAAAACCTCAAAAATCTAGTATTCAAATAACCCATATCATTAGAAAGACAAGTTCCATCAAGGTGAAATGAAAAGGTTATATTGAGCATATAGATCTCACCGATGAAGTTCCATCAACAGGAAACCTGTCTTGTCTCACCTATCAAAGCACAAGGAGTTGTATCGGCCAGACCAACACCATCAAAGTAAGATCCCTGAGTCATCCTGAGTGCATTTGTCTTGTCGATGAAATATCATCGCCGAAAAACTCATATTGTCTTGCCGACAAAAAAAAACATACTATCACCAAGAAAAATGCTATCGAAATGAGTTCAAGATGTCCTCCTGACCCACTATGTCATGCCGATAAGATTACATTGGTAGGAGTCTTGGAGACATACTTGAGATTGAAGGAATAATCATTGGGAGACTTATAACATCATAAAATTTATTGAATGTCTTAGCGATACAGCATGTCTTACTGATGAAGACACAAACAAATCAAGATAGCCGTTAGGGTGACTCTTGGTGACATTTATATGAATCCGATGGATAGATTATGTGATATTGGCATAATGACTCCTCAACAAAAAGAATGTTTAATGAATGTTAGTCAATCCTGAATAAAAGGATCGCCCAAAGTTTCAATTGTCTTACTGATAGAACATTTGATGTGACAGTGGGTAAATTCAAAGATCAATTACGCTCGTGTTCAAATCTAGGACATTAATGGAAGTATTACTACAAAATGTGTTGATGATTTCCTGAATTGAGAAAAGCAATTGAAGGAAAATTTTGCAAAGTTAGCAGCAGAGGAACGGATGAAGGGCCAAAGGATCTTGCGGTCAAAGAATTCTCAATAAACTTGTAAGTTCCTTGCAATTAAATTTTTGGTTTTTTGATTCATAAAATGGAAAGCACTAGCTCAGGAAATGAAAAAGGTAGGAAAAAGAGTGAGAGTAAAAACCATAGAGGAAAAAAGAAAAAAAACTGAAGTAGACAAGGAACCGTGGGTAGTTGGGAGGAAGTTAAACCAAGACTTAATTGATCAATCAGCCAACTTAGGACCTAAGGCTTTAGAGGATAAAGGAAAAGTATATACGAGACATATGGACCCCAATTAGGGGATATGAGCTATTTATTTTTCATTACCAATGAAGGAACCGATACAAACCAGTGTGCAATCCTTGGAAGTTAAACCTAGGGAAACTAGTTTGCCCCAATATATTTGTAAATGTATAATTGGTGAAGATGCTAGCTGTCAATTATAATCCAAAATGTAAAGCTATTTTTGATCCATTAGGAAAACCATTTATATATGTATCTGAAGTTGTCATATGTGAGGTTTTTAACCTAGAGGAGTGTGTGGTGAAAAAATTGTACCTGAAGAGCTAGAAAAGGAATTCTAGAGGATGGATATTTTGTACAAGGGTTGGAGGTTGCCACTGCATAGGTCTAAGAAAGATGGTGTTTGATACGAAGGTTGGATGAATCACTCACTGATTCATGCTCTAAGTTTTTCTTGGAAGACTTCTAGGGTGTCTTTCTCCACCTTGCAACCTATAGGATATCTTCTTGCTTAGGATCCCTTGGTTCTCCTTGCCAACCCAACTATCAACAAATATCCTTCTTCCAAGTCAAAACTTGGTGCAATCTTGTAGCACTAGCCTTTAGCCCTTAACCTACCTTAAAGGCTACTAACCTCCAAATTATTGAAATCATTCTACAAAGGTGTGGAGGTGCTTCCAAAAGCTTCAATCCATCCTACTAGGGGTATTAGGGATCCACCTAGCTCCATCTATTGGTCGCTTTCACCAAACTCCTGCATTAGGCCTAAAAGGCTACTAGCCCTATTAGGTCTCCTTCTCCGAGAAATCAAGGTTTTTTCCAAAGTCCTTCCAAAGTAGACCCCAATATTTTCATGGGATTCTTGGTTCATATGCCCACCTCTCAAGGATTTTTGGGTTCTTGGGCCACAACTGGCTGTACAATGCCCTAACCTAAAAATGAGCAAAATTAAGGCTTTTTTAGCCCTTTTCTGGCTTCTCTGCAACTTGCTAAGTGCTTCCCTCACCAATTGGATTGATAGAGTTTCTTTATCCTTACCATGTATTGGTAAGACTCATATCTTCCTTCTCCAAAAAGATATTTGTCTCTAAGCTATCACCTCTGCAAATTAAGTGCTTTGCACTATGGTCTTTCCTAGCAGGGCTCTTCTCTGGCTTGCCTAGGACAAGATTCCAACAAAAGATCCTATGATTTCAAAGGCTCTAACTCCTAATTTATGTACACCCATGGAGTCTAGTCACTAATCACAAAGGGCCATACAATTTTTATGGTGGGAAAGTGAACTAACACTCCATTCTTTACAAACTGTCTCATTCAGACCAGCAATAGTGTAGAACACAAAACTATTTACAAGAAGTGCTTAAACTAAACAACCAATCTATCTAATGCCACACAGAATTAAAAGAGCAACTACCCTACATCATGCATGAGTTACAGTGCCAAACTAATCCATTAAAGAATCACTACAATACCAAAAGCCAAAAATTTCACACACAATCACATAAGCTTTCCTTGAATTCAAAATATAAAACACTATGAAAGGAATCCAACCTCAATCCGATGCCGAGGCCTCCCATAAATAGGGTTACCAAATAGTTATCCTCTCCCTTGGGCTCCTCTTGGTCGGTTGTAACTCCAAATATCAACATTCTTGAGCAACATTTCAAATGTTGTATAGTTGCAAGACAACCTTTTAGCCCTCTTTGCACCTTACAATAATCCTAAGCCTCCTATGGATCTAAAACCCTATTGCACCTACTCTATGGTCAACATGACCTTAATCTATACACAAAAAAAATCCAAAATAGATTTCTTAGTTATCTTAGACAAAGTTTTCCTAGACAACCTATTGGTGCTCCTGCACCATTCTCTCCCCTCTGCACTAACACTAAGGAATGTGGGGAGAGATCAGAGACAGATCAATGCCATACTTCTTGAAATGAGCTTCTTCCACCCATGTAGCCTTAGAATCTAGTTTGTCTTTCCATTGTATGAGGTGTTCCATGTACACCTTGTGTCGAGTAGAATTATTCAATTTTTATTCCAAGATCCTATATGCTTGTAGCTTGTCCTTAGGAGGTAAGACTATAGTACTCACATCCTCCAAGACATCTAGGCTCTTCAAATTCATATCAATTACTAGTCCTTTATACTTGATCAAGTCAGCTACATTAGACACTAGTGAAATACTTAATTCTGCAGGAAGCTACACCTTGTAAGCATTCTTTCCATACTTAGCTAATAATTTACATGGTCCCACTCTCTTCATCTGCAAATTTTTTGGTACTCCTTTATGCAATCTGGATTTGTTGAGATGGACCATGACATAGTCACCTATTGTAATTGGATATCTTTCCTAGACATATCCACCTTAGTTTTCAACTTATGAGTAGCCTCTGTGATTGTTTTCTTCACTTGCTCCTAAATCTCCTTCATGGTCTGAAATAAATCCTTTGCATGGCCACTCCTATGCTCCATAGCTCCTAGATCTCTGAGCTCACACAGACCTCTTGGGTGCATACCATATACTATCTCAGAAGGACTCCTACCTGTAGTCTTGTTCACACTATCATTGTAGGCATATTCAGCTTGTGAGATGACCAAGTCCCATGTTTGACCATACACCTTGGTTAGGAATCTTAGAAGGTTACCTAACACTCTATTTACAACCTCAGTTTTTCCATCTATTTGAGGATGGTAAGCTGAACCAAAAGATAAGTTAGTACCCAGTCTGCTCCATAGAGTTTTCCAAAAATGACTCATAAATTTCACATCTCTATCTGATACTATGTTGAATGGTAATCCATGGATCCTCACAATCTCTTTGAAGAAGAGATGTGAAATATAACCAGCATCATGGTTGGTCTTGCAAGGAACAAAATGACTCATTTTACTGAACCCATCTACCACCACATAAACACTATCAAACCCTGTCTTAGTTTTAGGGAGTCCTACAACAAAGTCCATACTAATACATTCCCATGGTCTGTTGGGAATAGGTAGAGGTTGATACAAACTTGCATTGCTAGCTCCCCCCTTGCCTTTCATACAAACTACACACTGCTCCACATACCTTTTGACATCCCTTGGAAACTTGGGCCAATAATATAACCTTTGTACCAATTCCATTGTCTTGTTGATACCGAAATGATCACTGAGACTACCATTGTGCTTCTCCTGAATGAGATTCTTTCTCATTGAACCTTTGGGAACATACAACTAATTCCCCTTAAATAAAAGTCCACTCTGTAGTGTATACTCTGAGAATTGACTGTGAAAATGATTATCAAAATCAGAACATACCTTATATGCTTTAGAGAAGTCTTCATCTTCTCCATAGAGATCCTTGAAAATCTCTATCCCAATGCTTTGGAATTGAATCTCTTGCACTGTTAGCAACCTCCTACTTAGTGCATATGACACCTTGTTCAACTGTCTTTTCTTGTGTTTTATATTAAAGGTGAAGGCTTGGAGGTACTCCATCCATTTCAAATGCCTATTACTTAACTTTTCTTGTGTGTTGATGTAGTTAAGTGCCTGGTTATCTGTGAACACTACAAACTCCTTAGGTAGGAGATAATGTCTCCACTTTCTAAGAGACTGCAGTAGAGCATATAGCTCTAAGTGATAAGTAGAATACTTATTTTTAGCCTCATTGAGCTTTTCACTAAAGAAAGCTATAGGCCTACCTTCTTGGCTTAGTACTCCTCCTACTGCAATTCCACTGGTATCACATTCCACTGTAAATAGCTTATCAAAGCTAAGTAAAAAAAGGATGGGTTGAGTTGCCACTTCTTGCTTCAACTTCTCAAAAACCTTCTTTGCTTCAAGAGTCCATTTAAATTTAGTCTTTAGACCACCCTTGATAGTATCAAGCACTGGTGCACAAATGCCACTAAATTTTCTTATAAACTTTCTATAAAACTGAGCTAACCCATGAAAAATCCTTACCTTTGTCTTGGTGGTTGGTGTAGGCCAATTTAGAATAGATTCCACCTTGCTTGGGTCAATCTTCAATGACCCTTGGGATACTACAAACCCCAAATCCACAAGCTCTTGCTTGAAGAACTCACACTTTTCTAGATTTATTGATAACCTCTCCTCCTGCAACCTGTTAAGTACCATCTCCACATGCTTCAAATGTTCCTCTCTTGTCTTACTAAAGATGAGTATATCATCTAGATACACTACCACAAATATCCCTGTGAAATCCTTAAGCACTTCATTCATGAGCCTCATGAATGTGCTAGGGGCATTTAAGAGACCAAATGGCATAACTCTCCACTCATACAACCATTAGTTGTCTTAAAATTTGTCTTCCATTCATCCCCATATTTGATTCTAATCTTGTGGTACCCACTTTTGAGATCCAAATTAGTGAAGTACTTTTCCCCTCCAAGATAGTCCATCAAATCCTCTATCCTAGGAATAGGAAATCTATATCTGATTCTAATCCTATTGATAGCCCTAGAGTCAGTGCAAAGTCTCCACTTACCACCTTTCTTGGTTGGTAAGATTACTAGTACTGCACATGGACTGATGCTCTTCCTGATTAGTCCTTGGTCTAATAACTCCTACACTTTCCTAGCCACTTCTAGGTTTTGATCTGGTGTGAGTTTATAGGCTACTTTGTTCGGCAATGAAGCCCTTGGTATGAAATCAATCTAATGTCTGATAGCTCTCTTTGGAGGTAATGTTGTTGGTGTCCCATCACTGACTATGTCCTTGAAATTCACAAGTAACTTTTGGACTTCTTCTAGCATAGGTGTCCGCTTAGTCTTGTCTTCTTCCTTGGGTTGTACCATAATAACATATCCTTCACCTCCTTGCTGAAGAGTGTTGATAAACTCCTTGCCACTGCTTAACAAGACACTAGGGGTCTTTTATTGTACTTCTTCTTCATCCAACAGTGATTGTAACTTAAATTTTTTACCATCCTTCTTGAATGAGATGATGTTCTCCTTTCCATCATAGACAGCTCCTCTATCATATTCCCATGGCCTTCCCAATAGAAGATGGCATTCATCCATAGGAAATACATCACAAACCAGTTTGTCTTTGTATCCTCCAATGGAGAATTCCATTGATGTCTACTCATTCACAAGGAAATTCTGCCCTTTATTCAGCCATGTCACCTTGTAAGGATTAGTATGGGGCATCTTTTCCAATTTTAGCTTCTTTATTGCTTCCTCTGAGATGATGTTACCCGTGGACCCTAAATCCACTATAACTTTGCACACCTTCCCAAGTATTTTGCATCTCACCCTGAATAAGGCTCTCCTTTTCTTTGGCTCCTCTTTGACTGGTTGTCTGATTAGAACCCTTATAAACATCAAGTTCTCCTCCATTTCTAACTCAATATGGCTAGCCTTTGGTGATTTGACACTCATAGTTTCTTCTTGAGCATATGTTATTCTCTTCTATGTGCTAGAAGAATATGCTTTCTTTGGGCACCTATAAGCAGTATGTCCCACTTGGCCATAGTTATAACATTTCATGCTAGCAAAGTAAGAGTTACTTCTACCTACACCTCTTCCTCTATTAGAACCTCCTTGAGATCCTCTACCTCTTCCATAACCTCCTCTAGAAGTTATTTCACTTCCATGCTCTGTGAGTTTAGACTCTCCTTGACTTATTTGTTTAGTCCCTTTACCTTGGTATCCACCTCTATGTCCTATTTGATCTCTGCCTTTTCCTCTTCTCTTTGAAGTTTGATCTTGTTTCCTTTTACTTTTCTCTTCAATATTTATAGCCAATTGATAACATTGGTGCACTGTTTTGGCACTTAGAAGAGTCATCTCCTCTTGTATGTTCCACTTCAAACCATTAAGGTATCTAACTGCCTTAAGGCTTTCATCCTCAGATACATTAGACCTGATGCAAAGTTTTTGAAACTCCTCTGTATAGGAATTTACATCTTGGTCTCTTTGTCTCAAGCTCTGTCTTTTCTTATGCAATTGAATTTCATAGTCATTTGACATGTATGCCTCTCTCACTTTTACAACCATTCCCTTCTAAGTGGAAATAGGTTTCTTGCCTTCCTTTTCTCTCTCTATCTGGATGAACTTCCACCATGTCAAAGCAGAACCTCTCAATCTTTATTTTTCCACTTTTACCTTCTGTGCTTCAGTGACTCCATCACACTCAAAATGGTTTTCCATTCCCTCTATCCAGTCCATGACTAGATCTGCTTCCAATTTTCCACTAAACAGTGGTATGCCTTCAAGAGCTTTTCCACTCATAGCCTTCAATGCCTTCAAGAAATGCTCTTCTTGCAAAATAGGGTCAGGTTCAGGGGTCTTTTCTTCCTCTACAACCTCTTCACCCTTGGGTACTCTTCCTTCCAATTTATCACTGACCTCATCACTCTTGGTCTGTACGTTATCCAATGCTTGCTCAAGTTGGGCTATTCTTTCCCTCAATATCCTATTGTATTCCTCCTGTTCATCGACCCTCTTGGCCAATTCTATATTTCTTATAATGATTTTAGAACCACTAGACTCAATATTTGACATGAAATTAAACAATCCCAAATCTTTTCGGGCTCTGATACCAATTTGATAGGGAGGTTGGCTGATTCACTCACTGATTCATGCTCTAAGTATTTCTTGGAAGACTTCTAGGGTGTCTTTCTCCACCTTGAAACCTATAGGATCTCTTCTTTCTTAGGATCCCCTAGTTCTCCTTTCCAACCCAACTATCAACAAAGTTCCTTCTTCCAAGGCAAAACTTGGTGCAATCTTGTAGCACTAGCCTTTAGCCCTTAACCTACCTTAAATGCTACTAACCTCCAAATTCCTAAAATCATTCTACAAAGGTGTGGATGTGCTTCCAAAAGCTTCAATCCATCCTACTAGGGGTATTAGGGATCCACCTAGCTCCATCTGTTGGTCACTTTCACCAAACTCCTTCATTAGGCCTAGTTGGCTACTAGCCCTATTAGGTCTCCTTCTTCGAGAAATCAGGGTTTTTTCCAAATTCCTTCCAAAGTAACCCCCAATATTTTCTTGGGATTCTTGGTTCATATGCCCGACTCTCAAGGATTTTTGGTATCTTGGGCCACAACTATCCGTACAATGCCCTAACCTAAAAATGAGCAAAATTAACGCTTTTTAAGTCCTTTTCCGGCTTCTTTGCAACTTGCTAAGTGCTTCCCTCACCAATTGGATTGATAGATTTTCTTTCTCCTTACCATGTATTGGTAAGACTCATATCTTCCTTCTCCAAAAACAGATTTGTCTCTAAGCTATCACCTCTGCAAATTAAGTGCTCTGCACTATGGTCTTTACTAGTCGGGCTCTTCTCTGGCTCACCTAGGACAAGATTCCAACAAAAGCTCCTATGATTTCAAAGGCTATAACACCTAATATATTTTCATCCATGGATTCTAGTCACTAATCCCAAAGGGCCATAAAATTTTTACAATGGGAAAGTGAACTAACACTCCATTCTTTACAAATTGTCTCGTTCAGACCAGCAACAGTGTAGAACACAAAACTATTTACAAGAAGTGCTTAAACTAAACAACCAAGCTATCTAATTCCATGTAGAATTAAAAGAGAAACTACCCTACATCATGCATGATTTACAGTGCCACACTAATCCATTAAAGCATCACTGCAATACCAAAAACCAGAAATTTCACACACAATCACATAAGCTTTTCTTGAATTCAAAATCTAAAATAGTATGAAAGGCATCCAACCTCACTCCAATGTCGAGGCCTCCCATAAATAGGGTCACCAAATAGTTATCCTCTCCCTTGGGCTCCTCTTGGTCAGTTGTAGCTCCAAATATCAAGATTGTTGAGCAACATTTCAAATGTTGCACACTTGCAAGACAACCTCTTAGCCTTGTTTGCACCTTAAAATAATACTAAGCCTCCTATGGATCTAAAACCCTATTAAACCTACTTTGTGGTCAACATGACCTTCATCTAAACACAAAAAAAATCCAAAATATATTTCTTAGTTATCTTAGATAAAGTTTTCCTAGACAACCTATGGGTTCTCTTGCACTAGTGTTTCAGTTCCACTGAATGACAGTGATGGTCCCAAGTTCCATGTTGATTTGTTTGAACCCTACATGAGGTACACATATTTTTTAGTGTGTCAAGTGTTGGGAATGGAGGCCCTTGAGAAAATTTCAATTGTACCCATGGTAATTGCAATGGACATCCAATGTCACAATTAAAGGTTTTTTTATTATGTTTCACACATCTTTAAAGTACTTGATTCAGGACTGATGGCATTAAAAATTGGAGCTCCTATCTTACACTTGGATTCTTATTCAATCCTAATGCATATGATACTTTACTATGGACAAGAATTTCAGATGTGGCCTGAAAAACTTAGGTTTGTACAATTTCATAAGGAAGGAAGCTTATTACTAGTACAACTCTGGACTCCCACCTGGGATTGCAGAGTTTCTAATTCTTGTTATCTACATTTTGAAGAGGTTTATGTGAAACCACTATACAAATTTTACAATCGTCATTGTGAATAATCATTTTTCAATGAAATAAAAATATTTTTAAGGCATAAGGATTTCAATGGACCTATCAACCACAATTGGGGAGACTGGTACTATCTAGAAGATGTGACCATGATAAGAGTATATGGATTTGAAGATGGACCCTTCATTCTGCCCAAGACAATGCCTGATAGGATTTCATATTTGGAGATTGTTAGGAAATTAGAATTTTTAGATGTTATGAATTTGAGTTCTATCGGAAAGTAGGCATTTATGCCTAGTACATTATGCTTCGGTGATTTCACTATATTAGCAAGGGATGGATATGAAATGGTTCTCAACAAATTGTTGCAATACAACATGAAGAAGGGTCCACTATGAAAAGGATTTGATCCAAAAGGGTATATTGATTTTGCCAAAAATAAAATGAACTTGAGAGGATACAATCACATAACCTATTTGTATAATGACTTGATCAAGAATTTGGAAGCAAAGGAAGCCAAAAAAGTTCTTGATGAGTATAATAGGGGATTGCAAGATACAAAACTATTATCTTTTGATAAAGAGGCATCTGGTGATGGTAGGCCTAGCAATACAATTGATAAAATTTCCAGATTGAGAATTCAAGACTACAAGTATGTTCCCAGGGAACCAGATGTTGAAGAGAGTGCATTTACTAACACAAGGTAGATATAATATAAATAATTTGTGGTTGATGATGAATTCATTAAAACCTCAGAATTTAAAACCCTTTTGTGAAAATAAAAATGAAAATAAAAAAGGGAATTAGTGGAGAATATTACACCAAGTAATGAGGAACAACTGTTGAATAACTTAAAATCAATTGTGGAAGAATAAATGAAGAGAATGACCCCTGAGAAAGGAAGGAAATTATTAGAAGATGCAGGTGTCATGATATTTCCTGGGTTGGATTTAAACTCTACTTTGGTTTTTGATAGTTTTCTGAAGAATAGTAATGCCACACATAAACTAACTCTTGAGGGGGTACAATAGATTTATGCAGGCACTAAGTATAACCTAGATGAGGGATCACTTATGATATGGCCATGTATCCTCCACACAAGAAATATATTTTAATCAATACTGAATAGGATTTTGGACATGTAATGACGTTAAAATTTCATGAGGTTGATCCAATAGCTACAGTAGAAATTGGCATTAATGTGGCTAAATTAAATAAAAACCAAATCCAAAATCTAATCAAGGAAAAATAAAATGTATAAGATTAATAATGAGAGATTACTCAGACAAAATGATCACTTGAAGGACATGATGGGAATCACGCTGGGATCCAAAAATCAATTGGCTCATGGTGAAAGCTCCCGGGAAAGAAACCAATGGGAAGAATCAAAAGCATACTCACAAGGTAAATGTGATGCACTCACTACAATAATAAGGAAGAGGCAGACCAATTTAATGACTTGGTTGAGTAAGCTCTGGGGAATACATTCACACAATTTTATTGCACTACAAGAACATAAGAGGATAGATGGTAGGATCCAAAAGAAGTTCCAGGAAATAAACCAAAGGGATGCTCCTAATAACATAGCTATTGATACTGGAAAC
Organism: Sequoiadendron giganteum; assembly: GCA_007115665.2. Taxonomy (NCBI): domain Eukaryota; kingdom Viridiplantae; phylum Streptophyta; class Pinopsida; order Cupressales; family Cupressaceae; genus Sequoiadendron; species Sequoiadendron giganteum. Next base: position 123,361,964 of record CM021103.1, on the reverse strand, counting down.
CATTTTATGAAAAAACATAAAGACTTCCATGATGAATTGCAAGGTGATGAAAAATGGATGATCAATATCACAAAAATGGGAGTACCAATGTTGTTATAAGATGGAGGGGAACTAAAGGGAAAAGACACATGGATGAAGTAATGCGAGATGATGATGCAAACAATTTTGGAGACAGCCACAAGAAACAATTTAACAATGGATGGGGCATGTGAACATCTTGAGAAGATGCTAGAAATGGAGATAGCCATAAGGAATGCACTGAAGGATGCTGATACACACAAGTGGCCAACTTACCGAGATTATCTGTCAAACATCTATTTATGGCTTAATAGAGCATAATTTATAGTTTGTTATTGTTGTTAAGAAAAAGACATTTCTGAAAGGACACGCCCTTTCACAATTTTGATATATTTATATTTGTTTCATAATGTAAAACAAATATAGGCAGATAGGAGAAAGATACAACAGATAGCTTTCAATGAAAATTTCCTCTAAAAGACTTAGATGCATGTATGAATTTTGATGAAGTTAATGAATATGTCTAAACTCATGGCTTAATCTTGGTACAAGTTGTTTGTGGAATTATATAGTTATCTATTTGTCTCCATTTTAATGCTTTTTTTTGTTTAAATTGATATATGAAGCATATATTCAGTTTACTGATACACATTTGTTGTATTTGTGTGATGTGATTATTTGGTTATTTCAAGTAAGGATTAAACCCTTCTAGTAAATCATAGTAACTCAAGAGTATTAATTGGATCAATAAGAAGAATCACATAACTAGGATTGTCATTCTATCTCAAGTAGAGTTTATCAGTCATTTACTTGCATATTTATACAATTTATAAACTACATCTATGTGCCAAAAAGTTTGAATCAATACCATCATAGATTACACTTTTCGAGATCTTCATTAGACTCCATACACCCAACAAGGCACCGGTCTCACGCTTTCATATTTTAGTTTATCCATTTGTTAATGAACATATTCTAATATTACACATACACTTTATTAGGATTATATTTGTTCACTGTAAGATTGCCATTGTGAATAGATTGTTGTAAACAAAATAAAATTTCAATGCCAAATGTAGCAATTGTTTTGTTGCTTTTTTCTAGTTTCATTAACCAATCTATTTAGTGGGATGAATAAAGTTATGTTATGACCCTTGGTCTCTTTAAAATAATTAGACAATATTAGGGAGATTAGAAAGGGGAGAAAACTAAAATCCTTCAAAATAGGAGTAGTTGTGGGTTTGTTGGTTTTCTTTGTATACTAGATACTAGTTCCTCTAGGATAAATAAGTCACTGTAGAAATGAAAGATGTTTGATTATCTAGCTAATATTGTTTTGTGTTTTTGAAATGGAAGAGATCTACAACTATATAAAAATTTCTATATGCTACTGGTAAAATTATTAGACTATTTAGATCATTTTAATTGACTACTACATAATAGTTTATGTGTTGAAATAATTGTTTCCATTATTTGTAGTTTTTACATTGGAATACAAATCATATTTAATTTCACGCCAATATACTTCTTTCATAAAGATATTTGTTTGATTTTTCCTTGCTATTTTCATCTTAAAATTTAAATAAATGTATTCTATAATATAGAATTATTTTCAAATTGGGACAAAAAGGATTCTGAGAAATATATTTAATCATAAATTTTACAATCATAAATATCATTTAATTTGTATATTGTAACTTCGGTACTTTTATTTAAAATAAAAATAACTTAAATTTATATGTACATAAAGCTAAATTGGAAAAGTTGTTTGTCCATTTTATTTTTTACATCTGTTAACTGAACATATTCTAATATTACACATACACTTTATTAGGATTATATCTATTCACTGTAATATTTCCATTGTGAATAAATTTTTGTAAACAAAATCACATCACTTAAGTCTGCTCAGTTCGCAAAGATAGACCCACCTAGGTTTGGCAGCACCTAAAGAGAAGAAGGTTCAAATCATTTGGCCTTGTTTGTTAACCTAAGATATTAGAAACCTATTGAGGTATTCTTACCTATGTTTTTGAGAGATAATAGCCTCCAAACCTCCAAATCCACAAAAAAATTCCACTTGTATGGCTAAATTCTTGCCAAACCCTAAAACCCTTGTTTTAGACCAAAATCTGAGGGTTTATTTAATCTCCTACTTCCACAACCTCCCAGACCTCAAAACCAACTTAGAAACAACCCATTAGGTCTTTACATGGGTAAAAATTCATAAAATCAGCTCACCCATACATATTTTGTTGAAACCTAGGCTTGAACCTCTCATTTCACATGCTTTTCCTCACAAAACTCTTGAGGACAACATCTATACCTTCTTTATTTCTCATCCTACTCCCTATTCACGCATCCTAAAATTACAATAGTATCCATGGGGCCTCTTACACAAGATATAGTAATCACAAAAAGTGTAAGAGCCCCTTTATATCATGTTTGGACTACAAAACCTTCAAAAATAGGGTAACTATGTTGTATGCAAAGAAATGAACCTTTCTAACTCAAATCAATGCCATAAGCACTCAAATAAGATTCAAATAAAATCTAACACATATATTCACAACATGGAATTAATTTCACATCAAAATATGGTTGTATGTGGCCATATAGTGCTGCAAAATAGGAAAAATACAATTTTTTTGAAGAAAAACATAGATTTTGGAATGTCAAGAGCTTGTATTTTAAATTCTCAACCATCAAAAACCTTTACAATGATCACTTTATGAGGTGTAGGTTCTCCTACACCACTACCCCGTCTAAAATTTTCTCACATTACATAAAGCCACAAAGTTCGTCTAAGATAAGCCAATCAAATCCTACCTTATGTGTCCTAGTAATCAAATTGGACATGATCCTAAAAATGACAGTGAAGGGTGATTGGTCTAAAAAATATAATCGAATTTGAAATTATTTTACTACTACGATCAATGTGTCATCTTTCATGAAATTTCCCAAAGCATTATTCATTATGATCATATGGAAATTTCTAGGAGAGCTACAATAGTTGTAACATCATGAATTAAAATTAAACATTAAAAAGTACATCATGATTTAATTATGTAATGGCATAAGTCAAATTATATTCTATCAAGAAATTAATATCAAATAGATAATACAATAGCATAACTCATACATTTCAATGTCATTGATCTTCTTCTTCATTCAACTCTTTGTCTATATCATCCGATCCAGATTCGACATTGTAAGGATTGGTCATATCATCGTCATCATCATTGATATTAGTTTTGATAATGTCATCATCCACACGAATATGATCTTCATGAAAATTAAATCCTACATCATCATGATCTAGTTCCTCCTCTTTGACATCTTTGTCAAGTACATCATCAACTAGCTGTTGTTCCTCATCATCATCTACATCATCTTCTAGTTCTTTGGTATCTTCTTCTTCCACCACATTAAACTTTACCAGCCTTCCTCTTGGATCATGTCTAACAACATATGACAAAATCGGTTTACCTAGAACCTCTGAGTAAAATACCTGCTCACATTGTCTTGGAAGAACATAGGGCTTATTTCCAGCTCGCTCAAAATACCTTGTATTAACCATGGTAAATCCATTATCATGTTCAATAATAGTTCTCTTAGGATCATTTTCATTCAATCATAGCCTGTACCATAGGATGAAAAACATAACTAATTTGAAGGACTTAAAGTCACATTCAAGTATATCATCCAAAATCCCATAGTATTGATTTTCTGAGACTTCTGGATGTATGTCGCTTCTAGATGAAACATTAGTCACCTAAAAGACTGCATTTATCCTATAATCACAAGTTTTCTTCATGTCATCCAACTTTTTGATTGAAAATTTATGACCATTGCACCATATAGCCTTGTGGTGTTTCACTTGCAATATGTCAAACATGTAAAAATTATTGCAATATCATCAGTTGATAAACATATTTATTCTTGGGTGAATGTATGCAAAGAAAAAAATCTCAACATATATATACATCAATATAATTAAAAATAATTAAACAATATGGGTGATTAATATATTTATATGTACCTATTTATCTCTTAAACCATATGCTAAATCAATTTCCCTTTGTGTAACATTGGAATCTCCATTACGATGATCTTCTTTAACCAATGAAGCCACACCTTCCCATGTTAATGCACAACTAGATTGTTGTCATCATTCAATCCATACCATCATCCAATCAAGATTGTTTGCAATGTACAAATGTAGTGAATCCCACTCTCGACCAACTGTATCAAAATAAAATAAAATTCACAAACAAAATAATTAGTTAATTACCATGGTATACAACCTTAATTTATAATTGATGTATATTGAAGATTAATAATTAAATAAGTACAATATACATAAAAACCAAATGTAAAATTTATTCTAATTAATATCCATAACCATCTTATATTCCTTAATCTACCTTTCCCCATCAGGTACTCCCCTTCGAATTTGTTAATTGAATTAGGATCCCAAATGCGATCTACATGGATCTTTGTTGCAAACTTAGGAAGATATTCAGTAATGTACACCATGGTCTAGTATACCATATATCCCTCTACCATAGAACCCTTAGGATGTGCTCTTTGTCTAACGAAAGCCTTCAAAAATTTCAAGTGCCTCTCAACCATCCACATTGACCTTGTGTGTACAGGTCCACACAATTAAATCTCCTCAACTTGGTGTATGAGATAGTGTTCTTGTGCATTGAAAAATGTCGAAGGTATAAAATTTTGCATTTCACACATTAGACGAGGAATTTTTCTCATCCAATAATTTATATCTTCTTTATGGATTGCTTTAGATGGCAGTCATCTACAAGTGATTCAAGGCACAAATATATTAACAATATTTAAGAAAAATATACAACAATTTGAATAAATATTGCTACTTACCTCCTGTGTTTTCCAAGATCATATATAACTTGCTTGACATTGTTGTCAAAGTTGTGTAGGAGAGATAGAGGTAGAACATACTGCAACAATTATAAAATGATCTTTTCATTATTTTTCCAAAAGTAGTAAACATAATACACTAAAAAGTACATGCAGTATAAAAATATATATATAATATATGAGAATAATTACCTTAATGAAGGTATGCCAATCATGCGTTTTCATCCCTGGCCCAAATTCACCTTTCTTTGTTATGATATTGTTTATGTTCGTAGGAAATCCTATGGGAAATCAAAATTTTCATATGACTTCTTTTATAGAATTTCTTTGCTACTCTGTTAATAACCAAGGAAGTGCACTTATATTAATTTGGTCTCCATTAAAATATAATTGAATGAAATTTTTTATTGCGTGATTGGCTTCCTGAATGTCACTACAAATTTAGACAATTTTTTCTTTTTCATGTCTTCCATCCAATATTTTCCATAACATTTATGTTATATTCTTTCTGATATGCATTGTATCAAAAAAATGCACAATTTGTAGCTTCTCATGGTAGGTCAACCTACTAAATTGTCTGGGATAAATTTTTAGTCCCTGTGGAAGCCGACCATTAATGCCTTGATGATCTTCATGAAGCATATAAGTTAAACAAATTAACAACAACGATAATTTTCAATTATAGCATGAGTAAACACAACACAATATAAAAAATATAAATTCAAAACATATCATATATGATAAATAAACAATTTGATCCGATGTATAACCTTGACAATTAATTCTATTATATTCCAACTTCCATAGGTGAGGTGTCATTCTTCGTGGTTTTGATGTAGTCTCTTCTTTCCCATTGAAAATATTTTTTTCAGTAGCTTGATACTTATGATTTTTGTGGAGGAAGTGCCTATAATCATCAAACACCTACTTTCCTAAACTTGTTGAATGATGAGATTTCATCTTTGGATCACAAATTGGACATGCAAATTTTCCCTTTGTTTGAAGACCTGCAAATCATATATAATTGGATTAAATATGTCAATTTTTTATAATTATATATAATGAATAGATTATTTAAAAAATATGCATGATATCTACTTCATTAAATTAAATATTGTTAAAGTCATGCAGTCAAACATTATAACATACCACAAAAATGTGTTAGCCCTGGGGCATCATGAATTCTCCATACAAGCATTGCATGGAATTGAAATTGTCTTTGTCCTATTGGTCTAGATAGATCATACATAGTGACACCATTTCATAACTTTAGTAACTCATCAATAAGAGGCTCGATATATACATTCATATCTTTAACTTGGTACTTACCTAGTTGAATGAACATAAATATTACATCCTTATTATAACCATTTTACTATAGTATATATAAATTAATGTACATGACTATTACATGAAAAATATAAGTCATTATACAACAAATAAGACAAATGAGATGCTACTACATTAGAAAATTGATATAAACTATACTTGGAACAATCATTTCCAACATTATGTGCTCCCTCTTTATTGACATCCATGGATGAATGCTATTGTTTATAACAAAAATAGGCCACACCAAGTAAATAGATCTCAACTCTCCAAATGGATTGACACTGTCTGCTGCCAATGAAAGCCTGAGATTATGAGATTTTTCTTTAAAGTGTGGCCATTTTTTCTCCATGTCCCAGAATTCAGAACCATTCGTAGGCATTCGAAGAATGTCATCTCCACTTCTATTCCGTGCATGGTAATCCGTAAATTTTGCTAAGCTTTCACACCTAAATAATTGTTGCATACATGGAATAATGGGAATGTAATGAAGAACCTTGCGAGGCACCTTTTTTGTTAGTTGATTTGTTTAATATCTACTGATATGAAATTTTGGGCATTCTGTTACGAATTCATGTTGTTTATGATATATAATATGATCATTGGGACATGCATCTATTTCTTGATACTCCATTCCAATATCTTTCATAATGCCAGATAAATCTCGGTATGAGTGAGGTAAAATATTTGAGGGTGGTAACAAAAATTCACCAATCAATCTACAACAAAAAATAATTTGTTAATATAAATAATATTAATGGTACATATTTCATCATTTATTTACTAGTGATGAACTAACAACAATTAAAATAGATGAAAAAAGATGACATATATGACATACTTTAACATCCGTGAGATTGCTATTTTGGATAAACCATTCATAACCTTCAAGTTCCCCAACAACAATATAGAAAAGAGAAGATTTGTTTGGGAGCCTTCATAAAGGGGCTCATATGCCTTCTCAAGTACAGGTAAATCATGAACATCATCAAAGTCATCTCGATCAAAATGATCAACTGTGCCACTAAATGTGTCATGGATCAATGTATTTGTACCATCATCTTCAACTGTGTTTTCTAGCGCATGATCATCTTCTTCCATAGGATCATTAACTTAATCTTCGATATTCATAGCTCCATGTTCCTTTGCTTGCAAAACCACATTCTCTAGGCTATGATAATCCATACCATGTGCCCTAGGGTGCCCCACCTTTATAATAATGAAAAACACAAATAAGCCATGATCATGATCAAGTGATTTTTTATATATATAAAATGCTAAAACAATATAAACATTTACAAATTCAATCAATATAAACACATATAATGAACAACTTACCAATGGACGATAATCATGCCCCCCTTCAATGTGACCATGCTGACTACAATGTTTCTTAGCTATTGTGATTAAAATTATTCTTGTCTTTAAGCCCTTGCAATTATTCCAAGGACAATAACATTTCCCATCACCCTTTCTTTTCAATCTAGCCCACAATCTATCAAGTGAATCTTTTTTTCGTTCTGGACTAATATTATTTGACATGATTTTTTTTAGCAAGCTTGAATATTTAAATCTTCAAAAAATATCAAACTAACACTCCAATAATTTTTAATCATAGACAGGTAGAAAAATCTAATAATTTTGATATTTTACACCAAAAAAATTGCAATGCAACCACCCCTGCAAAAGAGAAGATAGTCTAAAGTTAATGATCCCCCAAAACACTTTAAAATGCTAATTCCAAAAATTATCAAATTCTGATTTTACTATGATTTACAACTGTTAGACTCCTAAAATCAGAATATTGAACTTGCACAACAAAATCTAGAAATGAAATTCTAAAAAATGCACAAGTCTAAAAATGAAATCTGATGAGATGTTGCTTTAAAATATGATTTTCAAACCTAGAAGTGCAAATCTGACTTCACAAATGAATTCTGGAAATAAAATAGTATGGAATAATAGAGAGTTTCATTTGAAGTGGACCACCCTATTATATGCCTTGATAAAGTTAAAATATCTATTAATTTTATCTACAATATAGCCTACATAGTCATCAATCTTATTCATATCCCTTCTTTGGATATCAATAGGCAGCACCATTAGATGGCCTCCTTGAAAGTTCAATTCATAAAGGGAATATGAAAGGGTATTCCTTAATGATTACATCCATCTAACAAAAATTAGTGTATGGCTGGATAAGGATGATATCATTTTGAAAGGCTAAAATGATTGTTGAGACCGATCCTAACATATTTATGTTGAATACAATACATACAAACAATCTTGTATAAACCTTCACTTCCACACTCTCAAAAAAGTTGTTTTATAAGGACAACACTTCATTTTCCTAGTTTTGTAGGTTAAGATAAATCTTGTTCTCACAAGCAACTTCAAATGTCTCATACACTTTCATCTACTTATGAAGCAAGCCTTTATCTAAATTGAATTCACCATTACAATAGTGCTTCAAAATATCATAGGGCCATCCTTTGGTTTTATATGTAAAATCTATTGCCATTTGTATTTAATTTTATTCCATCCATGTAATTCATGTCTTTGGTTACAATTTTTTTTCCAGAATCCATATGCAACTCCCTCCCTCCTATTGACATAGAATCAGTATCGAATACTATCTTGAATTTTAAGCTAAATATTAAAAATTGGTTAGATCCTATACTATGCAAAGGAGAATAAGAATAAACCGTAACCTTATCAGCAATTGAAATATATAAGGGTTCACTCTATTCCACACATATTGACATAGACAATGAACATGATATTTGGGGTTCCTACTCTTACTTTTTTTTTGTTTATTTATATAATAATAAGGTTACACTCCATTATTTTTTTTCTCTTTTTATTTGCTCTAACTCCTATTTCCTCTAATACATTCAATCATACTAGTATTGTGCTTCCTGTAAGAACATTATATCATGTCTGAATGAAAATAATGTTCAATGCCATGAGGTCCAAATGATATTCATGTATTGGTCTTGAAATTTCATCAAACTTCAAGACTAGTCATTGTTATATAGTATCAAAGTTTCATTGATAATATTGGTTACTATGATTTCTCATGTGAATTGATTAAAGATTGATAACCTATATATTCATAGGGTCCAATCATTATGTTTGACATTGTATTGGCTAGTTTACTCTCCAATGCTATTTGCAAAATAAAATTTGTAAAATATAAAACAATGATCTTTTCTATCTACTCCACTATAAATAATAAAGACTATAGAAATTTCCTTCCAATTTGTTGGAAGTCTTTATTATTTACAGTGGAGTATATGGAAAAGATCAAGGTTTTATATTTTAATATTTTTTATTTTTCATTATATTTGATCAACAAATATAGTTTGATGACAATTCTTTGACTAGTGCTACAATATTAGTATCTCGGGGTATTATATATGCAGATATAAAATACATTTTTATGATGCTTAATATTATACCCATGTCCAATATTTATCACCATAGTTGTTATTATTATGTATATGCAATATAGGAATACTATATAGGTAAGGAGAAATGAGCAAAGATAATAGATTTAAGGAAATGGACTTCAAAGAAAGGCATGACACTTTACTATAGATTCCCAAAAGGACATCACAATCATGAATATTCAAATGATTATTCCATGTCATAACCATGAATGGGGTATTGAAATTAATAATAACAGTGATAGGGTAGTATGACGAACTTTAAAAGATACATAAAGAAAAGTAACTGAGCAATCAAGAGAGATTTTAAAACATCATAAATCTTGTTAAGGGTTCATTTTCTTCATAGAAGTATGGTAAACTAATAAATATTTCCACCTCACAAAGTTTCAAAGGAGGACAACCTAAAAGTGTATTAAGGAGTGCCTGGACAAAATCTCAAGGAGCTACCACAATTAGTTTCTTCAAGTGTTATGCAAGGACATTGAAATCAAATGAATAAACTCATGCATAACCTAAAATACAAAGGATAGTCATGTTGCTAGAGAGTAGGAATCACAAAGGATATGTCATCACTTTCAACAAAGATGTAATGCACTTTTATGTTTTTTGCTTTATTTTTCCTAGTAAGGTCAAATACTTTCTTTTAGTGTCTGAATTTGCCACATAGAGATTAAATATGCTTACTCTCAAATAAATTTGAATAATATGAACAATAGTCAGATGCCTCCCTTAACATAAAGGACAATCTAAAGTACTAAGGAATTTTATATTTTTCTTAAGAGATTGCTTTTAACTAGTTAAAAACTTGAGAGGGTAATACGCAGGTTGCAAGGAAAGTTTAAAATTTATCATAAGTAGCTCAATCCAAAAGGAAAAAATTAAGCATGGAAAAGCATGAGTAGGTTGACCAGCTTCACTAAAAGCACAAGTTATTTTTTATAACATCTTACTTGGATATTACTCGATAAGGTAAGGAGTGCTCTTTTCCACTTAGTTTCATATGGTGGCATATCTACACACAAATCACCAAATTGTCAAATATCTAAATAAATTGTATTACCTAATAAAGATGCTACAACATGCCATTCATGTAAAAATCAACTCTTCATACCACAAAAAGTTTGGTTTCCAATTTGACAAGTTCATCTTTTGATTCCTGTACCAACTTTCGAAGGAATTTGGCAGCTTATACTCCTACATGAGGAGAAAATTTCATCTTGTAAACTGTTCCAAAGTACAAAACAAATAGAAATCATATAATATGCATGATAGTTATAGCTTGCTAGATGTTTGACAACATCTAAATTTTTTAAGTGAACTGAGAAAAATAGAGAGGTCTCGACCTTCATTTTTTCATTTTTTAGTTTGTTGCTCTAAATATCTCACAATGTTTACAAATTGGTTGCTTTCTTTATTTCTTGTTAAAATAAATATTAGATACATTTGTATAGAGTCAATATGAATTCAATAACTTTAGGTAACAGATATACCATAACTGCTTTTATAAGACACTGACATCTAAGGTCTAAAATCTATTTTCAAAACTTGGCAAAGGGAAAAATACATCTCTATGAATTATTATTCAAAAATATCATAGCTAAATGGCTCTAACTATCCACTATAAAACATTCTCAATTCTTTGTTCAACCCTCTAGGCCTGAATCTTGACACCTATTTCACTTTGAACCTATCCCTATGCCTTTGATATTATCTAGTTATGGTTCCCAAATCTATTGAAAATTGATCATTCAGGTTAAAATTGAAACCTTGCAAATATAATCTTTGTCCAAATCCATCAAGAATTTTCCATCAGTTATAAATAATTCCCTTATAAAAAATTTGTGAAGTCAGGTCTAAAATCTAAAAATGAAATTCTGAAAATGCACAAGACTAAAAATTAAATATGATGAGATGTTCCTTTAAAATATGATTTTCAAACCTGGAAGTACAAATCTGACTTCATAAATGAATTATGGAAAAAGACAATGACTACCCTCAAAATGGCGATATCTTCTTGATTTTTTTAAATTTTTCCCAAGAAAATCGTCAAGCAAAAAAATGTTGCAATAAATAGTCGAGCTCATTTTTATTTATGTCGGCCACAATTTAACTTTGCAAGTCTATCGAAATATCTTCATCGAAACTTCAACAAAAAATAAGGTTTGTCGAAATTTCGATGAACGTTGGGGATACAAATTTTAAAAAATGAAAATTTTGCACAAGTGCCTGATGATACATCTGATTATATAGCTTTCATTGGAAATTTTCATCGTATTTTTCAATTAAATGAGTTAGTGATTCATTGCACATTCAGATTTGACTATGTTGAATCATCAACTGTTTGAGTCCTTATGGCACTAATGATGCACTCATTTGATGGATGCCTTTCCTTTAGCATTTTGGATCTATTTTTTTCTTCAATCCCTCTTTCAATGTTTGGAGGGATAGCATGCCAAGTCTCAACCCTTGTAGGAGCCCATTTTTCACCACATGCTTTAGGTCTTGAAATTTGGTCAGCAACATGACTTGTCCTATACCTACACAGGAAGCACACAATGTTAGATTAAAACAATATGTTATTATAATGCTTCTTCCTTGGATTCTGTCACACTTCTTGTTCTTCCTCAATTATTTCAATGTATCACTAAGTAGAATTTTACATTACTATTGATGATTCATGTAGGAATTTTCATAATCGGAGCTCTAATATTTTTTAACATCTCTTGCAGGTCATCTTGGAGCTCAGAAGCAAGGAGAGGTGCACCATTCCAGAATCAACTTGAAGACATCAAACAATTTGATTATTATGTTCCTTCGTATATGTTTTTCTTTTCTCCTAATCTTTAGTAGTGTAGAATGTTCCTTTTGATACACTATCTCAACTACTCCCATGGCTTGTGTGGGACACTTAGTTCTTATCATCTAATGAATAAAAATACAACATTTATGAAATACTTGTATAATTTTGTACTTTCTCCTTTTTGCAAAACAATTTTTGAAACATTGTGAATGAATACAGAATGAAAGAATTCCCTTTTCATTTCATGCAATACTTAATGTTGCAATTGATAATAAGCAACTAAACACATTGCATTATTGATTTCACAATGAACTCAAACACTTGCAATGGTTAAACATCAACAAAGGTAAATTGAAACTCTTCATCTTAGAATGAATCTTCAATAAACCAACTTTGTCAAATTTCAACTTTGGTGACCTTTGCTAGATGCTTTCCTACTAAGCATCAGACCCATTGTATTATGCAAATCCATTGGCCATGGAGTCAATTTTTCCCTCTCCAAAACTTAGAAAACTCGTGAATCAGAATCAGAAACTGAAAAACTCTTTTCACAGTAGTAGAAACCCAAAGAAAAACCAAACAAAAGTAGAAAACCAAGCCCTAGTGGCCACAAAAACTTGTGCAACAACACTTCTTGAAAAGAAAAATGAAACAAATCTTGCTCCAAGAACACTTATTTGTAGCATCTATTCTAATATAATACAAAGTAGTACCTCAAGCTTCAAAAGCAGTGCTTCAGATGAATCCCATTGACTGGGATCGAAAGCACTTCTACATCAAGTCTTGAGAGATGGAAATAATTTTTCTCCTTGCATTCAGTTATAACATATGGGCCATCCTAGAAAGCATCAAACCTTGAATTCCTTCCTGGCATACTCTTTTTCTCATCCCACTTGAGGAAAAAATCCACAACAACAAATTTTATGAGCTTTCATTCACAAAATTTTGTTATTACATTGATGTATAACTCCTCATGTGGTTGAAAATTTTCCCTTTTGAACAAAATTTCATGAAATTTATTTTCATAAAATGTAAGTTCACTAATTGGAATTGATCCAGTCATGGCTAGACCTTTTTGGAATTCCTTATCAAAATCTAGCAACCTGTCTCGCTGATCTACTAGAATTGGTAAATCAACAATCATTTATTTAGGTGGGATTAAATCTTCGATAAGAAGATCTTCCTCAAACTCATCCTGAAAGAGAAAAGAAAGAGGGGCAATATCTTCTTCTTAATGGCCTCCAATAAGTGCTCCTGGGTTTTTGAAAAAATCACTCCCAAGAATCCCTTCTTTTTTTCTAGATTTGATCATCAATTGGTAATACCACCCATTCTGGATTTGCCTCTCTATATTCTCAGACCTTTTCCTCCAAATATTCCTCCAACACTTGATTTTGAAATAGTAGCTCCATCAATTATTACACAACATCTCATCTTACTCAAGATCTTCTTCGTGACTTGGAACTTGATCATCAAACAAAAAATCTTTCCATTCTCTAGTAACCTCTTCCTCTTTCAAGAACTTTGGGTTACTATCAGAAAGTTAACCTAGGACCTTGACTAGGTTGGGGATTGCTACATTAGACTCATTTATTACATAAATGTCCAATCTTTCCTCCTCGTTGTGGCTGAAAGGATCAAGTTTGTGATCTTGGGAAACCCACTCACTCACATTCTCTTCTTTGTTAGTGAAATCTCTAGATAGACACAATGCAAAGTGAGGTGGAAATTTAGTTACGTGAATGTCTTGTGGAACAAAAAAAATTGGGAAAGCTTGTAGTGTGAGGGATAATTTTTTAATAACGATTGTTGTTTGGACAACAAAACCATCCAATTGTACTACCCCTTAGCCATAGGTTCATAGGATAAACCCAACTTGTGTGCTACAATCTTTGGCATTACAGAGCCGCTAGCTCCAGAATCTATCATGTAGTTGTGGAAAAGTTTTTCCCCAATTATAAGGCTCAAGTAAAGTGAAGGAGGTTTTACTTCTCTATTTTTATGTTCACTTTTTACTTTCGAGCTATTAGCAAGCACCATTTTGTTCTTCTCTAAATTTGAAACATCTGAAGATGAAAATTCATACAAAGAATTTTGCAATAAATCCTTTTGTCCTAGAATATGCAATGCATCCATAATGGACAGGTTGACTGTAGTCTTCTTTAAATTCTCAACTACATTGAAAGATACAGGGTTTACCTTATGTTGACCTATAGATGCAACATTATCACTTAATCTTTGTTGTTCTCTCTGTAGAGTATGCACCTTCTGTTGAGCTTGTTGTTGTGCTTTTCATTTCGTTGTTCTCTCTATAGAATATGCATATTCACGACTATTGGGACAACTCGAGTTGAAGTGGCCTGATTTTGGATTCTTGCAGCCTGCTATTTTGAACTTATAGCTTGTTGCTCTACTTCAGTTGTGCTTCTTTTCAACCATGTGTTTGCTGCAACAGGAAAGCCTTGTTGGTTCTGGTTTAGAAAATTATTCACCCCACAAAAATCAGCACTTTTCCAATTCACCAAGGCAATTTCAAAACTACCTTGGTGCTCCATATCTCCATTTGACAGATTTTCTTGGCTAGGATAGCTACTCTACAGAATGAGATCTTGATTTTCTATTATGTTCATACATGCACCATGATTGTGAGGCTGATCATAGGGGTAACACCACTCTTTCTCTTGATCCAAGTTGTTCCGAGGTACAAGCTCTCTTGAAGGACCAGTAATATTAGGATCACAGGGCCTGAAGAGTTTGGGATTAAAATTTCTTTTCGAGTAATCATTTTGAAAAGGCACTCTACTCTTCTAATTTTGCAGATAATGGGTTGGATGAGGCCTTTGTTCTTGGCCAACTTTTTTTTTAAGATTCACAAATTCATTGTTGAAAGTCTTTCTTGGAGATTGCAACATGCTCTTAATCTCTTGAATCTCTCTATTTTTCTCAGGAATGACATTTTCTTGGGTAGTGGCTTGATAACCTACTACTGGAACAATAGGCATAGAGGCTATAGGTGGCAGATTTACTAGTGACTGGAACTTAGGAAAAATAGGCATGGGCAGTCTAGGAGAACTCTTACCTTCTTGAATAAGACAATTTTTAGACCTTATGGAAATTTCATAAGCATTAGGCACAGTAAAAATCCCCATTGACTGAATCATGACTGAAATCTCAGAGTTCAAGGATTTTAGGTAAAAAAGAAATGAATGCTCGACTGAGGGTTTGAAAATTAGAGGAATTTTGTCCCAAGTTGTTTGGAAATGGTAATTAAATTCAGACATGTGCTCATGTGGATCATGCTTGATTTTTCTCAATTGATCTAACAAGGAAATGTGATCTTACTTGTATATGAATTGCCTGTGTAGACCATCACCAAGTTAGTCCCAAGTGTCAATTGAATTAGCTGGCAGCTCATGAAACCATTGCAAATATTTTCCTTTTAGTGAAGCAAACAACAATATTAGGGCCACATTCTCCTCTATTAGATTGTGTACTGAAAAAAGTGTAGCCACATCCTAGATGTGCTCGATCGGGGTGGTTTGGTCCTCACCGGTGAAATATGGCAGCCCTTTTCAAGTAGCCATTGGAATATCATCATATATTTCTAGATTTAAAGGGGCTCCCTCCATTGAATGCGGAAAAGGAAAAATTCTTAGCCATGGGTGGATCTTGTGAAATTGGAGTTATGCTCCTTCTTACAAAAATTATGGGACTGAGCTCTGGAGGAGTGGATTTTTCTCTTCTCGTTGGATCTAAATTTCTTCTTGGATTCATGCCTCTCCTTCTCAGTGGGGAGAGCTACAAGTATTCAAAAGGAGTTAGGTTGGATCTGGTTTGGATCCTTCTCATAAGATCTATACACTAAATCTACAATCAAACCAGAAAGTTAGTACTCGCCAAGTATATAAATTAAAACCTCTGGTAGGCAAAATAATTACTACTGCATATACCAGACAAAAACTTAGAATTTTAAAAAATAACCCTAAAGACAGACTCTAGGGTCCCACCAGGCATACTAAAAACTATTGGTGATCGGGATTGCATTCTTTAGAAAATTTTCACTTGTCTATCCTATCGCAGCATTGAAACACTCTCTAGTTTGTGGGTAAACCAACAGGAGAGAGTGAATCTCCAAAGTGGGTTGGTTCCCTCTAGCTAATCACCTAACCTATGCACCTTCAGGGGAAAGGAGAGTAGGAAGAAAACTAAAAAATTAACACCTCCACTTATGATGATTAGCTAAATGTGAAGACACTAATGAAAATTAACTCACAACAATTCATTCAAAACAATTACCTCTCACAATTCACCACAATGCATTTAGTTCATTAGTGTTTTTCATAAAGAATCATTGACACAAAATACAATATGCAAACTAATCCTATTGAAAAACCTGACAATCACCCACAACAACAGGACTAAGAAGGATTCATTAGTCTAAATCACAAAAAAAATCTAACCATCAATGTGAGCTCATGAAAAGAATGAGAAAAGGAGAAAATTTGCTACTTTATCGCAAGTGAAGGAATAAGACATCAAAATCTGATTCAAAATGAGTTTACAAAACTCTCAAAGTGACTATGAGAGAAAGGAACTAAGAAATTATGAACTTGGAGAGATTAAAATATCTCAAACTTATAGACAAGACGTGACCTTGTAGTGCCAAAAAATGAAAATTTTGGTTGTTTTCTCTCCAAAGGGCAACCCACTCTGCATTTTCAAGCCCCATCAAAAATCCTAAAGATTAGTCACCAAAAAAGCTCAAAAAGGCATCAAAAAGTTGGAAACTTTCCACCACCCAAAGGTTGATCCAGAAAGGCCTCAAAATCAGGCACTGACTACTGGAAACTGAAATTACAAACTTCAGTTTCGCATCTCGTTGCTGAATTCGCCCAAGTTTGAACTGAAGAATATAAATTTTCAATGTAAACTGAAGTGCATTTTTAACTTCATTGTAATTATAACAACTAATCAAGCAATTTATAGAAATATTGCTTAATCAATGTTTTACAACTTGCAGTTTTGAATTACAAAATAAAAATTTTTCCTTGTTACATCCGATTTTTTATTTGTCTTCAAATTCTCTGACTTGTCCCTCCTTTTAATCTTCAGTCATTTTGAATTTTCGCATTTCATTTTTGCAAAAAATTAAATGTCCTACCAGATGCCCCTTTGCATATTTGTTTTTTATATAAAAAATTATAAAAATATATTTTCCATTATTCATTTAGGCAAAAACATTGATGACCTAAGGTCATCATTTTGGTTTTCGAAGGCAACTTTCCATGAAATTTATCAAAGGCAAAAAAGGGATACCCTAATAAGGGCCATATGCATGATCTATGTTTAATTTTTTAGAAAAATCAAAGAAATAATTATAAGCCATAGGCTTATATCGACCTAGGCAATGAAAGATTAGCAATCAAAGCATTGAAAAATAAAAATTAATGTGATAAAAATCACATAGGTCGATTATAGGGTGGAAAACCTAACACAAAAAGGTCTCCAAACATTCATTTCGACTGTCATTTTATCGGCCTCTAGTAAAAATTGTGGATCTACCTGTGCATCACCATGGAGAGATTGGGGTTTCATTTTGTGCCTCCATTTGATCTCTTTCTTCATCGATTCTTTGATGCGTTTGGTCTCCCTCACTGATGGTAAGCTTTTCACTTTGTTTTTGTGATTTCATTGGCTCATTTTAATGGAAAAAAATAGGCCTTTTGGTCATGGCTATCACTATTTTTAATGCATCTTTGTGTGTTTTTCTTGTGTCATTGTCTTTTCTATTCTCATGTCCAACCATGGAGACATTGCTTGGAGCATTTGTGGGACTTGGGCACAGGATTTCATTGAACGCTTCCATAGAAAATGATGGTAAACTTCTCTTTTCCCATCATTTTATTGCATTTCCCTCTTAAATAAAATCTTTATTCAAGCTTTCATAACCAAAAAGAAGAAAGATCTGGGGTTTTCTGAGGTGGCCATTGCCTTAGCCGCTTCCATCCTGTGTATTTCTTCCTTTGTTGAATGAGATTGATGAGGGCTCGACTTTCAACATGTGAACATTCCAGTTGTCAAATGAAAAACCATTTTTGAAATGAAAGCTTCTTCATTCTGAGGGTTTCCAAAGCCCTTCCATGGCCACAGGCATGTGGCTTTTATTTCTCCATTTTAAAAACATAAAACTAGGGTTCGAACCCTTTTCATCCTCCTTTGCACTGCACTTGATTTAAAATCCCTAAATGTGCATTATGGCTAATGAAAGAAGAAATGGCCTCTCTAAGCCACGGGTATGGAAACATCAACCTGGTCTTTCTCGATTTTTTAACTTGAAACACACTTTCATTTCTACATTCTTGGAGACCCCATGGAAATATTGTGTGAAGTTGGCTCTAAAATACGAACTAGGCACCATTACACTTGCACTTGTTTGGAACTATGACAAGTATCACTTAAGATTACTATAGCATGGCTACATTTTTCTAAAGGAATAAGATGATTTAATTTTATGTAATTTCATAATTCAATGCACTTGATCCTTCAATCAAAAATATCACTTGTGAAATCATTCCCGATGAAGTAGAAATCTATTTATTCACCTTAATACTTCTTTTGTTCTCATAAACAGCGACCATGATGATGAATTTAGCATGGAGGATTTTGAAATAGAAGCACTTGATTATGAAGTTATGGAACTTTCATTTTCTTCAGCTGTAATTGATGATTTATAAACAAGGCATTATGTATGCCTATTCACTATGACATTGCACTTGAACAATTGATCACACATGATTTTCAATCCATTGCACATTGAGATTTGAATTTTCTAAATGGTCAATTGTTTGAGTCCTTATGGCACTTTATGATGCACTCATTTGATGGATGCCTTTCTTTTATCATTTTGGATCTATTTTTTTCTTCAAATCCCTCTTTGAATGTTTGGAGGGATAGCATGTCGGGTCTCAACCCTTTTGGGAGCCATACTTAATGTTGCAATTGATAATAAGAAACTATACACATTGCATTCTTGATTTCACAATGAATGCAAAAACTTGCAATGGTTAAACATCAGTAGAGGTAAATTGAAACTCTTCACCTTAAAATGAATCTTGAATAAACCAGCTCTATCAAATTGAGTTGTGGTGAAAATTTGATAACATACATTGAAAGAAACAATGTCCATTAATGATGGACCATGACCATTAAAGGTATAAAAAAAGCTTCAATTTTTTGTAAACATCCTTATCATTATCAACACTAGTCTCAAGTAGTAAAATAATATGCTTGATTTCAATGGGACCATCCACTTCAATCATATTTTATAAATTATAGATATAATTAGTTAAATCATTATCTTCCTCAACCTTTAAATTAATTTGTTCAACTTCCACCTTACCTACCACGGAAATCTCCTAGGGTAATAAAAAATTAAAACAACTTACCTCAAAATGTGAACCAAAAGGATGAATCTCATAGGAATCACATATAGAAAGGTTTGTTATATATTCAAAATACCCATGGGTTAACATCGTTGGATTCAACTCAGATACGAGATTGAAGATCCTTTCAGTCTCCTCAAATGAACTAATTTTCAAATCATTCTTATTGTTAATTTGTGAATTCTGTGAATATTCTCCATCATGAGATAAAGCATTTCTCGTATCGTTTCACTACATGTCATCAATATGAATGTTATAATCAACATCCAATTCATCACCAATAAGGTTAGAATTACTAATGTGTAATAAACATGACCTTCCTTTAGAAAACTCATTCAAATGTAAGGAATCAAAAGCAAGAAGATACTCTTTTCTATTTTCCTTTCCATGTTGAAGTGATTCGATTTCCAAGGAAACCTTTTGATGGTATGTCTAATATTTTTTTTCTTCATTTGTTTGGATCACATCATAAATTCCTTCCTATAGTATAACAAAAATATCATCCATGTTGGTATTTTCATTAGCATTAAAATTAAATCAATTTCCTTGATAGGTGTAAGTCTGATCTAATTGAAAATTGAGGAGTACTTGACTAATTTACACATCCATTTGACCTTCTTTTGCATTGAGTGGATGAATATTCCAATGATATTCTATTAGAATGAGTACCTCTTCAATACTGATCAACCACTTCAAATATAAATCCATCGTTCCAAGGTAAACATAACAACCTATCTCACAATGTTGATTTGTCCAATATACCCTACATCTAGTTTTCGTAGTGAGTTCTGACAGTCTTGGAGCACCTAATTCCTCCAATTTCACATTTAATTGATTTTTCATAAGTGGTATATTTACCTCGATTAAATAATTATTTTTTGTACCTTCATCATATTGATTTACATCTTGCATCAGAAGAATCATACAAAGAGTTCAAAGAGAACTCTTTATTTGTTGACTCCTCATCGAAACAATCTTGTGTTAATGCTTCATCTCTTTCAATGTTGTCATTGGTATTAAAATATTCAACTAAATTATACTATAGTTTAATCTTTTCATTATGGTCAAATTTCAAATCTATGTAATCCTATTTTTCAAACAAACTATCAAAATATGCATGCCATGACTGCATCTTCTCCCACTCTCTCCAAATTCTCCCACCTAGGTGAAAATTTAAATCACTGTGTTGTCACGCCCTCTCCTGACCTCTCCTATTCCTCCCATCCTGGCATGTTTGTGGCATTGTTTTCTAGGGTTGAGCTCATGGTGGATGTGGGTGTTGATGGGGAGTCCTCCCCTTCTCCTTTGGTTGGTATAGTTGTAGGAATTACAAAGGGTATTCCTGAGTTTCTCCCTTCACCTAAGGGGCTACCTTCTCTCTCTTTGCATTATGGTGATGCAGTGAAGTCCAAAGGACCTAAGGAGGGTACTGTGTAGCCTATGCATTGTGTTGAGACTATTCCTGTTGTTTCTCTTGGTAAGGAAGTGGCTGATAATATTGATTTCTATTCAAAAAAATCTCTTATTTGTAGATTTTTCCGCTTGTGGCCTTCTTTTCTTGATTTGCACCTTTGGATCACCAACCCTTGGTATCCTTTGGTTGATGGCTCGATGGAGATTTACCCTTCTGCATGAGGATTTTTGCTGTGAGTTTTAGTTATCCTAAGAATAGACAAGCTATGTTAGAGCACGATCTGTGGGTTTTAGATTATCATCCCCTTTCCTTTAGGCTTTGGGTTCTTTCCTTTGACCCATTGAAAGACCCTTTGGATGTGATGCATTTTTGGGTCTAGTGTTCCTCGACCTTTGAGGGCATTGGTAATGCTATTAGAAGTGAACCATAGATCTTGGTATTGCCTAGGGTTCTCTACCAATTCTAGGGTTTTTCACCTAAAAGGAGAGAAAAGGATACTAAAATGGAAATGTTACATTCAAGATAAATGTAAAGTGTGATGTGAATGTGTCTAAGTGAAACGATCTAAATGCTGGAAATTGATTAAAGAGACTAAACACTTAGAAAATGCAACTTTATTTGAAGACACGTTATGATATGTAGGAAGATAGATGAAACAAAATACAAAGAAATATGCAAGGGGGTATCAGAAGAAGTGCACCTGGAAAATATTAGAGGCTAAAGTGAAGACTGTAAATGTCCCAATTTTTTTGCAAAATCTAATTTTTAAGCCTAGCAAGACACTTGTGCCAAATTGGGCGACTTAGTCTAGTTTTGGGGTGATTCTGGAAAATTGCTTTGGGGCTTGTTTCAATAGCGAAAAGGGTATCTGGATCCACATAAATCTTTGAAAAAATTGCACAATGGGGCTAAGTTGCCATAACTAGCAAAAGTGTCCTTTTTCACTTTTTTGAAGATTTGAAGAGGGAATCTATAACTCTTAGTCTTCACTTTTGCTCCTCCAAGTATTCAAACCAAAAACCTTGATTTTTGGCCTGTAGGTGTTCTCTAAGGTCCAATTAGGGTTTTTGCAACCTTACAAGGCTTTGAAACTTTGATAACAACAATTCCAATCCTCCCCTTTGAAAAATCTTCAAACAAGACCTGCAAATAACAGAAAGAGAGAAATAAATGTTGGATGTTAGGGCATGACGGTTTTCCTTTGTAAAACCCCTTTCGAGTAATTAAACCAAAGTGGTGAAGTAAGATAATGAGGCATGAAAAAATGGAGTTAGTACCTTTCCATGATGAGAGATCTTGATTTGTTGTAGCAATGGAGGAAGATTCAGCCCTTGAATGCTTTGAAAAGATGTCTTGATGACTTAGAATGCTAAAACTCTAGCTTGCTTGAGAAGGATGATAGATGAGAACAAGAAGATGTAGAAGTTAATGGAAGGAGAGGACAAAATAGGGTGAAAATGAGAGGAAAACCCTTTATTTATACATGTTCTACCCTAATTTCCCAAAAATAACACATCACAAGTTGACCTTAGGGTTTAGGAGACAAAATCTCGCTAGAAATTTGATTTAATTTTGGTTTTTATGCCACATGGGACTAAGTCACCCAAGGTGGCGACTTAGTCCACTTAGGAAAATTTAAGTGGTTGTCGAGAATTAAAGTGTCATAAATGATGCTTAACAGGATTGTCCTCTGAAACACACTTAAGTAGGGCCTGTAAGTGCATAAAGGGGCCATTTTAACATAAGAAAGGGTAAAATTATTGATGAAAAGCCTAGGAAAGTGTGAGAGTTTGTTACAAATCCTTACAACACTTTGACATAAGGCCTGGTAAGTGATAAAAAGAAGTTCTCTAGATGAATTATGATAGAAAGGTCCTAGAAAAGTGTGAAAGCTTGTTACGACACTTCAAAACACTTTTGCAAGACACCATAGAATTTTTATTGGTTTATAAGGGTTCAAGACCTAATGTGAATGTGTTGACCACATTACAACATTAAATCTAAGAAAAAACTAGGCCAAAAACAACAAGAAAGGTCCAAATGAGTGAAAAGTGTCAAGGCTACACTTTTTTGCAACACATTTAGCCCCAATTTTAGTGATAGGATGAACTTTCTTGAAACTCACACTAAAGTAGCCAAGTAGTGCCAATGTAGATGGTGAAAACTGAAAAAGATGAAGGATGTGGTCAAGCCCCCCAAGATTCAAGATTCTAAGTCAAATCAATATTAGTGCGAAAGAACACATTCAAGGGTGAATGATTTGCAGAAAAAAAAGATACACAATCATGCGATGATAAGAAATAGAAGAGGGAAAATAATGGAAGAGAAAAAGGTTGGATCAAGCTTTGACTATTTGTCTAGCTAGTTGTGGATCAGATCTAGGTTGTTTGTCCAAAAATAAGTGTAATCACTTTGGGGCGATGAGACTTTTGGTTGTCCACCAGGTGAGAAGGCCCAAAAGGGTGAGAAACATACACTCATGACTGGTATGCACTCACACACATGCAGGTGGCTATGGGGAAATTTGTGTTGTTGGATGTGCTTCTTGCTTAACCATACCAAAGTTATACCTCTTGATAACTTTAGTAAGGCACCAAAAAAGAAAATGATTTTTGTAAATGGTGTAAGGAATATTCAAAGGGGATTTTCTTAGTTCGTGCAAGGTCTCATCTTAAGGAACATCATGTGTAATGTCTCTAAGAGAGGAAAAGTGCAAATGGTCTCATATTTTTTGTAAGAGAGGACAAGTGCAATGACTCATCATGGGGAAAATTGTAACTAATGTTTCCAAGAGAGGGAATCGCAATAAAAAGAAAATATCACAATGAAATGTGAGTGTCGATGTATGCCCCCACTTTAAAATTATTTCTAACATAATTATTGTGAGAACTTTATTTAAATTAGAAGAAGAAGACACAAGATATTGTTCAGAAAGACCTATGTTTCTGATAAGTTACGTCATGAAAAGGCAGTATGTCACATGCAAGTCAACTTAAGACATGGCGTCCACATCTCAAGATTTCTCTTACATGTTCATGAAAGGTTAATGACTAGTCAAAAGAGACAACAACAAGTGACATATGTGGACAAGGCTAACTAACCCCTTTCCCACACTTAGTGCAGGACAAGAGTGAGTTGAAAGGATTGATGAGATACAAGGTAGATTAAAAATCAGTATCGATTAGAGGAACGTTTAGCCCCCACATAAGGGAGAGCACCAAGTTCATTAAGATGTTGGATTTTACTAATCAAGGCCTTAAATTCATTAGTAGAATGAGCTTGGACTCTATGATAGGCACAAAATGAATTCTTGTAATAGAATTATTGTCGAGTACGAGGAGGAAGGGATATCAAGTGATCTTGTAGAAGTCTCAACAAGATACCCTCTTGATCAAAGGTAGAAGATGATTTCTTATCTAGTGACAAAGAAGTATCTTGATTATTAAAAGATGTCATACCTATGCAAGGTGCTATAGATTGTGATATTTTCTATGCTCTTGTAGAGGAGTGTGTAAAATCTAAATCATTTTTCAAGATGACATTGACATCAGGGGGAGATTTCTAAGTTGTTTGTTTCAAATTTTGCAAAGGATCATTTTCTAAGGTTTGTTTAGAAGGGTGATTTGGGATGGTGTTGATGTGAGGTGAAGGCTTGATGATTTTGATCAAGGGACAATAACTAAGACCATGATTAATTGTTTGCATGTGAGGCTCGATAGGGTTGTAGATACCTTGTTCATTAGCATCACATCATTTTCCACTATAGCTAAGTTGTTTCATAAGCTCATAACCTTTTCCATAAAGCACTTTCATTGCTTTTGGATCAGGTGATTGTTCGTTGTTTGCTTCTTTGTATAAAATAGTTGAGGTGGATGCTTGTGAAGGATATGTTGAGTCTTGAGTTTATAAGACGGTTGTTCCCTTTTGAGAGTATTTGTGTATGATCTTCAATTATCCTAGTAAAGGAGGTGTGAATTCTAAGGAGCCCCAATCATCATCTAAGATCTTTGTGATTCGCTCAATATGTTGTTCTTTATTTTTTTGTTGTGCAAGTTCCACTTGTGTGGTTGATGTTAAGGTGTTTAAATTATTTGGTTCATGTTTCTTAATGTTCAATAAATTGTTAGGTTTAGGGCCAACTTCAAGTGTTTGCACTTTGTTGTTGTAGATGTACTTCATCTTAGGATGAAGAGTGAAAGGAACCCCATTCTCTGCATTAATCCATAGCTTTCCTAAGAGAAGATTATATGAAAGTTCATGAGGCATAACATTGATTTTTGTTTCCAATGTGGCCATTCCAACTATAAGAGGTAAAGTGATCACATTGAGTGGTTTCTTTGTGATGTTGTCAAATCCTCTAATAGATAGAGAATCATGTTGAATGGTTGATTGAGTAATGCCAAGCCTATCTAGAAGGCTCAAACTACATGAATTTAGGGTAGAGCGAGTATCTACAAGAGTTCGCTTGATCCTTTTTGTGTTGTATTGAGAGATTATTATGAAAGCTTCATTTTGTTTTTGTAATTCCAAAGGAGGGAGCTCACTTTGGTGGAAAACAATATTAGCATTGATTCTGTGAATAATAGCTTCTATGTCATTTGGTTGCACATTAGAATGGATAGGAACTTGTTGTAGGGCATTCTAAATCATGTTGTGATAGTGAGGGGATGTTTGAATGATATCCCATAATGATATCTTAGCAGGAGTATTTCTTAGTTGTTCAACAAGGTCATACTCCCTAATGAGTGAATTTAATCAAGGGGTAGTAGGTAATATGGGATTGGGTAAAGGTAAGGGGGTTGGGGTTGGTTGTTGTGGTCACAGATTTTTTCTTATGTAATGTTTGTGAGCAACGGTATTATAACTTGGTCGCTGCGATACATTATTCATAAGTGGCTATAGGATGAATTCGGGTTGGTTTCGAGTTTGAGGTTTGTTTGAACGGGGGTAAAGGATGAGTTGAGGTTGAATAATATTAACATCCTTGAGAAAGTGAGAGGCTAATGTTTTCTCTTTAGAATTTTCCAAGGATATAATATTATTATGGTGAATGTTATCCTTATTGTGTATCATGATATCCTCCCTAGGAGGAAGAGCTTTAGGAGAACTACAAACCAACTATTCTTGACAATCAAAGGTTGGTTCTTCTAAAATGACTTCATCACAAGTAGTGGAATGATCAATGTTTGAATTGTCATGCTCAATAAGGGTTTCTCTAGGTGAAGGGGGACAATGAAGATGCTCATGACCATCATTAATTATGTTTTCTAATAGCAAAGTATCTTCTTCACAACTAGGAGGAAAAAAATGTTATTGTCATGATTAGCTATGTTTGTGTTGTCTTGTTCATTAATGTTTTGTACACTAAGAGAGGTAAGAGGAGAGAAACAACCAAGATTCTCACAACTCTCATTGATTAGTTCTTCTAACATGAAAATCTCTTCATCACCAAGAGGAGAGATATTAGGAGAAGAACAATTATGATCATTAGGAATGTCCAACCTCGTATCTTCTTTCACTAAAACACTCTTAGAGGGAAGGGATAGGAAATTTTTCTTAGCATGTTTAGATTTGTAAGCTACTAGAATTTTTGAACAAAAATGAAAAGCATATGTAACCATTTCATGCAATGTATCAACAATATAAACAATGTATATGCAAAAATAAAAAAACATTTTGATCCAATAAATGCTAAGCTTTGAGAATGCAAATAATGTACATGCAAGAATCAAAAACACTTTTATCAAAATTAATATTTTTTTTATGAATAGAAACATTGTATATGCCAAAGTGAAAAGTACTTTTGTCAATGTGATGCAAAATTTTAGAAATGTGAGCATTTTCAGAGCTAATGATGAAATGATTTCAAGAATGACCATCCTAAATTGATGTATTTGAGCTAGATGCATAAAACCAATGTTCTTGAAACTTTCCAAACTTATAGTATATGATACTAGGAGGCTAAGAAAGCACACAAATGAGGTTTCTGATGCTGTAAAAGACAATGAAAAATTTGGATAGGGATTAAGTCGACCCGAATAGCGAATTAGTCTTAGGTAGGTTTTTTTTTTTAATTTCCAAAAATCTACAACTGGTGTGGATGGTTTTGATGTTGGATGACCAGAAGAGGAAAGATAAATGCATAATTTGTATGTTGGAAAATTATTTGAGATGAAAGAATGAAAATTATATGCACTTTCATGCATGCAAAAATGTGAAACCCTAGAAGGAAAATTAAACATTTCAAAATGCAATGCAAACTGAATCTAGGGTGATAAGGAACTCCAAAGTGGAAAAGAAGGGTATTCAAAAGTTGGGTTCACCAAAATGAACCATAGATTTTGGTATCACCTAGGGTTCTCTAACACTTCTAGGGTTTCTCACCTAAAAAGAGAGAAAGGGATACCAAAATGGAAATGTTACATTCAAGATTATTGTAAAGTGTGATGTGAATGTGTCTAATTGCAATGATCTAAATGTTGGAAATTTATAAAAAAGACTAAACACTTAGAAAATGCAACTTTGTTTGAAGACACATTATGATATGTAGGAAGATAGATGAAATGCAATACAAAGAAAGATAGAAGTGGAAATAAGGAGTGCACCTAGAAAATACTAGAGGCTGAAGTGAAGATTGAAAATGTCCCAAAAATTCTACAAAATCTTATTTTTAAGTTTGGCAGAACACTTGTGCCAAACTGGACGACTTAGTCTAGTTTCAGGGTGATTCCAGAAAATTGCTTTGGGGCCTGTTTCAGCCAAAAGGGTATCTAGATCCACAATAATCTCTAATAAACTTGCACAGTGGGACTAGGTCACCATAACCAGGGGAAGTGTCCTTTTTCACTTTTCTAAAGATTCAAAGAGGAAATTTGTAACTCCTGGTCTGCACTTCTACTCCTCCAAGTAGTTAGATGAGAAACCTTGATTTTTGGCATGTAGGTGTTCTCCAAGCTCCAATTGGGGTTTTCGCAACCTTGAAGGGCTTTGACACTTTGATGACAACAGTTCCAATCCTCCCCTTTGACAAATTTGCAAACAAGACCTACAAATCACACAAAGAGAGAAATAAATGTTGGATGTTAGGACATGGGGGTTTGCCTTGGTCAAACCCCTTTTGATTAATAAAACCAAAGTGATGAAATAAGATAATGAAGTACGAAACAATGGATTTAGTACCTTTCCATGATGAGAGATCTTGAATTGTTGTAGCAATGGAGGAAGATTTAGCCCTTGAATGCTTTGATAAGATGTATTGCTGACTTAGAATGCTAAAACCCTAGATTTCTTGAGAAGGATGATAGATGAGAAGAAGATGTAGAAGATAATGGAAGGAGATGAAAAAATAGGGTGAAAATAAGGGGGAAACCCTTTATTTATACATGTTGTACCCTAATTTTCTAGAAATAACACATCTCAAGGTGACCTTAGGGGTTAGGAGACAAAATCCTGCTAGAAATTTGATTTAATTTTGATTTTTATGCCACATGGGACTAAGTCACCCAAGGTGGCAACTTAGTCTACTTGGGAAAATTTAAGTGGTTGTCAAGAATGAAAGTGCAATAAATGATGCTTAATGGTATTTTCCTCTAAAACACACTTAAGTAGGGCTTGCAAGTGCATAAAGGGGCCATTTTAACATAAGAAAGGGTAAAATTATTGATGACAAGCCTAGGAAAGTGTGGGAGTTTTCTACAACTCCCTACAACACTTTGACATAAGGCTTGGTAAGGGATAAAAAGAGGTTTTTTAGATGAATTATGATAGAAAGGTCCTAGAAAAGCATGAAAGTGGGTTACAACACTTCACAACACTTTTGAAAGACACCATAGAATTCTTATTGATTTACAAGGATTCAAGACCTAATGTGAATGTGTTGACCACATTACAACATTAAATCCAAGAAAAACTAGGCCAAAAACCATAAGAAAGACCCAAATTTGTGAAAAGTGTCAAGGCTACATTTTTTTGTGACACATGCAGATTTTTGAAAGTGGATATGGCTTCTAAATAATTTACTCATACCTCCTTTGCTAGGATTATGGTGGATGTTAATCTATCAAAGGCTTTAGCTGGTAAGGTTGTGCTATAAATTAATGGTTGGTCTTGGTCTCAACTAGTGTACTACGAGGGCCTTCCTTTTCACTACAGAGCCTATTTTGTTGTTGGCAACTTAGCTCATGATTGCTCTAGAGGCTCTCGCTTTGTTTCTTCCTCTACTAGGTAGTGGAAGAATTCTCTCTGTGAACACTTAACAATTTTCCCTATTGTTGACTCTACTTCTTCGTCTGATGATGAATCTAGGCCTTCTTCTCCTTCTGCGATGCTTACTACAAGTGATGTGATGGATGTTGCTCCTCAAGTGCAAGTTAAATCTGCTCCACTTGATTCTGTTGAGGTGGTTGTTGATCCCTTAGTGGATTTTGTTGTGCAACCTTTGGATTTGGCTATCCTTAATGCTATTTATGTTGCCTCCCCTTAGGTCCAAGGTTTGGAAAATATTTTATTAAAGCCTCCTTCCTTAGGCTTAGTTTCAGATGCCTTATATGAAGTTTTTGTTTTTCCTCTAGTCTACTACTTCGGAGGGGAGTCTTCCCCTTCTGATCAAAATTTCTGGATTTCAGTTTTTGATTATCCTTGGACAACGGTTCATAGAAAGAAGAATTTTTTTTTCTAAAAAGGTTATGGTTTCATTTAACACGCCCTTAGAGGCTTTACTTGGTTCAAGTGCTGCTTCTTGAACAATTTCATGCTCTTTGTTTTTTTGACTAGCTATTTGTTCTGGTTGGCTATTCTTGGATAGTCTGCTTTCCTGAGCTAGTTGGCTCTATTTTGGTGACCTGTTTGGCTTTGTTTTTCATATTGTAAGGGATTAGGGCCCTTCCCCTACTTATCTAATCAAAAGAAAACTATCAAAATGATATAACTATTCATCTAGTTATTTTCTTATACTTTCATCATGATTTAATGTATCATATGGCAGAGTATGACTAAAAGTAGAGGGTAATGCCATAAAAATAAATATTCCAAGGCGAAACACTTGCCTCCATGATCATCTCTTGTAAATATTGACTCCCAAATTGGTCTTGTATGGGGTTGACCTGATTTTAAGTGTTAGAGAATGAGAGGCTTGGAAAATTTGGAATATTGTAGCTGCTTGGTGGAAATGATTGCATCTAGGTAAGAATAGTGGGTAAATTGGTATAAGGCTGCAAAGATTGGCAACTCGCAAGCACAAGAGCATTATCTTTGTCATTTTGGTGACACATTTCTAGCTAGATCATGTCCATATTGTGCTATCTAGTAAGATAGCTTTGTTAAATGCATCATGTAGGGTGGTAACCTCACCAAAAGATCTAATCTTATCTACTAATGAAGCACCTAAACCCCAATAATAATGTTATTTAACATAAAATCATTAATAACTAGATTAAAATCTTTAAGTTGTTGATACATAAACATGAACCCATGATTGTAGTGATAAATTGATTCCTGTTGTATTCTTTTCACAACTACAAATTGAAATGATTGGTCTTGTACACCCACATAAGGATAAAATTGAACTAAGAATATGATTTCTAATTCCATCCATGAACAAATAGATTTTATTAAAGATTAAAATACTATTGCCATGTTGCACCTTGAAACATTTTGATGAACAACTGAAAAATGGTATCTGGGTATGTGCAAGATCATGATGGGCCAAAAAGTGGCAGTATGATGGTTATGTGGCTGACAACATTTTTTTACCCAAAATTGATGAAACGAAAAGGGTTTTTAAAGGATATTCTCAGCTTTCAACCAATATAAATTATGATTTAATTTGAATTTAATACATAATTATTTTTCATTTTCTATTGAATTACCACTAAAGTCTTGATTTTTAGGTTGATTGAAAAAAATCTATAGCTTTCAAATGGTATCATATTTTTTGAATCCAAAACATGCGTCATATTCTATGCTTCGCATACTATAAGATTAAAAAATAAAAAATTGAATTTCTTGAATTTTTGACTAGGTTTAAGGTGGTCAGACATACGAGTCTTTATATTTTTTAAAAGTTGTCATAAAAAAATTATAATTAATTATTTACTTGGAAAAAAATTACAAAAAAATATGTATCACATCGGGACATGAGTCCTCTACTTATTTCTAAAATCTTATACAAAAATATTATCATTTTAATGTGGTTAGGGTGGTCAAACAGACACCTACTTCTTATTTTTTCCCTAAAATTTAAGTACTATTGTATTGAAATTTTAAATTTTCACCAAATAGATTTTATTTTTTTTGTAAATAAACCTAGTAATTTAGAAACTAAATTCAATTTTATACAAATTTTATTCTTACATATTTTTGAAATAATATAGATAACTTATTCAAATTTTTATGTCAAGTTGCCTAACTCTAATTTTTCTGAATTTTTTGCCACTTAAGGGTCCATTTTTTCCATGATGATCCTGCACATACCCATCTTCATGCTCGATTTTGAGAAAATTCAATAAATCCCTACAAATATTGACACGATTTGAAGCAATTTGTCCACTGTTAAGGAAAAATAAAGGAAGCTTATTATGCGTTTGATAAGGTACTTCATGAAGAATCCTTGGCATACACAAAGGCCTATGCATTGGACATGATTTTTCCTAAGATCTAACTCATTCCAACTATGCATTTTAACCAAGAATGTTTTCAGGCCCTCCTTTTAGTGCCAATTCTATTGAGGGTGGTTTTAGTCATGTACAACATGCTCAGAAATAAGGATTTATGGCCTCTCTTGAAAAGTAGTGAGAAGTACTCCAAGGTTACTTCTCTATCTATTCTTAACTATGTGGATAACACAGTTGTAAGATCAATGTACTTTCACAAGGCGATATGGATTTTAACTTCTTAGAAACAACATGCAACTTAAAATACTAGATCTCACAATTTAATAAATTCATTGCATATACAAAACTATAATAGATTTACAATAATTCAATGCTCTTTAAATAATTCCAAAATTGATTTCAAATAAAAGTAAAAGATAGAAAGGGTAACAAGAAGTAATGCAATGGAAATTTCAACCAATTAGACAATGATAAGAAACATTTCATTCATCCTTTTTGTACATTTAAGAAAGATTTCTAAACCATCATTACAACAAACAATATTTCACACATTTACCAATAATAGCAATGCAATCTTCCAAAGGAAATAAGTCACTACATAATATTTTAGATTTCGTATAATCAGAATGCCATAAAGCACACATAGATCTGAGACAAAATCTTACTTAAGCCCACAATTATCAATGAAATCTTACTAATTTGACAGTTTATATTGAAATAAAATACTCATATCTATGCATACAGCATAAGCAATCCTTTGATTGAATCAATAATTCACAAATTCAATAGAGAATTCCACATTGAAATTGTATTGTTTTATTGTTAAAAAATTATATCAAAATTGAATCCTTAAAAATGATCCATAATCAAACATTTATAAAAAAATAAGTTATTAAAATTGCAGATCTGATAAAAACTTAACTGGAAGTACCTCTATTGCTAGTTTTTTATCTAAAAGAAAACTAAAAATTAAAACTTTAGAATGAAATAAAACTGAACTGGGCACCCCAATTATACTTGAGTCTTTTGGGTAAATTTAAGGAATGCATTAAAATAACTAAACATTAAACTAAAGTAAACTAAACTCCATGAATAGCTTCATAATTTCATCTACTTTTTCCTCTAGCACATGATATAGGCTCTATTCTCATCAAAATTATCACGCATATCTTTGACATCTTCTAATTCGGCGTTGAACTGGAAAAGAGAACTCATTATCTTCAGAAGTGGTGCCCACAACATTTCAAACACCCATCTCCTCAAAATCTTGGAGATCTGAAAAAAAATGCCATCTTTAGCATCATTTTAGCAATGTGTTCCTGTGTCACCTACCATTGCAATTACAATAGCTTTTAGGAGATCCTTCATCAATGTTTCCTTTATTCTTTGCAAAATCCCTTGGTGGTGCATCTCCTGCACATAAGAAAACATGTGTTACCATTCAATTTACTCAAAGGGGAGAAAATCTTTAAAAAATAAGTTATATTGATCAAGATACATTCCATATTTGTAAAATAATGATTCATCAAAAGAAGGTTAAAGATCGTGTGAATTTTCAAGGATTGGTCCTCGAGCCTACCCCTTACCTCTTACCAAAGAGTTAAACTTTCACATTCTTGGTCCTTTGGGAATTAGGGACTGGCAATCCCTCATACCCCTTGTCAAAATGATAAGGTTTTTAGTCTTTTGCAGGTTGGGTATCGGGGATACTTGCTATCTCATTTTTGAAGTGTTATTGAAAGATTTAAGGAGTAAGTCCAAGAACTGTTCTCCAAACATCATTTCCACTATCGGGCATCGGGCATTGAGCTTACAACCTACCTTTTGTTTGTAATGTTAGTATAGACATAGAAGGTATGTTTGATCGATGAAGTCTGAAAGCTTTAAGGCTATCGAGAGTTGGGCATCAGGTCTACACACTATCATTTATTCTAAGAGTTTAGCATGTGGTAAGACAAATCCCTGAAGCCTAAAGATCATTACTTTATAGCTTGGTTGATCTTTCAAAAATCTTTTAAGTGTGTGCTTTCTAAAAGCATTCATTTTCCTAAGGAAAAGATGACTTTGTCATGCTTACAAGGATCAGTTGTTAGAGATCCTTAATACCCAATACATTCTTGACATCGTTCTTTGCTTAAATGAGATTCCCAAGACATGAAATCTGAAACACATTTTGGAGTTCGGGATGTGAAGATCTCTTTTACGGGTTAGTATAACAGTTGAAGCATTGGTTAAATTAAACCTCCACAACCCGAAACCCAATTTGTGTTTTTCTTACTCAACTTGCGAAAAAAACTGTATTCTATCATCCAAGTTGGAATCTGGTGAGACAAAATGACGATTTAATAAAGGCATGTTTATCACTCTCATCATTTTCAATGAAGGCAGTTAATCATGATTTCAAACATCATAGGTCGGGATCCTTCATACCTCCTACCGCAATAAGGAAGCACGTAAAAGTTCCATACGATACCCAAAATTCGAAAGCACATATTGAAAACAAAGATTTTGCTAACTGCTCGTACATTGTTGGGACTGAGAGATCGGGGATACCTCTTACCTCTTTCAACTCTATAAGAAAGGTGGTAAACGGTTTCTCCGATGTTTGAAAGCCATAGATCTTAATAATATTTCACAAAGGCATGGAGGAAGTGTCGAGCGTAAGGATCAGAGCTTTACTACATGCTTTATCTTAGTTTCTTTTGTGAAATTGGTAAGCAAAAACTCTGATATCCAAACCTCAATAGGGACCTCAAGTTTTAATCACACTAAGGCAAAGACAAACCTTAGTGGGGCTGAGACATGGCAAGGAGAAGGCGGGGTTCGAACCCGACAAGAAAGGTATACCCTTCTTGTGAAGCTCGAAGCTCAACCTCCAAAAACAAACAGAAAAAAGAAAAAGAAAAATCAAAGTAAATTAAAAGAAGAAAAAAAGAAAAGGAAGGGAAAGACCACAACATTCAAAGCCAATATAAAGGGTGTCCCCACTTTGCAAAAGAGCAAAGAGGGGCGTGAGTGTGAAGGCACACAGGTATATCCCTGCCGTTGACACCTCTCTTAAGAGAGTTGGGCTCCCAAGGGGCCGCAACCCCTATGAGAAGCCTTTGGCTCCGTGTGGGGGCCGAGACATCCTCCTCCCTACAGATAATGAGCAGCATTATATTGTCTGCAAAAACTTCTATATTAATTTTTTTTTTTAAATAAAAATTGTGTAACAAAATTTATATATATATATATATCTCGTATAAAATTCTTTGTGGGTTGCCAACAATAATTTTAAAAAAAGGTGCCACACAGTTCTAAAAAACTATTAACAATAGTAAAAAGGTAGGTTTATGATATTTTAAATAGATCCATTAAATAATGCATTTGAATCTGCAAATAATATAGAGGAATTATATATAAATGCATGTTCTTCCACTGTTAACCGTTGGACAGAGAAATTTTATACATCAGCAATACTGACTGTATTTTATTTATTTATACAAACTGTTGGTGATTCCTCTGTCAAATAAAATAGAAAACTGATAACATTTGAACACAGAACCAAAAGTTCACGAGAATATGCATGATGTTGTCGAATGGATCTCACGGGTTACTAAACCCTGCAGCAGACTGAAGAAAAGTATGAGTAAAATCAAATAAAATAAAAATGAGTAATCAGATTGTTCCATACGATTTAGTTGTGCAGCACCAAAATAAAATAGTATATATATATATAAAATAATGATTTATTGGCTGTATGGATAATATGTGCTGTAAATTCTAATTGTATGTGAAGTGAGATTTTGGAGGCTTTCACTTGATATTTTGAAACTTTTACCATTAAATGGCTGCTAGTTTACCATTAAACAACAGCCAAAACTTGATCAACTAAAAAACATAATTTCATCGAGTGGATGCATAAGTAATTTCCTTCTACATGAACTAAAAATAGAAAATAAAAATAAATGTCTTTGTTAATTGTGAGACCCACCACTACATGTTGTACGTACTTATAATAAATATTCTAAAATTTGATGTAAAACCACTAGCCTTCAAATGAAATAAAGAATTTGAGGTAAATCTACTAGTCGTCCAAATAAAATAAAGCGTTTGATGTAAATCTACTAGTAGTACAAATGAAATGAAAAATTTGATGTAAATCTACTAGTGGTCCAAATGAAATAAACAATATTTTAAAAATTATTATATATAAAATTAAAGCAATTGGTGTTATTTCAATTTTAGATCGTTATAAGTTAAAATTTAGTAGAGTGTATAGTTTGACTTGCTATATTTTTATATAAGTCTCTACATCACACTTTAAATTATTGTATAACCCTAAAAATTTATTATAAATAGATATAATGTAGTATATATATCATTTTATAATGTTTATTATAAAAAATAAATTAATTTAAAATCAAATATAACTTTTTTAGTATTTTCCAATATAAATTTAGAAAGTTTTGACATTTTTAATAATAGTTACCATTGTTTTCTATTAATATAGATGATTTATAATACTCTATATGTATATAGAGAGAGAATTTTTTCAAAATATAATATAATTATTTTTAATTTATAGAATATTTTTAACAAAATTTATTTTTAATATGAATTTAGAAACTTTGATTAATTGTAACAGTAAGATCTTCACATTTGTTACTTATAATTATCATTATTTTTTAATTTTTCAAAATATTATATATATAAAAAAATTTAAATAAAAAAATTATAAATCAAACAAATTTTTTTCACAATTTAAATGATCAAACCATCAAAAAAAATTTCATTTTCATATGACACTAACGGTGACCGTAAAATTCCAGGCCTACGTTCCCCTTGTTCCTTTATGCGCATTCTAGTATTCTTACCAAGAACAGAAGTAGGAAAGGCAGGAGCTTATTCATAGCCAGCTTATGCATATCCCAGGTTGAAATGCGATTCAATGTGTGAGGTGACGAACCAGTACTGGAAGGGCGCATTTGTAGAGGGCTGCTATTGTTCCGAGTTTAACTTCTAGGTAGTTTTGAAACCAGGCAAGGACAATGTGGGACCGGATCATTTGTCAAGGATTAAGATTGGAGAGTCCGGAGGGTCGCTAGATGATCAGCTCCCTGATTCAGATTTGTTTAGAATAGAGGTTGTACCATATATATAAAATATAAAATTGGAACCCACTCTTTTACATTTTGTAATACTAGCACTTGCACCCGTGGGGGTTCAAGGAAAACGCCGATAGGAAAGTCAAGGTAATGGAAATTAAAAAAATTAACATTACATAGTCAAGTATATTTTTATTGGAAATGCGCATTTTATTAATTTTCAAAATCAACCATACAAACAGCAGGCAAACCAGTTGACAGAGCTGGGAGCCAAACAGAAGCAGAAATGTAAATACAGCAGCAGCGAGGAGGAAGTAAAACAGAAGCAGCATGAGGTTTGAGTTTTGTTTGAGCCAACATTTGAGTAAATTGAACCTTTAATAGCACTGTGATCACTGCTGTACTAAAATGGAACTTGTGATGTAGGAATTCACTGTCTTGGTAGTGGTTGCATTGCACTGTCAGTAAGGAACTGAGATATGAGTAGCACTGTACATGGCATGACTGCTTTGTAAAGGAACTGTGTGTTATTTTCATATGAACACTTCATAGTTGTCCATAGATATCATTGTCCATATGAGTACACAAAACATAATGCATTGATTCCCCTTGTGATTGAGATAATACGTATATAGATCCATGTCACTGTCAGAATAGTGTGATCACTGTTGTACTAAAATGGAACTTGTGATGTAGGAATTCACTGTGTTGGTAGATCATCAAGTGCAACTACCCTTATAATATCTGTAGGATGTTCGAGTTTGACTTGAAAGCCCTGGAATTTGAATGCATAGCAATAAAGTGTTGTTAGATGAGAAAAAAATTTACTTCTAAAGATGCTACGACAATCAAAAGATTGTTTGGATGAAGAGCTCAAATCTGGATTTATTCTTGTGTTCTGCATCTGATTTGCCGCTTGTACAACAAGAAAAGGTTGTAATTGATTAGTTTGACTTGTGCTGTAACAAAGGAGGGATTATATGGAATTCTTTAACTTCTTAAGAAAAGTACTAAATGTACTTACATGAATATGTTATTGGGAAAGGAGTTGAAGGTGAGCCTCTTCTTTCTTTCTAATAATATTGTATGGATTCTTCTTCATTTTTACATAGCGCTCAAAATAAAATGCAGGTTCTATGTGAAGGCCTTGTATGGCTTTGACTCTAGACATTGTTGTGAATGTGAGGCCTTGTCTTTCCATTTTCCTGATATCGATTGTGGCTTTATTTAGTGTGAGGCCTTACAATTTGTGTATAGTGATTGCCCATGCCATAGTTAGTGGTATTTGTCTACGGGTGCCTCGGGTAATAGAAGGTATTGGTATAGTTTTTGGGTTTGTTTCATCCCATGGTGGGCCAGTTTAGTTATCGAATGTGACTGTAACATATTCTAGTAATTTAGGTGGTTTAGATGCGAGGGGATATACAATGTCTTTTATCTCTCCAGGAGATCCATTTACAAGTCCACCTTGGATCCATAGGTTTGTTGTAAGCATGACACATTGAGATTTGCTTAGTATTACTTCTTGGGGTAGTTGCTCATCATTGGTAGCAGTACATAATGTATGATGTGTATTTATAGCAATATAGAGTGCAATAGGTAGATTTAGCAGTTGCAATTTTTTCTTGTTGTGTAAAGTTACTTGGTCATTTGTAGCAAACAAGTGTATTGATTTGTCAAAATCTTCTTGTTCAGTTGTTGTGAGGTGCTTGTTTTCGCGAGTCATTAATAATTCCAAATCATGTTATGTTGGTTATGCATTACGCATGTTTTGCAATGTAGTACGAAACTAAGTTTGCATTGGATTGTCACCTTGTTGTCTAAATATTGTTTGTAATGTAACAATTGTATTGAATTTCTGTGATAGGTTTTTTGGAGTTGTGTGGGATGCATAGATAGGTTTATCTAGAACAAGTGGAAGTTGTGTTAGGTCTCCTATAAGAATTATACAGATGCCACCAAAAAAAAGATGTTGTTGTGGGTTTGCTTCACATAACCTGCTATCTATTTTTAATAGTAACTTTGGGCCAATGAAGCTCATTTCATCGATTAGAATGTATTGTATATTTTTCATGTCTTCTTGAAATGTTGTCATATTTTGTCCTTGTAGTGGTTGCATTTCTCTAATGGGTATTTTGAGGGTTGCATGTATAGTTGATGCTTGTATATTGAAAGTTGTAATGCATGTTGGTGCAAGAACAAGGAGTGGGATGACCACAGTTGGTATGTTGGTTTGTAGTGCATTTCTTATGCAACTAATTAGGTAGGATTTTCCAGTGCCCGCAGTTCCTAGTATTAGCATATGTAGTGGTTGTTTAGGGTGATTTTGAATTGAGTGATTTGTAATTATAGTAAGTGCTAGTTGTTGTTTCAATGATAATGTATAGTTTTAGTTGTTGAAATTGACGGTTGATTGAATATTTTGTTGGGACATTATGTTTGTGTTTACAAATTGAATTGCATTTTGGTGCAAATGTGTAGGAACAGTGTGAGCATCCCATATGTTGTTGTTGTCATAATCACAACGACCAAGCATTTCAAGTTCATTCAAATTGTGACTATTAGCAAGGCCTAGTTGAGATAGTAACTCCCATTAATTCATTGGTAGACCATCTTGTATATCCATATTGTCATCAGAGTAGTCTTCCTCTTCAAGGGAAGCTTCCATTTGATCTATGCGGTCAACATGCCATGGAGTGTATTGTTGTGCATGCATGTGTTTCCAATTTTAAATGATTACTTCTTTGTCGAGGCCTATATCTTTGTCTACTTGTCAAAAATGTTTATATAGAAGTAACTCACTCCAACAACATGATTCAAAAGATTCACAGTCTTCTTTTGGAATGGAATGAAAACGTGGGAAAACTTGTACAGTTGCGTTTTCTTTTCTAATTTTCCATTTGCATCCTTTGCGACTAGCAATGTATGTGAAGGATCTTGCTGATTCAATTAGTGAAACCAATTCAAGGTGGTCTGGCCAGTTCATGTAGGCTTGTATGTAGTTAGATTGTATCTCATTACCATTGGTTGTTTTCTTCAATCGACGAAGCACTTTTTTGCCTACATTCAATGATATAAAATTTTGATTACAAATCACAAGAGGGAGTTTTTGAAGCATATGACATGTTTCTTGTGCTCATATATCTCATTCTGCAACAATCTCTATCACAAAATTTTGATATGCTTTTAATGCATTTTCTTCCAATCTTTCATTTGAACATATTCTTGACAATATATCAATGCAACTCTCTGATTTTCTTTCAGCTTTAGATGCATATTTGGCAATGTATTTGAGAACAAGCAGCCATGAGATGACAGGTTGGCAATCTATGTTAGCTCTCCATATTGATAGCATCTGGGGGTTGTGAATGTTTAACCTGTAATCATTTCTTATTGGCTCGTACGATTTATTTCCAGATTCATTGCACAATAAGGTGGATTTTATGCATTCTTTCCAAGGAGCTTTGTATCTACATTGTAGTTATTGCCCCTTTTTGTGTAGACAAGTCCTCTTTGTACATTTAGTGTGTCTTTGAACTCAATTGAGTAGTTCTTCATAATTAGTATACGGGTTGGTAGATAATATTTCAGACGTGTTTAGTAGACATGGATCATCCATTGGATTTCTACGTATGATATTGTTTATTTCAAATTTATTGCGAGGGTTGTGAGTAGTGACATAGTTGTCAAAGAACTGTTTTTCTCTATCGACTTATGTTTGATTATCCCAATTAAGGGTATCCATGTTCGGTGCATTTTCAAGCCATAGAAATCCATGTATGTGTACAGAGCCTCGGTGTTGCCATTCATATCTATACCAATAATTTGTTGCATGGAGGAGTTTTCCAATGACCTCTTCATGAAAGATTGTGAAACGTTGATGTAGATATAGGGATGTGGTATGTGGGTTTTGAATAATGTTATCTATACGGTTTTTTTCAGAAGTAACTGCATTCGATGTGCTCAATGAAAACAATGTGTGTAAATCAGGCCACTTTGTGTCTACTGCACTTAGTGTGAAGAACAATGTCGGGGACCCTATTTGGTTTATCATGTTGGTTAGATCAGAATGACACTTGTTCCAATATGACTGTGTGCCTCGTATGGTTGATCCAAAATGCATGAGCTCTTCAGCTAATTGGTTGTCAGGGAGGTTATGTAAGTGGTCATGAAGGTTCTTGATAGTGGTTGGTATATGGTCATCTACTTTTCTTTTGATGAATACTGATGCAAGTGCTTGGCTACAAATACGCATCATAATATTGAGAATGAAGTATCTAAATTATGGATGTTGTTCAAATCTGTTGTCATGGTATTGCATAAGGTGCAAGGCGTAT
Source organism: Sequoiadendron giganteum (assembly GCA_007115665.2). Classification (NCBI taxonomy): domain Eukaryota; kingdom Viridiplantae; phylum Streptophyta; class Pinopsida; order Cupressales; family Cupressaceae; genus Sequoiadendron; species Sequoiadendron giganteum. Next base: position 123,320,573 of record CM021103.1, on the reverse strand, counting down.
TCATGAAGTTGCACCTCTCTAGCTTGAGGTTGCATGGGTAGTGCAGTTCCATTTGGAAAGAGAGTGGGAAATGCCATATCAAATAGGCCCTCATTAGTGTATTCATTTATGGGGTTTGAGCTAATGTGAGGCCAATTAATGATGGGACTATTGTCATTTTTGATATGTATAGATTCATTTATGATTGTAACTCACGATGCTTATTTGGTAGGCTAAACATAAATGATGTTGAATATTTTGTTTCAGTTTTTTCATCATCGGGATTATTTTCAAATTCAACATGTGTTGTTGTTGGTTCTTCATTTTCACATTCCATGGTATGCAACATGTCTAGAATATTTGTAGTTGAATCAAGGAGTACTGCCAATGCATCGGTATTGATTTCAACATCCTTGTAGTAGGGATTATATGTTATTTTGTATGCAACTGCATTTTGAACATGACGTCTACTAACATAGAAATCATAATGCTTTCCATGTCTACTAATTCTTTAGGCTATAAACACATCCAAGTCTTTAAGTCTATGTGGCAAAGAGTTTGCAATTGTTTTGATATCTTGGGGGAAGCTAACTATGTGACCACTATATTTGTATTGTCCACCATGAACATGAGTAACTTGCAATATTGGATTTACATGTGCAATGAACATCTCTTCTACTTGGGTGATAATTTCAAGCACATTTAGTTGTTCACATGGGTCCATATTGTTATTGATGGAGAATCGATGTATGCCTTTCTCAACAATGCATCTTCTACAAATAGGATTGTTGTTTGTTGAAGAAATATGAATACTAGGGTGTCATTCCTTACAAACAATAAATGTTTGTATGCTTGACAATGCATCTATTCTATTTCTAATTTTTTTTTATCTCTCTACAAATTTGGCAGACCAACCAATAGCCAAATTGGTTGTGGAACCTATGTTTTGTGGCATCTTTGTATGCAGATGTGCTTCATTTTGTTGATGGGAGAAACTTGTAGAAGCTTCTACGTGGTAAGTTATTAGTGGTTGTAATGGTTGTTGTAAGTTGTGTGTTTGTTGGATTGTACGACGAACACTTATTTCTTCTCTGTGATGAGCATAGTACAAGTGACTTCTCTTATGAGCTTGCAATTTTTCTGAATTACTTTGGACTGGTTGTCCTTCAGAATCTTGCAGATTTGAGTTCATCATCTGGAATAAAAAAAAATCAAGTAAATATGATTTTGTTAACTATCTACATTGGAAAACCAGACAAGGTTTGAAAGAGATGTTTTTTCAGTTTTATATGTTAGGTGTGTAGGAAAAATTGATAATTTCTTTATACAAAAGTAATTAAACACTTTTTTTGAATTCCCAAGAATAGTAAATAGGTTTACATATGTTTTGTATTGATAGTAAACGCGAAAGACAAGTTTTGAAGGGGTCTTGAAACCCTGTACAATGCAAAAGATTATATATAGTGGGGAGGTTGATCACAGAACAAGGAAAACATTCTAAAGAGTGGGAGGATGTTTGCTGAAAAAGGAAAACATTTGAACTGATTATTTGTGGTTCCCACTACAGACCTTAGCTATCTGACTCAACAAAAATTTTGATTTCATTGTACAATGCAAAAGATTATATAGAGTGGGGAGGCTACTTGCAGAAAAAGGAAAACATTCTAAAGAGTGTGGAGGTTGCTTGCAGGAAAAGGAAAACATTTTAACTAATCATTTTTGGTTCCCAGTGCAAACCTCAGCTATTTGACTCAACAAAAAGTTTCTTTCGCTTGTGAAATCTATTATATCAACTTCTGAAATACTTGATTTCAACCGTGCTTCATTATTGTATGTTTCATTTTTACTTGATAGGGTGAAGAGAAATTCTTTGCACAGTACATTTTGTATAACTTGTTCACTAGTTGTCTCTGCTTCCTGATTGAATTGAAGTAGATATAGTTCTTTGCAAGCATTCTGATGAGTTTACTTGTGGCTTCTTCAAAAGCAGTTTCCCATAGAGTACCTGTGTGGTCTTCAAACTTGATTTGAAGAACATATCTATAATTACAATCTTCAAAGGTAGCTTCACACTTTGAATAGTACCATTTTCCTTCATTATTTTGTACAACTTTTTACTTACATTGTTTTCCCTTAGACTCAATAGGGCAAGCTGGGTAACAAAATGAATTTGATTTGATGAAAACAATTGTTGTTTTGAGAATGCATTGCAAGGGTTGCATGTAAGAAGAAGAGGTGCATCCAGAAGTGTTGTTGTTGGCATCGTAATTTCATTTCCATTCTTTGTAAACCAACAATGTAGCTCTTCTGTTTCTTTTATATCAGGTTTAATAAACAATTGAGAGGTGGCTAGAGTGTTGATGACCTTACCATTATACCCAGTTATGTGGGCATATTTTATTGCAAGAACAACTAACTTTTGTAGGTGGTACATTTCTTGAAGTTCAGAACCTTCCTTTTGAGTTGTTCGACCCCACAATGTGGCATTGATAGTGGACACGGATGAGTCTACCAATTTGAGGCTCCTCAAAACCTCTGTCCCATCTCTTCTTTGTATTGTTGAGGCAGAGTCCACACATATAACAATTGCAATAGCATAAGTAGAAGAACTATTAACTTTATTAATGATCTCAGTGATGGGTGTGAAAGAAAATTGATGTACTAGAATGAGGACATCATCATCACAAAGAACGACCTTTGAATCATCCATTAAAGTGGTTTCTATTTCACTGTTCAATTTATTGTAGAACTTATTTGCTACTTTAATGGTTGCACCAGACAGTGTATATACAAAACCAATTTGGACATGCCTGAAATGAAGGTCAGCAATTTCATTGAAGCACATGACATGTACTTTAGTGTGCTCGCTATCAACAATATCAAAACTGAATACTTGGCCATGTCCCTTATTTGTGTTGAATTGGTGCATTTATTTCTTCATAGTTACACGGCCTTTTATTTTCCACCTTGTTTGAAAAGTATTCAAGTTTTTCACAGGGGTGATAGTTGAGATATCATTTTTGCTGTGTAGGGATGCTATGTATTCCAAGCATCAATCTCTTAGGAGGTGACTCTGTAGATGTGCCAATTCTATCTAAGTTTGTACATGGTTCAGATGAAAGCTCCACATTTCTTTGTATAGGTTCGTCTTCTTCTTTGTAGAGAAAGGTGGGATCACCTATGATGTCATGTTTTGTGCATGCAATCTCTAGTTTAGAGATTACAATCCACCTATTGATTTGAAGAAAAATACATTTTAGGTAGGAAAAATGAAATTCACAAATGCAAACATGTAGCAGTTGACTATATTCATTGAAATTGTAGGCTCAACTTGCATGACAAATAGAAGGGCAAGTAAATTTTGTGAGTTGTAGTATAGAGCCCTTCTGTATTGTATTTGAAGTTACTAAATGGTTATACTTTTTTGGAAAGGTGGATTTTTGGAGGTGCATCTCGTCAGAGAGTGCTAATTTGTATCTAGGTGTGGATTCAACGGCTTGTCCAAAAGTTGAAATACTAAAGACTTGGAGATGCGGACATACATTCGATGTGTCATTGTTCAACAAGGTGATTGCATTGGGTGTCAAAGATAGAGACATAGCTGAATGGATCTAGAATATCCCTATAAAAGTGGATAGGTCAATAAGTTCTCTTGTGGTTTGAAAGTAAAAAAATGCTATTTGAATCTCCTTTGATTTTTTATGTTAAAATGTGAAAGAAAACACAACATGCGATGAGCTATTTCTATTAAATGGATAAAAAATTGCTTTTAACACAAGGGATCTATTACAATGACTAGTGTTATAGCTAGTGCAAAAAAGATGTTTAAGGAACATACCTGTAGGTAACAATAGTGATGTGGTCTTTAGTAGGAATGATTTGTTTGAAACAAATACAATCCTGTGAAATAAAATTATAAAGCATAGTGAGAAATCAAAAAAGAAATAAGTTACATTATGATTGAAGTAAATACTTTACATTTACATCAACACCACTATAGCAGTCAGCACAACCAGGCAACAACACACTAAAACCAAAAAGATTGAGGATATTATAGCAGAACCAGATGTCAATGTAACAAGAGATCAATGTAAACATAAATTCATTAGGAACAAATGCAACAACCCATATTTGACTGTGGAATGTTATTTACTTATTTGTATTATGAGTGCAATTGAAACAAAGTTAGGTAGCAAAAGTGAAGTCTCACATGTTCCATGGGTATCCTACCACCATACAAAAGGGAAAACATACAATTTACTTAGCTTCAATGCTATTAAAATATGTAGTCCTTTCTTGATGGTTTGATTTTAGGACTGTCTTAAAATGTTTTATAAACCTTAATCTAACATTTCATAGATTCTTCTAAGCGAGTAGAGAAATAGTGGGACTCTAAATGAACACAAATATAATGACATGGTGAAAGCCTAAGCATGAAATGTATTATCTTGTTTGTTCTAGATGTTTACTTGCTATTCAAATACTAAACGTTCTCAAATTGTCTATTTTTGCATTGATCTTTTTGATAAAAAAATGAATGGAACAATACCTGAATCAATGGCTAATTTGAAAAACTTGGGAAAACTGTATGTTATTAATGATTAAATTTTCACGAGACTTCAATATAAGATGAATTTGTTCCAAAAGGAAAAGCTGATAGAGGAACCACAAATGCATTCAGAAAGAAATAAACTGTATCTCAACAAAGGAAAACATAGGCAGGGGATGGTCTTCAAATTCAAATAAATCTACTTCAAATATACTGACCTCCAAAACTATAAGAAATAGTATGGAGAATAAACCTATAGAAAGGCTTGTTCAGATTATTATGATTTGATCTCTTTAGATTACTTGTTTTCAGGATACATAAATATTAAATGGCTACATAGAAATTTACATGCATTAACAAAATAAACAAATTTAATAGTATCATTTGAAAAAAATGAGCAAAAAATAAATAAATTTACTACATTCAGTTTCAATGGGGAAAAATAGTCGAATAAAAAATATCTTCAAAAATTTAAGGTTTATATATAACAAAATGGAACAAACCTGCCACTTCAGGATAAACAGGCAAAAAGCCCTAGCTGAATCCCATCTTGTAATGGTGTAAGATGCTAATTCAATAAAGAAGCTCTCTACCATCAAAAAAATCGTTGATGGCTTATTTGTTTCTTGAATGAAACCTTTGTAAAAGGTAACTGAATTAAATATACCAATTCATTGCCATATTTGTTAAATAATTCCCTACAAATGGATAATTTGCTACTTTAAACATACCATTCAAGAAATACCCATTTCCCTATCTGTTAAAATTATCTCTTCCAAATAGGTAGATGGTTTGCCACATCAAATAGACCATACAATGCACATGCTTATTGAAAGAATCCTTTCGAAAAGATGACTTGTTGCATCGAGTGTACCATACAAGGATACCCCAGCCTAGTTTGCTCTACATTTCAAAACAAACCCAGTGTTCAATGCCCAAGGCCCTTAAGAAATCGATGGTCATTCTAAGGTTTGTATAGGTACTACAGAACAATTAAAATTTGGGAAAACCCAAACGATTCTTCACTTGAACATCCCAAATTGATGGAGCTGGTCTACATGAGGAATATGTAAAATACTAAATGAGGCTTAATCACCACTTTCCTCTTAAATCATGTCACTAAATCTTCCTAAGAAAGATCAAAGAACCCTCACACCAATACTATTAACCCTAAGCTTAATTAAACTTAAGGCATAAGCCCGACGCTTTAATGGAAGGAAATATACCCAACAATACATTAAAATTTAATGCATGAATATAAGATCAGATGTTTATCTCCCCCTGCCCACTGTAATTGGACCGCTAGCCTAATTAAAGCATAAAAAATCCATGGAAAGCCAAAAAGAAGCAAGAAAGGTGAAATATTGATGGTCTGATTCTCTCATTCCTTGTCAATGTGGTGAGCAACAATATCCTTCTCCCTCTACCAGGTTTTTCTCTTTATTTGCTCCTTGTCCACAGGGATCTTCATCACATACACCAATATCTTCAACATCCATATGAATAAAATCAGAATGTTGCTGCAAATGATAATTAAATCTCCTAGCTATAGATGTTACAAATTGATAATTGTTGTTTGTTTCAACATTTTTGCTAATCCATTTATTAATAATATCCTTTTCTATTAACCTTAAAAAATGAAAAGAGTTAGTTATTTTCATAACTAGATGTCAATGTAACAAGAGATCAATGTAAACATAAATTCATTAGGAACAAACGCAACAACCCATATTTAAATGTGGAATGTTATTTCCTTATTTATATTGTGAATGCAACTGAAACATAGTTAGGTAGCAACAGTGAAGTATCACATGTTCCATGGGTATCCTACCACCATACAAAAGGGAAAACATACAATTTACTTAGCTTCAATGCTATTAAAATGTGTAGTCCTTTCTTGATGATTTGATTTTAGGATTATCTTAAAATGTTTTATAATCCTTAATCTAACATTTCATAGATTCTTCTAATCGAGTAGAGAAATAGTGGGACTCTAAATGAACACAAATATAATGACACGGTGAAGTCCTAAGCATGAAATGTATTGTCTTTTTTGTTCTAGATGTTTACTTACTATTCAAATACTAAACGTTCTCAAATTGTCTATTTTTGCATTGATCTTTTTGATAAAAAATTGAATGGAACAATACCTGAATCAATGGCTAATTTGAAAAACTTGGGAAAACTGTATGTTATTAATGTTTAAATTTTCATGAGACTTCATCTACCTACTTGTGCTACTGTGTTATGTTAGCAGGGTTGTCTTTGAGTGGTTTTGCAATTCAGATAGAGGGTAATGTTTCTGAAATAGAATTGTATTTTGAAACTTTCTTTTAGTAATTTAGAGAACAATAGTCTCACAGGAATAAGTGATAGTAGTTGGGAAGGACTTCACATTTTGATGCATTCATGCATATTTGTTTCTATAGCCTTTCTAGAAATGTGCATCTATTTCAAAGGGATGAAAATGGGTGTAGAACCGGTGGTGCCATAGCATTAGTCATCCTTTCAATAACTGCTTTACTCATTATCCACAGATGTAAGAAAGCAAACCAAGCTCCAGGTCTGTTTGTAGCTTCTACTCTTGAAAATGTTTTACTTTTCTAGTAGAATATAAGATGAGTTTTTTCCAAAAGGAAAAGTTGAGAGGAACCACCAACACGTTCAAAAAGAAATAAATTGTATCTTAGCAAAGGAAAACATAGGCAGGGGATGGTCTTCAAATTCAAAGAAATCTACTTCAAATATAGAAATACCCATTCCCATATCTATTAAATTTATCTCTTCCAAATAGGTAGATGGTTTGCCACATCAAATAGACCATACAATACAAATGCTTATTTAAAGACTCCTTTCGAAAAGATGACTTGTTGCATCAAGTGTACCATATAAGAATGCCCCAGCCTAGTTCACTCTACATTTCAAAACAAACCTAGTGTTCAATGCCCAATTCCCTTAAGAAATCGATGGTCATTCTAAGGTTTGCATAGGTACTACAGAATAGTTAAAAGTTAGGAAAACCCAAACGATTCTTCACTTGAACATCCTAGATTGATTGAGCTGGTCTACATGAGGAATCTGTAAAATAATAAATGAGGCTTAATCACCACTTTCCTCTTAAATCCTGTCAATGAATATTCCTAAGAAAGATCAAAGAACCCTCACACCAATACTATTAACCCTAACCTTAATGAAACTTAAGGCATAAGCCTATCACTTTAATGGAAGGAAAAATACCCAACAATACATTAAACTTAAATGAATGAATATAAGATCAGATGTTTATCTCCCCCTAGTGAGCAACAATATCCTCCTCCCTCTGCTTGTGGTTCTAGGGTATTTGGGAGACTAAATTCCACTCTAGGGATAACTAGGAGAATGTGAAAGAAGGGCAGCGAAAAATCAGAAAAGGCATCAACAAGAGGCAGAAATATTACCTATTTTTGAACTTTGGAGGCTTTCAAGGGCAGAGATCGATGGTGGCTTCATCTGTAAACAAGTCGGGGCATTTATGGAAGTTGGAGATGGTGATATTAGGGCGGTTAGGGAATGTAGCCAGAAGACCTATTTTCTGTTGAGATTAGAAATCACCATTTGTGACCTGCGTTGTGCCTAGTGCAAGAAAATGAGAGCCACGAATGGCATGCAACAACTATGCCCTACGTTTGAAAGCTGCCGAATTCTTTAGGTCTCGCCTAGTCAGCGCCAGGTTTGCAGTGAACCAGACACTACTTGACGTTGGGCGTTCCTGTTTCAGGCGTGAGACAGGTTCTTAGGCGAATAGTGCACTGGCAATCCCAGAGGTAAAGCCTATTGGCTAATTATTGATCAACTAAAAAAAATCAATCCAATGGATGCATAAGTAATGAAACCCACCATTATATGTCTGTGCTAATAATACATATCCTACAATCTGATGTAAATCTACTAGTCACCTAAATCAACACCTAATAGTCTTTCCATTACAACTTCACATCTAGAAACTTCTATAGGTTTATATGTACACGAGACATCAATCCTCCTTTCAACCATCACCGTTTGCTTACTAAATCCTTTTAAGCAAAAAATTAAAGAGTGTACACATCTAAAAATGGTCAAGGTTATTCAATCTGTTAATTAAATATGAATTATTTAATTAATATTCTTAAGTCATCTACATATAAATAAATTTAAATATTTATTTATATCATTCACTTTCCAATTCTTCTAGTTCGATTAAATAAATAAGTTTATTTAATTATTTCTATTTTCCTCTCAATTAAACTAAATAAATTTCATAATTTATTTATTTAATTATCATTTCGCTTCTAAATTTTGAATATTTAATTCAAACAATATCTTGATTTCATCCCATATTTAAATATCTTTTTCACCCCACTTATTTACTTATCGTTTTCACTTCTTACACAAATAATTAAATATTAATTATTTAAATTATGGAAACTTCTATTTGCAAATCACATAAAATTAAATAAATTTATTTATTTAATTGAGCAATTATCCCCAACCTTCAACCAAATTTCATAAATGAAGATAAATGCCTTGTTTGTCTCCATTTTTTAATGAGGATGGTCTTGTGGGTTGAAAAAATTCTTCCACTTCCCTCTCAACTTTCCACCTTTCTCTCAACCTCTCCATCTCTCACCTTTCATCCTCACAAGTTTGAATTTCAGCCATTGATCTCTGCCAACCGGATTCTTTCCTTCGAAAAATCTATAAATACAGCCTCTCCGTATGTAGATTTCATCCTAGATTTCATGCGTTGTTACTATAGTTGCATTCTACAATAACAACATTCTAGCATCATAACATTTCAAGTTTTCATAGCTTAAATCATATAATCATGAACATGCAAGTAATCTCATTCCCCTAAGCTACCATTTCAACAAGTTGTTGCTTACACAACTGAGAGCCAACATCTTTGATCAAATCCTTGGAGATAGAGGACAATGTGACGAATTTAAAAAAAGTTACTATCATTAGAGTTTGCAATTATGTTTTTTATTTATTTTTCTTCCAATCTAATGTCTCATTGGTGTGTTAGTTTACTGTTTAACTAATCCACATTTTCTAACTCACACATTTTTGGCGCCCACCATGGGGCATCACCCCATTTTTAATCTTTTATTGTAGAATTTTCTGACAGGTGACGGACTAGAGTTGCACTTTGGCACATACGAGCTTTCTTTTGGCGCATAGACGAACTGTTTCGGTGCATCCATGGACTATTTCAGTGCATCCATGGATTGTTTCGGCGCATAGATGACTTGTTCCAGCACATCCTGGATTGATCTTTTAGCACATTTAGTAACTATTTCGGTGCATAGATGGTCTACTCTAGCCCATCCCAGATTGATCTTTTAGGGCATTTGGAAACTATTTTGGCGCATTGGGCACCTATTTCAGTGCATATGGGGACTTTGTAAAAAGAAATTCTGATTTTGATGCCATCCGTAGACAAAGTTTCTCACTTCAATTTTTAAATGGGATGAAGCAACCCTAGGATAGTCAACAAATATTAATTTCTTTTGGTTAAAATGAATCCCATGCTTATTGTGAAGCAATATCTTCACTTAGTGTAGAAAATCATCAATTTGGGATTTAAAATTGGACCATTTGTTTGCTGTGATTATGGTAATAGGTTTATGCTCTCCCCTTTACTGGGTGATTAGAACACTAGACTTACCTATTTTATTTATGAACTTCACGCTTTATTAAATCTTTTAGAAGGCCTGGCATAGTGGGAAAAAGTACTCACCCTATGGGAACGACCTAAGTGGGAACAACCAAAGCTAGGTTTTCCAACCCACTATAATCAAAAGTGAATTTTGGGGAAACCCATATTCAACGGAAGTGAGCAAGATAAACATCCCCAAAATCTTTGTTCTAAAGATTCGGAGGTCTCCTTAGGGAGTTTATCTATTTTCCACACTGAACGAAAACCTTGACTATGAACCATAGTGTAGAAAGCCAGCCATGTCAGTATCGAAACATCATTTTAATCATGGTGCAAGGAGAGGGAAGAATCTCCCCCCAAGACACTCACCATATAATCGCCATGAATTTTTTTCTCAGGGGATTCGGTATCCACTTCTGTCACCTTGAGTACACACCTGGAAAAGACAAAAACATGGTTGCCCTCTAGGGGGTGACATGGCTGTGTGAGTCGACACAATTTTAAGCTATGGGATGTGATTCCTATGATGACCTATTTGAGAAGTAAGAGTGAGTCTGATTGGAATGTTTATCTTGTTCAATACTTGCAAAAATATCAAGAACATACACTCTTTGTTTAGATTTTAGGATTAACAAAAAAACTGTTTGCTTCTCTATGCTATGTTTTTCACATTTAAATCAAAATAAGATCATCCAAAAATATCAAAATATCCAAATATGTCTTCTCAGAAGTTTAAAAATATATTTTAGCGCATCCCGGGTCTGTTTCGGCACATAGCCACTCTGTTTCAACACATAGCCGCTCTGTTTCGACGCATCGCTGCCCTATTTTGGCACATAACCACTTTATTTCAGTGCATTTGTGCCTTGTTTCGACGCATCTGTGCTCTGTTTCGGTGCATAGCCACTTTGTTTCGACGCATTGACGCTCTACTGCATTGCATTTGTGCTCTGTTTCGGTGCATCTGTGCCCTATTTCGGCACATTTGTGCTATGTTTCGATGCATCTATGCTCTATTTCAGTGCATCTATGCTCTATTTTCGCACATAGGTAATATTTTTTAGCGCATTCATGCTCTATTTTGGCGCATGTGTTTTCTGAACCTAGGTAATTTTCTAACAATTCAAAAATTAGTTATCTCAATCTAGTCTTTTCCATGCTCAGAGTCTGGAAGTCTACAAATTTTTCCAAGAAGTCTCTAGAGAGGAAGATTAGAAAGCCAAAGAAATCTCTTAGTTATAAGAAGTTATTGAAGAAGAGGAAATTTCTATACCAAAGTTGAAAGGTCTTTCTTGAATACAAGACCTTTATTCACCAATATCACGACTATATTAGAGGTTTCATTGACGATTATGCTATAAAACCTTTATACTCATGAGATTTCTTTCAAAGAAGATACCTTTCTCAAAGACACAATCATAGTCAGCGTATTCATTCTTCTTATATTCCCCAACCTACAATTACTTACGCTACTCGACCCAATCAAATTCTGCAATAGAGAACTTAAGTACATTAGGCATTTACTCAAATCTGTCTTCTTACAAAGCTATGATCAAAACCTCACAAAGTGAAAAATCATCTTTATTTTTGATCTTTGGTTTAATTCCCACAAATAGGATTTTCATCCTTTCAATTAGGGAATCACGAGCTAAAGATTTAAAATATTTTAAGTCATAGAATCTTCATTCTATTCTGACTTACATATCCATCAAAATTGCACTAATTCAATCTTTTGATCAAAGTTAGTAGAATTGGGTAAAGCTTATGCCTGTTGTCACGAGATCTCGAAAGCATATAGAAAAAGATGAAAGAGAAAGTACAGTAAGAAAAATGGGTGATAATAGTGAGAGGGAAGAGAACCCCTTTCATAATTCAAACATTGAAGAGATAATAGAAGAAAAGCTCAAAGAAGCAGAACAGGATCCCCAATTCCATACTCTTATGGAAAGGATTTTAGAACGAAACAAGGAAAGATATTTCCTTTCATTAGCTAATCAAGGAGCTAAGTTACCTGCTGATTTTGACACAGAAGGGATTAAGGAAAATCCTAAAACTCCTTCTAATGATTTTAGTGCCCTTACTCAATAGATATAAGAATTACAAGGGAAAATAAAAGAAATGCAAGGAGGTACAAAAAATAAGTATGTTTTGGATGACATATGTCCTTATCCATTTGATAGGAGTCTTCAAATGATTCCCTTTCCAAAACATTGTGAAATCCATAAATTTGATAGGTATAATGGGAAAACTGACCCCATTGAACATGTGAGGGATTTCCGAAATATGAGCTTAGAATTTTCTCATGAAGATACCTACTTAATGCGATTGTTTCCACGAAGTCTGGGTGGACCAATCCATGGAGTGGCTTTCAAAGATCACTCACCCCATCAAAACCTTTGAGGAGTTAATAAAAAAAAATATATCACAATACTCCTACAACATCCAACACTAGATAACCATGTTTGATCTTTGTAAAGTAAAACAAAAAGTAGGGGAATATTTCACTACATTTTTACAAAGGTGGAGAAGGGTGTTTGCTAGATACTCCCATCCTGTTCTTGAAACAGAAAAGATCGAGATCTTTATTGATATTCTGAATCAAGAGATGAGTTACAGATTAAACCTTCACTGTCCTCAATCATTTGAAAAATTGATTGAAAACGCGATTACTATTGAAGGTGCTTTGGTCAAGCGTGGGGTTTTGAAAATTGATAAAGAAGGTTCAAATTCGTAAAACAACAACAATAACCAAAGTAACCACAATGACAAGTCATAATATTGGACTGGAAATAAAAATGTTGTGAATGATGGGGTAGTAGATGCTAACAACGTGAATGTGAAGCCTACCATCCTTAATGTATCAGGTGTTCAATGTAGTAATAATGTTGGAATTTCTAGCACCCAAGGTAATGTTTCCAATCAAGTGAATACAACTAATAATTGTGGAAATAATTTTGGCAATAATCAAAATTCAACTATGCCCAGGTCTTCATAATTTTCAAATCGCCAGAGTTTCACTCCCTTGGGCCAATCTTCGGAATCCATTCTCAAAGAGTTAGTGAATCAAAATTCTATTACATTTCCACCACAAAGAGACTATGAGCCTCGAGTTAAACCACCATCATGGAATAACTCAAATTTTTGTGATTATCATAGGTGTAAGGGTCATAAGAAAACAATTTCCAAGGGTTGAAGAATATTGTTTAGGATTTGATTGATAACCATACCATCATGGTTGAGGGACCTACTGTTAGTACTAATCATTAGGAATTCAAGGATCCTCTCCCCAATTATCAAAAAGGGGAATCCTCGGGTGATAGGGGCAAGCATGCCAATTATGTCCATGACATCATTATCAATCATATTTATATTGACGATCAGCAAATCAATGCTATTCGAATCAAACATAAGCAAGAATATCGAGAGGTCAATGCTACGATAAGGGGACAAGCCAAAATCATTGTAAAAGGAAGCTCATCTAAAGCTACAGTTCCTCCTCCAAGTCAATACAATTTGGTTGATCAACTATGAAAAAAATCAGCCCAAATTTCTATCTTGGAGCTTTTAAAATTATCACCTGCACATAAGGACATTCTGGAAAAGGCACTCATTGATACAACTGTATCTCCTTATTTGGATATCAATAAATTTCAAGCCATGGTGGGACACTTGTACTCATCCGCATGCTTATCCTTTATTAACAAGGATGATTCATCCATAACCCATCTGCATAATTCATCACTTTAGTTAGAAGTCATGGTTCACAAAGCTCGCATTAGATGTGTTCTAATAGATGGGGGAGCCAGATTAAACATTTTTACTTTGAAATTGGTCCTAGCTTTGGGATATTCAAAGGAATCTATAGATCCACAAAGGAAAATTAAAATCAAGGCATAGGATGATGAGGAAAGAACTTCCAAAGGCCTTATCATGTTACCAATCAGAGTGGGACCTATTGTAAAGAATACCTTTTATCAAGTTCTAGATCGGGATCTAACCTATAACATACTTTTGGGTCATCCATGGATCCATGATATGCAAGTTGTTCCATCTACTTATCATCAGTGCTTGAATTTTCCATGTGATGAACAGGAAGTAACAATACCTGCTGATCACATTAGCAGTCAAACTTGTTCTAACCTAAGAGAAACTTAGGTCACACTTGTCCCTCATAATAGAGAGGCCTTGGTCATCTCTACCTCCAAATACAATGAACAAGCACAAGAAATGATAAGTAATTTTGGCACCAAGCTAGAATTAAAAGATAATGGGGAGGGAGAATATTCTTTATCTCTCTCTAGACTACCCATATCTCCAAGATCCCATGGTCAACCCTCAACGTCCATACAACAGGCTACAACAGCTTTAGCCTAAGCTTCAGTTCCCATCACAAAGTTTAATGGAGTGTTTATCAAAGAAAATGAAATGGAAGATAGAGCTATCCTTGATTGGCTCTATAAAGATGAAGAACAATCGGTGCAACATATCAAGATTCCCATAGAACAATATGGAAAAGGGTATGCTATCATGCAACAAATGGGTTATGAAGCAAATGTTCCTATAGGTTAAAGAAAAGAGGGTATTGTTGAACTCGTTCAACTGAAAATAATGCACCCAAATGATAATACGGGGTTAGGGTATGGTGAATATAAAAAGGAGGAAGTAGTACAAAGAAAATCTAAAGAGGAGCTAACTGAAAGAATTCTGAGAATTCAAGCAAATAATTCTTACACTGACTCCAATGAATTTGAATGGGATGAATTCTTTGATAATACATTTATCTATGAGAAAAGGGTGGATTTCATACACAGGTTCACACCCACATTCTTACAAGGAGAAAGCTCAAGGCCTCCACTTGATTATGTTCTACTAAGCAATCATGACTCAAGTGAGACCGATTTGATTCACAGTGAGCCAGATCATCCACAGGAGGATACCATCCTAGACCTCCCCCATAATGATGTTAACAATAGTATCATGAATCTAACATCCAGTGACCTTACTCATCCTAATGATCCATTTCCATTGGTCAATCCTGAACTCATTGATTGGGAACAACTTGCACCCATTGATGTCCCAACTTTTCCTAATGACGAAACCATTATAAAATTTCTTTGTTCATCCCAAATAGAAACAAGTTCCACTAGGAAATTAGAGGATTGAATTTTTCAACAGGAAAGTGTCAAGTTTCTCAGCTATCAAATAAATAGCATAAAAGAAATATCTAATGGTGAAAACCTAACAAAGGCAGTATTAGATCAAGAAAAGAGAAAAATAAAAAGTGTATCGAATAGTGAAAACCTTTCAAAGGCACTAGAGGATGGGAAACTTGACACTCTTCCAAAGCATTATCAAGAAAGGTCTTCCATTCTAATAGAACCAATGACGACACTCAATATAGGTACTATGGAGCAGCCCAAAGTATTGCAATTTGTTGCATCTCTAACTGAAGATGAAGTACCTTGATTCACAAAAATTCTCAAGAACAATCAAATCAGTTTTGCATGGTCTTATGTAGATATGCCGGGATTATATCCAGATCTCATCATGCATCATCTATCAATCATGCCAAGGGAAAAACCTATAAAATAGAAGCTTAGAAAAATGCATCCACATGTTACATTATTGGTTAAAGAGGAATTAAAAAAGCTTCTAGATGTTGGACTCATTCGGTCTATTGACTATGCGGAATGGATCTCCAACATTGTACATGTTTCAAAGCCAGACGAAAGGATTCAAATTTGTACAAATTTCAGGGATTTGAATAGGGAATGTCTTAAAGACGGTTTTCTTCTGCCAAATATAGATATGATTGTTGATTTGACTATTGGACATGCAATGTACTCATTAATGGATGGATTTTTAGGATACAATTAGATAAAAATTACACCAGAGGATCAGGATAAAACAACGTTAATAGGTCCTTGGGGTACTTATTGCTGGAACATAATGCCATTTGGGCTGAAGAATGCAGGAGCTACATACCAAAGTGAAATGACAATAATTTTTCATGATATGATGTATACATTCATGGAAGATTATGTTGATGATCTCCTCACCAAATCCAACACCAAGGAAGGACACATAGATATCTTATTCAAAATTTTCAAAAGAATGGAATAATTCAACATAAGACTAAATCCAAAGAAATATGTCTTTGGAGTAAAATCTGGAAAACTGTTAGGTTATATTGTATCAGAAAAGGGAATTGAGTTAGATCTAGCTAAAGTACAAGCCATTCTTGATATGCCACCACCAAGGAACATTAGTCAATTACGCTCTTTACAGGGAAGGTTACAATCCATTTGAAGATTCATTGCTCAATTGGCGGATAAAATTTTACCATTTAGACATCTCCTACACAAGAATGTTCCATTTAAATGGGAGGACAAATGTGAAGCAACATTTGATCAGATAAAGCAGTATCTCATGAATCCACTAGTATTAATTCCACTAGTACAAGGTACACCTCTCATATTGTATATTTATGCCACATAAGTTTGTTTAGGAGCATTATTGGCACAGGAAGACAATTCAAGAAAAGAGCGAGCATTTTATTACATCAGTCGAACCTTGACAAGTCATGCGTTAAATTACACCTTCATTGAAAAATATTGTTTAGCAGTGGTGTTCACTTCTCAAAAGTTATGACACTACACGCTAACTCATACAGTAAAGATGGTGGCTAAGGTTGACCCACTTAAATATCTTCTAATTAAGGCAACCTTAACAGACAGGTTGGCTAAATAGGTTATGATCCTAAGCGAATTTGACATTCATTATGTGGATCAGAAAGCTATCAAGGGATAGATAATCATGGATCAGTTAGCAGAAGCACCAATGCCAGCAGAACACCCAATAAACATTGATTTTCCTGATGCTAATGTATTCATAGCAGTTATCAAGCAGTCAAGGGTTCTCTACTTTGATGGTTCATACACTCAACATGGTTTAGGAGCGGGGATTCTTTTTGTTACACCTCAAGGACACACAATTCTAAAATCTTATCAGCTAATGTTTTCTTGCACAAATAACATAGCTGAGTATGAGGCACTGATAATTGGCATGAGAATTGCAGTAGATTGGAAAATCACGGAACTTCAAGTTTTTGGTGATTCACAACTTGTTATAAATCAAATCAATCACGAATATCACACTAAAGATGACAAGTTGATACCTTACAAAAAAAAGGTGGATGATTTCAAGAAATACTTTGTTGATATCAAGTTCATACAGATTCCACGCATTGATAATAAAGCAGCAGATGTTATGGCTACAATTGCCTCTCTACTCCAGTTGACAGAGAATGAAGCACGGTACAATTTCCTCGTGGAACAATTGTTTTCTCCCACATATGACAATCCAGAAACTCAAATCATTTGCCATTCAACCAGTTCTGATTCTCCCTTGTATGTTCTGATTTACACTTACCTAAAGGATACTATTTTACCTTTAGACTTGTCTAGGAATCAGAAAAGAAATTGCATTCATCAATTATCCTATTACACCTTAATTGTTGATGTCTTATATTGGCGAGGTCTGGATGGTACCCTCCTTAGATGTCTTGAATGAAATGAATCAGAAAAGGCCTTACAAGAGGTACATGGTGGCATTTGTGGGACACACTCAAGTGGACTAACCCTAGCAAAAAAACTTGTGAGATTGGATTACTATTGGCCGACCATGGAAAAAGAATCATTCATCTTTGTGAAGAAATGTGCAAAATGTCAGGTTCTTGGGAATCTCATTCATGCTCCTGCTCAGGAGTTACAACCCTTCACCACAACATGGCCTTTTGCTTAGTGGGGATTGGATCTAGTTGGAAAAATACACTCGTCATCTTCAAATGGACATAAATTCATCATTACAGCCATTGAGTATTTCACTAAATGGATTGAATTTGTTCCCCTAATGAATTTTACTGGCAAGCAAATTTCCTCATTAATTTTGAACTATATTATTTGTCAATATGGTATTCCCAACTCCATTATCATAGACAATGGAAGACCCTTTAAAAATCAGGATGTTGATGAGCTATGTGAAAGATTTCACATCCAACACAAGTTCTCTACACCTTACTATCCACAATGGAATGATCAAGTTGAAGCTTCAAAAAAAAAAATTCTGAAGATTTTGAAGAAAACAGTGAATGAAGCAGGTCGTGATTGGCATGTCCAATTAAATCCAGCATTATGGGCATATAGAACGAGTATTCACACACCAACGGGTGCTAATCCTTATGCTTTGGTCTATGGAGAAGAGGCTATTTTACCACTAGAAGTAGAGATTCCCTCACTTCAAGTATCACTAAAGGGGTTAATCAATGATGAAGACTATAGAGTATCAAGGTTGCAAGAGATGGAACAACTTGATGAACGGCGTCAGACTACAGTTAATCATTTGAAGGGATATCAACAAGTTATGTACTATAGCTACAATCATAGATTCAAACCACAAAATTTTCAAGTGGGTGATTTGGTTCTGAAAGAAAACCTTCGTAATTAGCAGGATTGAGAAAAGAAAGGCAAGTTCGAACCTAATTTGTTGGGCCCTTTCGTTATCATTGTAGCATATGGATCGGAGGCATATTAGTTGTCAACATCAAAAGGGGACCTATTTGAAGATCCAACCAACAACATTCATCTGAAGAATTTTTATGCCTAAAAATATCAAAAACAATATAAAAAGTCCTAAAGAAATACAAAAAATCAACAAAAAAAGAAAAAAGAAAAAATTGTTGCCTTGATGAAAACCTAGCAAATAGGCGTCTTGGTAACAACAATTTTTTTTATAAAATTAGGAAAAAAGTGCAATAAAATAAAATGGTGAAAACCTAGCAAACATGCATTATTTGTGATTTGGCTGGCTCTCTCATCTATTAGGATTCATTCTCCATCTTTCATCGGCATTGCATACATGCCTCGCCATCGCATTCACATCATACAACCTCCTTGAAATGACAAGGATCTCATCATGGCTTGATGAATTAGGGTTATCCTTAGTAGTTGTGTTTAGCAAGAGTCAGAGTACAAGGTCACTAGGGGGCAGTTCGCTTCTTAGAACTTTCTAGCAAGTAATTGGAAAGCATGTATCAAGAATCAACATATCTGAAACAACAAGCCTATCCAATTAAACTAAGCTTACATGCCTATTTTGATAGAAACCTGAAACAAATTAGATGATCTTAATCTGAATAAAATGAATGATAACACTTAAAGAATAAGTTGTTTTTGTTATTTTGATAATTGATAACATCCTATCTTTGGAGTGGTTCAATGATGTACTGAACTAGAATCACAAGGAAGGAGTATGATTTTTATTTTCTTGTTGTCTGTAATTTAATCATTAGTTTTGTGCAAAATTTTTGTGGGACATGCTCTACAACGTATCATTGATGATATTTTGGATTTTTCATAAGAAAATGGTTAACTTTTGTTTGTTTATGCATGCAATACTCAAGTCATCTTGGTTAAATTATACCTTGATGCTTGTATTAACTTTCTATATCAAACATCATGAAAGCAGTACTCAGGTAATTATTGGTGCTAACATACCCTTTGATGCTTGTACTAACTTTCAACATATCAAAAGGCTCAATGATGAAAATCAAGTGCAACATGAAATGACAAAAAGGAGAATGGTTCATTATTGCATTCTAGGATTGCATATTTCATTTAGATTTGCATTTTAGGGGTTGTTTTAATATATTTTTGAGGGTTTGAAAAATTTCTTGTATATCTTTTTCAGACAAAGATTGAGTACACTTGGACATTCATTACATTTCATCCCATTATCATCACTATATTTACATTGATTCATCATTATTTAATTATCACATACATATACATTTATAATAAGACTATATCCATATCATTCATTTCTTATTATCATTTAGGTTATCGTTTTCATATCCATTATATCATATTGGTTCATCCTTATCAATATTTTGCCAATTCATATCATTAGTATCATGTGCATATTAACCATCTCATTACATATTACATTTTCATAATCATTTCATAATCATTATAACTTTTTCATTATTCAGGTTATCATGTTCATATCCATTTTTACATCATCTTTATAGGCATATTATATTGAACATATCATCTCATTAAAAGCATTCATCATTTCACCATTTCACCATTTCATTCATTACATGCATTATACAAGGAAAATCATTTTTTTAGATTGCATTACAACATATCCTGCATTATCATACATCATGAAAGCATTATCATTTACATCATCATCATCAAAATCATAAACATCATACATGACATGACATATAGAAAATAAACATGCATCCATGATCATACATCATAAATAATCCATAACACATGTATAATCAAATCGTTAGTGCATCTCATAAATCTCATCAAAACAAATGTCCAGATATACAAGGATATCAAATGTTTCAACATGATATATAAAATACAATGAATGAATATGACACTTGAATCACTGGGGGGCATCTGGCTGAGGCACATGGCTACTCTTGCCTCCTGATGTAGTGGGTCTCATAGGATCTTTGCTCCCTAATGCTCTGATCTCTCATCTAGCTGGCTGACCTACACTCCTAATAATGCAACATGTGGATGCACTCCTGGTATGGTTGTGTGAGTGAATCTGAGTCTGTGTACCTAAATGCGTGAAGGCAATCCTCCTCTCAGGTGGCATTGCCTCGAAGTATCTCATCCTATAATACTCGGCCTCTCGAGCAATCTCCAAACCCTCTGCCACAACCTCCCCAATGGAAGTTCTCTCAACTAATTTGAGGAGTCTCTCTGCTACCCCCTTGACCTATATGCACCTCTATCTAAATATGTCTCGCGCTGTTGTGAGTTGTGCTATTTGTGGGTCAGGAGGTGGTGGCTATGCAATCTGTGCCTGCAGTGACTGATCATCCCCTAAGCCTATGCTAACTGAATCTGAAGAGTCTGAATCTCTGCCTGCAATGCATCAATTTGTCCCTATGAGGGAGCCCTGATAATAATCCATGGAGCTAAAGTACTCGGCTGGTCAAATACTCTTAATGTTTGTGGCCTTGTCCTAAAGGGAACATCAAAGAAAAATATATGCCCTCCACTCCCACCACCTCCACATCCCCACTGTCATCACTGTTGTCATCCAGGCTACTAGAGTCATCTCCCTCATCGCCCTCCTCATCAATATCCATAGCCACTGGATTCTGTACCCCTGCCTGAGCCTCTCCCTGTGGCTGCCCTATTGCTTCCTGTACTTGTGCCTGCCCTTGTCCTCGCTATATAACTGGTCGTCCTAATAATGGAGTAGGCTCCTCTGGACTAGTGAACCTCAGAAAGGGATGTGTGTAAAAGTATGCGGCGTACTCGTCTATCATCCTTGCATTTGTAATCTTTGGATGAATAGCCCACTAATCTGGCTGCAACTCCAAATACTTTGCTTGACCCGCCTCAACCATCAGAATCGAACCCCACTTTGGTATATCCTCCTAGCGTCTAGCATAATGTGCCACACCCTGCACCATCATTTGTACTAACCCAAACTACCTCAGGACCCGCATGACTAGGAACTGCTCAATAATGAATGGGGTGCATCCAATCAAATATCTCGATCTGGTGCAGTACAACAACTCAATATCATCTGCCTCCCATGGATCACAATCTAAATATGGCCTCTAGATGACTATATCTAAATCATCTAACACGCGATGCCAGTACTCTAACTTGCTTAGCCTCAGCTAGACAAGAGGCCCTATGTAGCCATAAAAATATGGGTACCCAAGGGGACAATCTCTCCGAACAATGGGATGCGTGATGGAAAAATGCTTCCATCCAAATATCTGTAGAAGAGTGACTCCATAGGAGAGACTCTTCGCATCTATGTATACAACCTAATGAAGATCATGGTACAGATGGGCAAGCATACATGATCCCCATGCATACCTTGTATGATGGAGAAGCATATCCTCCAAGATCCTACCCCAACCAATTGATAGTTTCTTTGCCCTATGATCAGGACAAAGGAAACCACTAATGAATCCTACTAACACTAAAGGTAGTGGAGCATAGCTCTCCACCATCTCCTTCTAGGGAATCTCATATCCGGAGACATGAGGATCCTGAAAGACTTATCTCAAAGCATCGGTCCCTCCAATTTCCTTGTGATCGTAGATCACAAGCTCACCAACTGTAGGAATACCCAGAATCCTATACACATCCTCTAGAGTCATGGTAATCTCTCCTGTGGGCAAATGAAAAGTGTTATGCTCACTATGCCATCTCTTTGCTAACACTGTCAACAATGCTCTGTTGATCCTATATTGTGAGATCCTCAACAGTGGACTTAACCCACACTGGTATATAACCTCTAAATCATTCTATGACAATTGAGGAATCATCTCCCATGTCTGAGGAAATCTCTCTCTGATATGGAGGAGGTTAAATTCCTCCTTTACAAAATCATCACGTAATCATGCAAATCAATCAGCAAGCAATGTTGAATCAAATCGGTACATCAAAAGCAAATCATTAATTAGATCAATAGGCAATCAACTCAATCAAATCAACACTTTTTTTTTTCATATCGCATGAAAGCAAATCTATCTATCATTTCTACTATTTGTTTTTCATATCGCATGGAAAGCAAATTTATCACATCTATCTATTTGTCTTTCAATTAGGAAAGAAAATTTTATCTTTACTATTTGTTCTTCAAACATGAAGGCAAATTTATCAAATCAAGCTAATCTATTCTTGATGTTATTCAAAAAATTTTGTTGGCTAATCTAGCAACAATCATCAAGCACTTATCAAATTTTCTTCAAAATTTGAAATTTTGGAAAATCCATGGATGCGCCAAAATAGGCCATCAATGCGCTAAATCATGAATGTGCAACTTTAAACCATGGATGCACTAAAACAGATCTGCCATGCACAACTCCATCAATGCGTTGTTTTATCTACTTTATGTGCTAAAAAATACCTTCTATGTGCTAATTCACCTATGCGCCATTCTATCAAACAGATGCGCCAAAACAGTTATCATATGCGCCAATTTACCCTATGCACTAATCTAGCATCCTACGTGGGCAGAATTTCTATATGCGCTATTACATGGATCTTATGCGCCATTCTACGCTATGCACGACTGTTTTGCACCTATGTGCTAATTTCTATGTGCAACTTTATCTAGCCTATACACTATACTATGACTCATATGCGCTAAACTACAATGTGAAAATTTTTAAAAATTAGAAAAATGCGAAAATTACTCAAAAAAATATTGCAAAGAGGATCAAGTCGACTTACCGGGGGTCCATAGATGGCTGGTCTTTGATACCGGGGGGCTCGCTCGAATTTGTGGTGCTCATAATGGATCGACATTGCAAATATCCTTCTTAGAGCTCTGAAAATTACCAAAGGTTACTATTCAAATGATAATGATTTTTCACCAATTCCACCTTTTAAGAGGGTAAAATTTGTGAAAATATTCATTTTTTTGCAAAACAAAGTGCTATTTTGAGAGTTAAATCACTAAATTTTATTTGAAAATCATTCCAATTCTTTCATCATGCGATTTATCTCTCAAGGGAGCGTATAGCATCATTAGTCAATTTTTCAAAATCACGGGCAAAATTTTCGTTATCTGAAAAATTCTTTGAAGCAACGCATAAAATACATCACTTCAAAGAGGGGCAAAATGTACACATCTAAAAATGGTCACAGTTATTCAACCTGTTAATTAAATATGAATTATTTAATTAATATTCTTAAGTCATCTACATATAAATAAATTTAAATATTTATTTATATCGTTCAATTTCCAATTCCTCTAGTTTGATTAAATAAATAAGTTTATTTAATTATTTCTATTTTCCTCTTAACTAAACTAGAGAAATTTCATAATTTATTTATCTAATTATCATTTTGCTTCTAAAGTTTGAATATTTAATTCAAACAATATCTTGATTTCATCCCATATTTAAATATATAATATTTAAATATCTTTTTCACTTCTTACGCACATAATTAAATATTAATTATTTAAACTATGGAAACTTCTATTTGCACATGTCACATGAAATTAAATAAATTTATTTATTTAATTGAGCAATTATCCCCAACCTTCAACCAAATTTCATAAATGAAAATAAATGCCATATTTATCTCCATTTTTGAATGGGGATGGTCTTGTGGGTTGAAAACATTCTTCCACTTTCCTCTCAACTTTCCATCTTTCTTTCAACCTCTCCATCTCTCACCGTTCATCCTCACAAGTTTGAATTTTAGCTGTTGATCTCCGCCAATTGGATTCTTGCCTTCGAAAAATCTATAAATATAGCCTTCCGTATGTAGATTTCATCCTAGTTTTCATGCGTTGTTACTATAGTTGCATTCTAGCATTACAACATTCTAGCATCATAGCATATCAAGTTTTCATTGCTTAAATCATATAATCATGAACATGCATTTTCAAGTAATCTCATTCTCCTAGGTTGCCATTTCAACAAGCTGCTTCTTACGCAATTGAGAGCCAACATCTTTGATCAAATCCTTGGAGATAGAGGACAATGGGATGAATTTGAAGAAGCCACTGTCATTAGAGTTTGTAATAATGTTTTCTAATTAGTTTTCTTTCAATCTAATGTCTCATTGGAGTGTTAGTTTACTATTTAATTATTAATCCACATTTTCAAACTCACACAAAGAGAAGAGGCTTCCATTACAATGGAGAAGGTGGGCTTAACATAGTTTAATGTGAAGATTGTGGAGAGTTTCCTTGTGCCACCATGCCTACCTTCACCCCGTCACCCTCTATCTCTCCAACCTTGATAACTAGCCAACAACGAGAATGGCCATAAATATGTTTCTTGTGTACAAGGCTTTTTAAAATGCTTTAGCAGATCCTGCCAAAACAATTTGAGAGGCTCTGTTGAAGGTATTAGTGTACTATTATCATCTTTTTGGGAGGCTGAGAAAGAAAGAAGGTGGGAAGCTTCAAGTGGAGTGCACAGGAGAATGTGTTTTGTTTGTGGAAGCCATGGTAGAAAACACTCTATTAGTCTTGGGAGATCTGGACTACTTGAAGCCATATTTTAAGCAGCCGCTTTTTAGGTTCCCTTGGAATACAACTATTGAGGGCGTTCATCCCATTGCTCTTCAGATAACTTTTCTTTGGAATATAATTTGTATTGCATTGCAAGGGCAGTACATCTCATATAATGATTTTGAAGTTTTTCGTATTTGTATAATTATTTAACGATTATTACAATTTGTGTAATTATTTTATTTTTTATATAATATTTATTTGTGTTTTTTTATAATATGTACAAAGAAATATAATATGTTTAGTTGATAGTATAATTTTTTTCACTGATCAATTTTATTACAGGTAAACCATTTCACATGTGGAGGCTTTGTTGTAGCAGTGACTTTTAACTATACTATGTGTGATGTGTGAGGGGTAGGACAATGTCTCAAAGATCTTGGAGAGATGGTTAAGGGACATGTTAAGACATCTATCAAACCAATATGGGATAGAGAGCTTCTTAAACCAAGGAACCTATTCGCTCATGACATAAAATTGATTGAAGAAAAAATGGAGAATACATCCAACTCATGGACACCTCAAATATTTAAAGAATCAATTAAAATGTCTCTTATTTTAGATTTTGAGACAATAAAATGTGTGAAAGATGGAATTATGGTAGATTGTTCAAATATTTGGACTACATTTGAAATTGTTGCAGCTTTGGTTTAGCGAGCAAGGACTAAGGCATTTAAAATTCCAAATACTCAAAGAGTTAATATTTATTTTGCACTCGTTGTGAGGAGATCATTTAATCCTCCACTACCAAATGGATAATATGGAAATGGCATTATTTTTGCATGTGAACAATCTCTTGTCCATGATGTCATGAACCAACCACTTTCATATCTGGTAAATATTATAAAGAAAACAAAGATGTCAGTAACTAACAACTATCTTAGATCAATAATTGATATAGACCAATTTCAATCAGATATTCTCATAAAGTAACTAAGCTAATATAGTATAATTGAGTGACTGGAGGTGGTTGGGACTTAACAAAGTTGACTTTGGGTCGGGAAGTCCAGTAAATATATGCCCTATACACTAGAACGGGAATGGACTCAACATATCAAATACTTTTATGTTCCTTCATTCTCCTAGGAGAAAGGATGATTCATTTAAGATGACAACATGGATGCCCCAACAAGAATTCAAGTTGTTTGAAATAGAAATGGAAGCCATTATAAACAAATATGTTACAAATGGTTCCAAATCTTAACATAATGATTAATTCCTTTAGTTTTAAATTAAATTTTTGATTGGCCAAATATTCTCGATGCAAATTTAATTTTTTTATGTTTCTTTTAAATTTATATGTTTTGATATAGAATCATTAAAGTTGCAAAGTGGTTAAGATAAGAAAAGTACTAAATTAATGCTTATAAATTAATATCATTTTTCTTAAAGTCACACATTAATAAAATAGTGGAGAATTTTCTCATTTTTATTTGTTGTAAATATTTTTTAATATTTTCCCCCTTCACATCAACAATTTTATTATAATTAGATCAGAAACACAAAAAGTGGAAAATCAACATAGCTGAAATGCAACTCTACTTACATAATAATTAGTATTTAGGGCCTTAAAAATAAACTCAAATAAGAAAGCTAACATTAATAATTAGAAGAAGCCAATGAACATGGACTATGGTAAATTAATTTTCTTATAGTGAAGAATAAGCATAAATTCATTATTATTAATTTAATTTTGAATGATATGTTGTGCGGAGTTAGGAAGGGACATACTTTTCTATAGAGAATATCCCCATTTGCTGCTAGTGATACTAATAATGAAGATGATGGAGATGAAGATGGTGTCGAGATTTTAGGGGGGGTTCATTTTTGTGTCACCCTTAAACCCTTGTGGCCTCTCGTGGGCTTTATGGCAACAAGGATAATTTTGTGGTTGTTGAAGGAGTTATAGATAAACATGATGTTATGATGGAAGCCGCAACAGAGGCAAAAGTCATGCAAGATGGTTTGTGTTGTTCACTATCCCAATGAAAAAAATTGCTTCTCTTGCTTCCTCTACAGATGTTGTTAAAGATGGTGTTGGCGATGATATTTCTGATGCTTGTGAGGGAGGTGAGGGGTTATTCCCTAACTCTTCTCTCTTTTCCTTGGCTAATTCAGACTGTGAGGATTTGGATTGGTGGGGGGTTGAAGACCTTCTTCCCCCTCCTACCCTATTTACAAAGGGAATTCTCCAAATAAAGAGGTGGAGTTCCTTATGGATTTTTTATTGGAGGCTCATTAGAAGGTGAAAAATATTGTTGAGGTGCCTATGGATGAGGCCACTAATGGTGCTCAGTTTTTGGGTTTCAGGAAAGGTTTCATTTTCTCCTGTAAAGATGCCCTACCCTACATGTGAAGGGAATTTTTTTTCATCTCAAAATGAGCATTTGAGATTAGTAGGTGCCTTCGGTAAATTTTCTTTCCTCAGATAGCCTCAAAATCATGTACTACTATGCCACAAAGCGGAATTAGACATAGTTTATTTCCCACCATTAATCCTTAGATGAAAGTTCATGTGATTTTAGATCACGCAAAAGATGGAACAAAAGACATGAACACAAATATTTATGTGGGGAAAACCCTTCCAATTAAAAACCCTCACACTCCAAAAGCATAGATCCATTGTATTATTTAGCAACCAAATACATAGTTACAATACAATTGTTGGCTCTAAGCCTTTACATGGAGATTTACATCTTGTTCCATCTAGAGAAAATCCGACAGCATTATAACCCCTCTCAATGCAATCTGCTCTCTCTTTTATTTCTTGTTCCAATGCACTATGACATTACATACATAATTCTAAAGTGTTACTAGAAAAAAAAATCGTTCCAACTTCCATACCAACTTAGCGGTCAAAAGCAAGCTTAACCATATTTACCTTCTGCTGCTATCGAAGTCCTATTAGAATGTCAAAGGGACTTCTATTACTATCCTACTGATAATGATATGTCTCTCTAATACCAGCACACCAACTTTGCAAACATCTTATTGGAATGTGGAAGGGACTTTTATTACTATCCTGACGATAATGATATCTCTCTCTGATACTAGCACACCAACTTTGTGAACATTCTATTGGAATTTCGAAGGAACTTACATTAATGTATTGCCGATATCCACCTATCTCCTCAAAAATTCCCTTCCCACCATTCATTAGAATGCCAAAGGGACTGCAAACCAACTCCCTCCAATATTGACTTGTCTCTCTGATATCCCTTCTTGTAGTCCATCGAAATGTGAAAGGGACTAAAAAGTAACTCCCTCTGACAATGTAATGTCTCTTTGATGAAGCTATTGGTATGTCGAGGAGACTATCCACTAAGTCCCATCGACATTCACCTGTCCACCTAATGAACCTTTACTTCCAACCCATGAACGAAAATCCTAGAGCTTGAAGCGCTTATTAGGATATCGAGAAGACTTGCCATTTTGTCTCGCTGAAATTCACCTGTCAACCTAATGAACTTTCGGTTAATGCCTCTTACACTAGTAACTTTGAGACATCTTTTTCTCAACATTATCCCACTTGACAAAGAACTTACTGGATCCCAATCAATGCTCAAAGCCACTCTATCACCCGAGACATCTGCAACAACATCCAAGATGTCCACCATCTTATGTAGCATTTCAATCCATCCTCCAAAGGAAAGGAATGATCCATGGTGTATATCCACCAGTCTAAAGAACAGAAGCATTAGAACCAACCAATAGAAGAGGTTACAGAATACTAGCACCACTGAACTATGCTCAAAATCTATACAAAATCATCAACAACATCAACTTCAAAGCCTACAACCCAAGCACAACCATGAAGTCATCCTCTAGAAAACAATATAGAGCATCAACTAGAACAACAATCAGGAGACTGACTACTCCCATCCAACTGATTAACCCACACAACTAAAAATAGCACCCAAATCAAGTGTTAATCCATCAAATCACACATACATCAAAGGTATCTACATCAGTAAATTTATGCCACCTACATAGCCAACTCATCAACTACAAATACAAGCTCCATGTGTCAACTAGTCAAAGAAGACCAAACACATCCAGGAACTCCCACTGCATGGGTAATAACGAGTCTAATCCAAACCATAAAAAGTCTACTAATCACACCACATAAAGTACAACCATGTAGTACCAAGGAACATTCACAATGATCTACAAATCCTATAACCAACTGGTGAAAGAAACATCTCTCTCAAAAATCTTCCATAGGTCTCCCATGTTCTCCATATTTGACAAAAGAAATAGATACAAGAACCTCCATTTCATCACCCAAGTGACAACACGTGACCAAAAACTAGTGATCACCATAGCTCCACATAGAAATCTCACATCTAAAGTCATTTGAATATAAACATACAAGAAGAACCAAACTAAAGAGAAAAATATACAAATCATAAACATGTAGCATACCCTTCTACATACACATCTAAATTCTAATTGTTTCAAGTAAGATCTCCTTCACAACCCCAATATAAAATTCATAACTACATCCAACCCTATTCAACCTCAAGAGATCAAACATAAAGTATGCATCGTGTATCTACATATATGTAAGCTTCTCAAAGAAGATCAAACTACTCCATTTCCCATCTCATAAAATAAGCCCACTACCATCCCCAATGATCATCATAAATTAAAATTCAATCCCAAGGAGATAACCATGCTATCAATCTCTCATGATGAATCCTCTAGAACCATCTAATAGTAGCTTAAGGTCCATGTCTTATGAAAGAAAGCATAAAACACCTAAGAGAAACAATGGGCATTTCCTCTCAAGTGATAATATGTTGAGTAGACCAAGAGTGGGAATGAGAATGCTCCTCCAAGATATGAAAGCTAACATGAATCCTCCAAGAGAAATCTCCTCATAGATCTCTATTGAGCTCATGTTCAACCAAGGTGTAGGATTCTTAGACTTTCTGCCGAGATCTCATCAAGAGTAACCATCTCAACAACACTTATCTCATGTTAAGAGAAATATAGCCTCACCTCATTCTCCATGTATCCATCAACACCTTCAAACAATCATCTCATGCTAAAATCTAAATGCATCACTGCACTATCATGAAGTTCTCAAGCATATGACCAATTCACCTAAAATACAAAGAATCACCAAACCACTATCAAAGCTCCAATCATTTGAATCATGAAATTATCATGACATCGTGATATTACCATCCCCCTAAGGAAATCACATGCTCCAAGTGAACACAACATAGTCTCAAGAGTAATGTATCATGCCAAAACACTAATCTAGAATCAAGAGTATATCATGACATAAAACACGCAAACTCTATACCAACATCTCAACCCAAATACCATAAGATTCCTCCATGTCTTTGATATGCTACACATCTTCAATACCATCAAGATGACCCATCTCCAAATAGTGTCCATGCAAATGTGAAAGAACCTTTTTCGAGCAACAAGATCTAAGAGATCCTCCTAGTAACATCTACAACACTAAAGAAGATCATCCATCACTAAGTGATGAACCCATGGTCATTGCTAAAGGTCTCACTAAATTGTGACAACTAAATTCTCCAAGCATCATGACCAAGTCATTGTTAAAGCTCCCACTGAACCATTATAACTAATCTCTCCAAGAATCATGACCAAACATCTGCTAATCTGAAAATCCTCCAAGTCCACACATCAACATGTCCAATTTTGACAACAATACCAAGTGGCACCAAGATCTCCAAACCAATAAAATATACCATCACTATCAAAAACTTACACCAATTTATGTATCCAAGCTATTCAGGACATCATGATACACATGCTATAGGTACCCAACACTAACTATCCAAGTACTCTTGTATCATCCTTCCTCTCATCTCAAGGAAAATACACCAATGCACAAGTGACCATAGACAAGACCAGGTAACAAGTTTGCATCAACACATAATCAAACCTCATGGATATAGACAATCCACTTTTGAGTTGTTCCACAACAAACATGTAGGTAAACACATCCCACAACTTTGCACAACCCATAGATCTAATCAATATAACATGCAAACCCATTATCACACTGAAAACTGCAAAATTGAGATCTCAAATAGAATAATCATGTAGAAAACATGACGCAAGCAATAGATCATACACAAATTCAATTTGCCAAATAGGTCCACAACTCAAGCACCATAGTAAAAAAATACACCAAGCATGATCATAGAAGTGATGAGTGACTAATCACATACCAACACTCCCATGAAGAGAAAGAATATCAGTTCCTCGCACCATGCATGAAGCATGCATGTGAAACTAGAACTATCTCATCTAGTAACACCCCAAATGCTAGGGTCTAGAAAATAGCTTAACTGCAGCTCCACAAAACCACAAGTTTTTCTTGACTATGTAAAACCTAGAAAACCACTATGTTTAAAAAAACCCCATGCACATCCACTCCCAGTTCACATTTGAAAGACTCAAAAGTATAAAAATGCACCATAACAATTTAAACCAGAAATATGGACTATCACAGATAAGCATAACCATAGATTTCTTACAAAAATATATAAAATCCTTAGATCGAAAGAATGTGAATCTGAGCCATGCTAGTACAAAGCATCCAGAAAAGGAAAAGGTAGTTTAGAGACTCTAGGCTCATTTCAAGCCAACTCCATAACCACCAACATGCACATGCATTCGAGGGAGACAATCTATTACAGATGCTTCCAGATCATCCAATGATCAACCCCATAACACATGCAATCGGGGTAGAAAAAATAATGCCTTCTAATACTAGGAAAAACACCTAGCATAAGCACATTATTCCATAGCTATAAAACAACCCAAGCTTCTCCATATCATCGGGGAGCCTCTCACAAAGACACCCAATATGAAAGCTTTGCTGCAACACAACCACAAAGAAAAAATCCCACCCCATGTATCGAGATTATTCCATTGTCAACTATGAGCTTTAGATCACATCATTTAAATATAACCATCTCCATTTTCTCTATCTTCACCATCCTTCAAGATGCATGTTGTCTCCTAAAAAAAAAAAAAAAAAAACTTCCACTCATCAAGGAACCAATCTTCAATCGATTCCTTCGGATTTCCTCAAGCTTTCCATAATAAGAAATATTTATAGAAGGAATACCTAGAACTAGAAACACCAAAAATTTCTACATGAAAATCCTAGAATAAAGCTCTGATACCAATTGGAGGGAAATTTGCTTCATCTCAAAATGAGTGTTTGAGACCAATAGGTGCCATCGATAAATTGTGTTTCTTTAGATAGCCTCAAAATCTCATACTACTATGCCACAAAGTGGAATAAAACATAGTTTATTTCCCACCATTAATCTTTAGAGGAAATTTCATGTAATTTTAGATCATGCAAGATCAACTAGTCTCAACAACATGCATAAAAGAAATTCAATAAACAGAATCATTAAACAAGAAATATGGAACATAAGACATGAACACAAAGATTTATGTGGGGAAAACCCTTTCAGGTTAAAAACCCCACACTCCAAAAGAATGGATCCATTGTATTATTCAACAACCAAATACATAGTTATAATGTAATTTTCAGCTTTAAGCCTTTACATGGAGATTTACATCTTGTTCCATCTATAGAAAATATCGCAACATAACCCCTCTGAATCCAATATTCTCTCTCTTTTTTTTCTTATTCTAATGCACTATGAAATTACATACAGACTTCTCAAGTGCTATGAGAAAACCTGTCATTCCAACTTCCATACCAATCTAGCAGTCACAAGCAAGCTTATCCGGCTTTACCTTCTACTACTATCAAATTCCTATCGAAATATTGAAGGGACTTCCATTGTTGTCCTATCGATACTGATATGACTCTTCAATACGATCATACTAACTTCACAAACATATTATCAAAATATCGAATGGACTTACATTAGCGTCCTATTGATATCCTCTTGTCTCCTCAAAAATTCCCTTCCTTCCATTCATTAGAATGTCAAAGGGACTGCAAACTAGTGCCCTTCGACACTGACCTATCTCTTTGATGTCACTTCTTCCAATCCATCAACATGTTGAAGGGGCTGCAAAACAACTCCCTTCAACAATGTAGTGTCTCTTCGAAGAAGCTATCAGGATGTCAAGGAGACTATCCACTAAGTCTTGTCGACATTCACATGTCTTCTTGATGAAGCTTTACCACCAACCCTAAGCCTGAAGCCCAAAGAACTTATCAGTATGTAAAGGAGACTCACCATTTCGTCCCACCAAAATTAACCTATCAACCTGATGAACCTTCAATTGATGCCTCTTACACTAGTAATTTTGAGACATTTTTTTCTCAACAACATGAAGGATAGTGTGGATTTTGTCCTTGTATGTCCCTTTTCTCTTGATCTAGAAGAGTGTAGGTCTTAGTCATTGGTGGATGATTTTGTTGCTTCTTCTCTAGTTGATGTTTCTCTTGATGTGTGTAGGACTCAACTGTTGGTGGATGAATCTATTCCTTTGTTTGCTACTAGTTTTGAACTTGTTGTTCCTCTAGCTACTAGACATGTTATAACCCCTAGTGGGGTGAAGGAAGGTTTTTCTAATGAGAGTTCCAACAACCTACACGATTTGGAAGCTGGGCAACTTACCTTCGAGGTTCCTAATCCTCTTCTTGAGGAGACAACTGATTGGTTAACGTGCTCCTTTGTTGGGATATTTTTTTGTAATCATTCAAACATTGACTCTGTTTATAGGTTGATTTTTCAAATTTGGAAGGTTCGTGGTAAGGTAGATATTTCTATAGTGTCGAATTTATTTCTCCATTTTTCCCTTTTCTTGTTAAGAGGATTGTTCTAAGGTCTTGGTCGATGACCACCTTGTAAGGGATGTTGGGTAGAGATTCATTGTGCATTTCCCATCTCCCCAAATGTATCACACATGTATGAGAACTTCTAGAGATGCATGTTTTAGGAATGAATGAGAGAGTGACAAGTGTCACTCCCTCATTCATTGGATCTTAGATTTGAAATACTTTTTATTTTTCATGTAATGGGGAGTTTAGGAGGCTTCCACTCTTTTTTTGGTTCATTTTGGTTTTGGAATTTTGAGAGGAGTTGCATTTTGAAGTGGATGTTCAAGCTTGGCTTTGGAAAGAAGAGAAGACTCATCCCTACAAACCATGTAGAGAGATAAGTCTTCCACTTCCCTTGTTCAATTGATTGAATTAGTTATTTTAAAATATTATTTCATTGTACATGCATTTATTTTGATTGAAAAGGAAGAGAATAATATGTCAACCATGTGGGTAATCTTTTATTTTTTGTGAAATAATGTAAGGGTTTAGAAGATAATGAGTCTATTATGATTTATCCTTGCTTGAGGAAGTGACTAGAGCCCTAAGAGGTTTCATGATGCCATTTATGGTAGGGTGGAGAGAAATATGTGTTTAGTGTGATGTCTCTTAAAAGTCTCATATTTATATTCTTAAAGATGGAAAGGAGAAATTTCTCATTCAATGACATAATATGGTTCTCAAATATTGCATTGTATATGATAGGAATAGTGGAGCCAGATCCTTCTTAAAAGTCCTCATATCATGTAGTATAAATTATGAAGGGATGTTAAGCCCCTAACTATGTATCCTTTCTCATGGATATACATGTAGTAACAATACTCTTAGCTTGTAGCAAGGGATTAGGCAATAATATTATATTTTTCAAAAGTAAAGTAGATCTAAATGAATAACTTTACATTCTTGTATCTAATGAAGTCAATTAATTTACCCAGCCCTACAAGAAGAAGAATTGGGTTATTATGAAGTTATTATGTATTTCAATTGTAAATAATGTATTGTTCTTCAACTAATGTTAGGGGTGATCCCACTATAGTAGTTTACAATTTTGGCCAAACTGGACACTGCAATTATTATTTTTAACTAAATCTTCATATTCTAACACCTATAGCAACTAAACCATGAGAAATTTGAAGATGATGAAAACTAGAGTCTCATCACATTTTTTCTATAGATTCTAAAAATATTTTTTTCAAAATTTTTAGAATCAGATTGCACTTTTTTTTCCACCTCTCACGAAAACTGGTTTTTTTCAGAAAACAACATTTTAAAAAAAAGTGACACTCATCGTATACAACATAAATTTGTTTGTATGAAGGAAAAAATTATAAATTTTTCAAATTTAGATTTTTAACTATGATATCTAGCACTTTCATCTCGTCTCATAGTTTTTTATTGAATATTTTTTCCTTAATCAAGTTTCAAAGTCAAACCAATTGCAATTCAGACATAGACGGACTATATACAACATAACTTTTTTTGTATGAATCGAAATTCAATTTTAGTTTTTTAATGGATCAAGGACATGAATACCCAGCCTCAACGTATTTAAAAAAAAATTATTTTGATAATTTGCTATTTTTCCACATGTGCAAAGCAGAGAGCTTGATTTTCGGTGAAAAACCTATGTTTAATAAAACTAAAAAAACACATACATAATAAAACCAAAACATATTAAAATTTTATTCGTTGGATAGCTCATTCAGAGGACTACCATCTTCCAGATGGTTTTGTGAAGTTTCCTCCATTTTCATCCTCAACCCAAGGTTCGAAGGGAAGAAATCTAGTAAAATTTGGTGGAAGAGGGGGAGAAGGGCGAAAAACGGGGGTTTGAGTGAACCCCCCTTCGAATGAAACCCCCTTCGCTCGAAAGGGTGAATGGGGGTTTGCTCGAACCCCCCCTTTTTTTGAATTTTCCATTCATTTCTTTTGAGAAACATGGCATCATAGGGTTTGAGCTAATCCACCATGCAAAAGAGGGTTTGCTTGAACTAGGGGTTCGACTGAACCCCTCTTTTGGGTTCGTGCGAACCCCCTAGTTTGAGTGAACCCTTTAAAACAAGAAATATTGAATGTGTGCGCATTTTCACAAATTTCCTTCCTCATGAAAATTGTACACCACTATTATGGGTTTACCTTTAGACATCCTAAGTTCATATATTTGATTTAATTTTAGTAAATATTTGATTCATTATTATGATTACATTCAAGTGTGTAGTTGCCAATGAAGATAAAAGTAAAATATCTGCAAATATTTTAATAATTTAAAAACTACAAATGTTCATGGAAGGGTAGATAAAAATATTAACGCAATAATATCTACCATATAAATTGAGCTTGAGTAACTTAGTTGAACATTATGAAAGTAATCTAGTTATCTATTCTTCTTAAGATGGAGAAATAGAAAATGCACAATTGGTATAAGAGTTTTTGCAGTGAAAACTTTACAAAGTCTTACCTTAAAGACAAATAATAACTATAAAAAGAGATAATTTCTATTTTTTTAAAAGACCTAAATAAATTGATTGAAATACATAAATTTATGTTATAGATAAATACTTTAAAGAATACTCTCTTTTATAATATATATAAGATATGAAGATACTAAAATATGTTTATGAGAATATATATATATATATATATATATATATTCACTTTATAAGAAAAGCATAAAATATGATTTTTTATTCATCATATGTAATATATATAAATGTAAATATATTAAAATTTATATTTTAAATCATAATAAATGAATAAATACAAGTTTAATTTTTTTTAAATATTTAGAGGGGCGACAGAACAGGGTATATTCCTACCGCTAACCCCCCCTTCAGGGAGATGTGGCCCTTGTGGGGGTTGAAAAACCCCCCTCATTATAGATAATGAGTAGTGGTAGGAATTTGACTTTTTTTATGGTTCTAGGATTGCATTTCAAAAAATTTGTCCTCCTAAGAATAGGGTTGTGCTTTTCATACTTTTAGGGTTCAGTCTTAGGGCTAAAACCATCTTAAAACCTCCATCTATGCAAAAGACTTAATATGGATTTAATTTATCATTGACCATGCCTTCACTTTTCGAAGTTACTTAAGTTACAACATAAGCCATTATTGTCTTGGCCCTATCTTCCTAGTGAATTATTTGGTTGCATACTTTTTAAATATTTAGCCTAATGTATTAAGTCTAAGTGGGTTGAAATGTTTATGGTTTTTATCCATAATTTAGGTGGGGGTCAAAATATTTCTTTTAAATGGCTAGCTAATGTGCATCCACTTAAGGAACTACATCCCCTTTTAAGTCATAACTTGGAGCACATGTTATTAAAACTACTTAAAGAAGTGACCTGGCCTCATTGATTAAATTTGGACCGTTCCCTACTACCCCACATTGATATGTTGACATCAAAAAATTATTTAAGGGATAGTAGGAGTGTGTCACATGTCCTATCTCTTTGGTGGACCCTGACAGTTTATGAAGTGGTAAGATGGTGGGCCCCATATCTGAGGGTTGCGATTGATCATGGTGAATGAATCTTGGTCATTTCCTGCTAGCCCGTGAAGAATCTTTCAAAGATTCTAATGTCGCGAGGGATAGTGAGTGGCTACCACATGGTTGCATCTAGTGAATACATGGAACTATTAAGATGATGAAATATTTTAATGTGACTTTATGCATATTAAAGATTGATCTACTATAAAGGGTTTTATTGCATGTGGTAAAAAGGGAGCTTGAGCTAATTTATTCCCAACCATCCATCTGATAAATGTGCTACACACATGTTCATAACCCTAAGGATTAAATGGTGCACATTTTTAGTTTCATTGGTTTAATTTGAGGCATTGCCCACTATCCCGTGACCATTGATCACTATCCTGCAAATATCAGTGGGATAGAGGGTTGGTGACACGTGGACATTTCAAGGATTGTAAGATATGGTGGAGCTTCTGGTGATAGTGAAGAAAGGAAAACACATGATATTTTCTAATTGGTAAGATGTTGTGGTCAGCATAAGTCAACATTTCAAACTTTTGAGACTCCATTGGATCCATCCATTGAGAAAGCTCATGGGAAGATCGGCGTTCAAGCAAGTGAGTAATAATGGAAGAGGTGATGTCCAATGGCCAAATTAAAGGATTATTTTTCCATAAAGAGGGAATTAAGGAATCATTCTAATTTACAAAGTGTTTTAAAGCATTTGGAGATTGGTAGCAACACTTTTCGAGCTCTTCACAACCAAAATTAGATTTTTCCAGGCATCGAACACTGGTAAGTAAAAATCACTCATTTCTATGTTGAATTCCCATCAAATTTGTATATAAGTGTTGGATTCTTATGTCAAATTATAATTAAAATGTCTTTTAAAGTTCGTAATTTACATAATTGCAGTCTAGTTATTTAAAAAAAAAAATTACTTTCCTATATTTTATCTAAGCCCTAATTGCACCTAGAGAAAAACCTAGCCTGTATTCTCTTTTATTACAATGGAACCAAAGGCCTAAGCTTCTACTTTTGAGTCTAAGACATGACCCCTATTTCAAGATATACTTGACCAATTGAAACCCTCCACCAATAAGAATATTTTGGGTTGAAAGTAACATTTCAAGGGTCTAGATCACAAGATGATATTGTTCATAGACAATATGCCATCAAAGACGCTATTATGCTGGTCACTAGATGGGCCCTATTTAGAAATTATTTTGGGAAGAGGTTTATAACCATTCCCTTATGTAATGGATGGAACTTGGATATGGGTAAATTGGTTGTACCTAATGTGTATTTAGATGTGGAACTTTTGAAAGCCATTATAGCTGATTATGACAATACTATTAGAGTTGTGAGGACAAAATCAAGGATAAAGATAGTGGATTTTTCTAGGGAAGGACTCATAAAAGTTTTTAAACTAAGCCCTTATCATTTTGAGATGGTGAAAATTGATCAAAAGATATTGAAATTAGAGTATAAGAAGGTGAGGTTAACCTTCAAGGTGTCCATATTAACCAATTTCATGAAAAGAGGGAAAGGAAGAAGAATAATCACACTTAAACCCTCTAATAAGGAACTCTATGAGATCAAATTATTTTGAAATTATTTGTAGAGGACTTTGTACACCCTATTCTAGATTTTTTGGGTTTTATTCTGATAAAAGGATGCCTACCGATTTTATGTATATGGCTATGAAAATTCAGCATGGAATGATAAACACATACTAAGAATTTGAAGGATATTTATCAAAGGAGATGCATAAGGCCCTTGTGGCTGTTAAAAGTGATGAAAGAGGAGTAAGATTTTGGTGGTACTCCCTCTTTTTACACATGTTTTTATATATTGGATCTAGATACTTTCATGAAGGTATAAAATTGGATAAGCGGAATGAAAGGGGTGAGGATATGCCTGTCCAAATGTGGAATTCGATTTTGGATAGGGATGATTATAACTCTAGTTATGTGGTGTTTTCAAAAATAATTTCCTCCAAATTGATGAGATCACTGGTGACGAATCCCATGAGGATTCTAGTAGAGTTACATGATTTCTTGAGGCCTAGGGAGAGGAGGCTTGAACTAGGCATAAAGCATAATTGGGGAGACATTATCCCATATCCTAATTGTAGCATCCTTAGGGTATATGGAACATGTATGACAACTTATATACTTACAAGATATGTTCCATTGAGGATTAGTTTCCTAGAGCTGATTTGAAAAATAAGTGATGTGGAAGACACTCAGTTGGTTGGAATGAGGAAGGGAACTTTCTTCCTTGCTTATATAGTTTTTTTAGATTTTGTCATGGTCAAAGAGAGATGGAAAAATATTATGCCAAAACTCAAGCCCTTTAGAATGAAGTGTTGTAGAACAAGGAACCATGATCTGGAAAGTGTCATGGTTTCTCTGAAGAACAAGATCAGAGGGGGGAAAATTTCTATTATTATTTTTATTACAAATTGTAAGAAGAGAGGAAAATGAAGTGGTTAGCATCCAATAAAATGGAGAAGGAAATGAAATAAAATTATATTAAATACAAGGCTCTCCTTGATATGGGTATGTGTAGGATCGTGATTGGCCAAAAAGTGGCGATATGTAAGTGATATGATGGCTCATGTGCCTGACGACTTTTTTTTACCCAAAATTGATGGAATAAAAATGGTTTTTAAAGGACATTCTCAACTTCCCACCAGTATAAATTATGCTTACTTTGAATTTAATAAATAATTATTATTCATTTTCTATTTGAATTACGACTAAAGTCCTAATTGATAGGCTGATTGAAAAATATCTATAGCTTTCAAATGGTATCACATTCTGTGCTAAACATACTATAGGATTAAAAAAGAAAAAATTGAATTTCATG
Organism: Sequoiadendron giganteum; assembly: GCA_007115665.2. Classification (NCBI taxonomy): domain Eukaryota; kingdom Viridiplantae; phylum Streptophyta; class Pinopsida; order Cupressales; family Cupressaceae; genus Sequoiadendron; species Sequoiadendron giganteum. Next base: position 123,280,124 of record CM021103.1, on the reverse strand, counting down.
AATTTTTGACCAAATTAAGGCGGTCAGACATACAAGTTTTTATATATTTTAAAATTTGTAATAAAAAAATTATAATTAATTATTTACTTGGAAAAAAAAATATATATATGCATCACATTGGGACATGAGTCCTCTACTTATATCTAAAATCTTATAAAAAAATATTATCATTTTACTGTGGTTAGCATGGTCAAATAGACACCTACTTATTTTTTCCCTAAAATTTAAGTACTACTGCATTTGAAATTTCAAATTTTCACCAAATAGATTTTTTTATTTTTTTAAATAATCCTAGTAGGTTAGAAACTAAATTCAATTTTCTACAGATTATATCCTTGCATATATTTTAAATAATATAGATAAATTATCAAAATTTTACGTCAAGTTGCCTAACTTTGATTTTCTGAATTTTTATCGCCACTTAAGGGCCTATTTTTTCTATGATGATCCTGCACATACCCATATAAGTGATGAAATGTTAAATGTGGAGATAATGGTGCAAAAATTTGATAATTTGGTATGGAAGTTTAAGGAGGAAAGGATTATGGAGGATAAAAGGAAAGCTAAGGAGACTAATGAGCAAGACAAGGGGAAATCCCCCATGGTGGAGGAAGAAACAAAATCTCATCCCCCTAATAAATTATATGTGTTTGCAAGGAGGAGGAGTACATTAAAGAAGAATCAAACCATTTCCATCCCTGCTCAGTCACAGAGGTCAAGGGAATCCTCATCTGCACCACAATTTTCACCACTATCACATCCAAGGTTAGATCCACCTCAAGTTGTTGAACTTGATTCTCCACTTAGAGAATCTCCACCACTAAGGCCACCTTCACAAAAAATATGAAGCCTGGCTGAATCAAGGGGCTTGTTGATTATTCCACTAATTTTGATGATGAAATAATTGTAATTGAAGATGAAATGAGGTGGGGTATTCCTTAACCTCCAAGAGAGATGATTCCACAAATAACAAGCATAAGATTGAGCAAGTTTAATTTGAGTGTATTGAATAATGTGGATGATGTTAGAGAGAAAGCGTACAATGAGTTCATGGATGATCACTCTTTTTTGAAAAATAAAGATTTTCAAGAATTTGTTTGGAGGGACAAGAGAGATGAATATGATGAGAACATAAAAATTGGGATGATCAATAACCAAAATCTCCCAAGAGAAGTCATTGAACACACGGTTCTTGTAGAAATGAATGCAAAGGACTAGGCTATTACACTAGATAAGGATAGGGAGTTAGTGAGAAAAATTGGAGTACTCTTGCTACTAGAATGGGACTTGGATTTGGCCATTTCTTTTGAAAATGTAATGAGGCATAACACTCTAGTTTTTTCCATAGAGGAATAAGGAACAATTACCTTGCAAGGATTAGAATTTAGCCCTCAGTGGGACACCTTAGAAATTTGGGAGCTAGCCCATAATACAAAGAAGCCAACAATAGAAGAGTTTGCATTTGGCCTCAGGGGAGGATTGATAATAAAAAGAGTGGCATACACTTCAACTATGGAGGCAGCCAAATTGGATTTTTTTTTTTCTCAATTTACCAAAGGATCTACAGAATCTTTGCAAGAGAAGTTCAAGGCTAAGAATAAATAATATAATAATTTTGTGGAGGATTATAATAAAGATAAGAAAACAATTATAGAGGTGCAACTTGAGAATGCACCATTGAAAGAGCAGTTGTAGGCATTACAAACAAGTCCATCAGTGATGATGTGGCCATTAGTAAGTTGAGTGTAGATTTCAACCCCACCAAATTCATCAATTCATCCACCTCTTGTTCATTCTCCACCTCCCCTTTCAACTTCTACATAATTAGTTGTATATAATCCAAATGATTTTCCCATGTTGCATATCTCAATTCCAATACATTAGTTGCAACTCGACCGGGGAAAAGAGCTAATAGAAGGGAATTGATTGAGAAAATCCATGTTTATGATGAATTCCTCTAACATGTTAATATAAAATTATATATGAAATGAAAATATGAAAATTGTGACCTCCCTCTTTGGCTTCTAGGGTTTTGGACCTAAAAGGAAGGAGGCCAATTTTCTTGCTCTTTTCACTCAAGAACAAACCCTTGAGATTTCAATGCAAAGGAGATTGAAATATGGAAAATGGAATGCTCTAGGGAATTGAATGATGTTAAATGAGGGGTTCACCACCAAGTGTAAACCTAGAAAAGAAGATGTTGGAAAACACGGTGTGATATGGAAAATAACCTAGAAAGATAAACAAAATGTAACAAGAAGCTATGAAATTAAAAGTGTGCACCTAGAAGACTGAAGAAGGTAGAAAGGAGGTCTAAATCATTCAAAAATATGTTGTTTATCTTGAATGAGACTCATTCACCAAGATAAGTGAATAAATCTAGTTTTTGAGAAAATATGTAGGAATTGGTTTAAGCCAAAATGGTATCCAAATCTGCAAAGATCCTCTTTAGGCTTGTATAGTGGGACTCATTTGCTAATAGTAGTGAACCAGTCCACTTTTTATTTTCTTAAAATTCTAAATTTGATTTTGTGTCATTCAATTTTCTCTACTCTTTTTGACTGATTTTTGGATCTGAATCTACAGAATAGCACCTGGGTATGTGCAGAATCATCATGGAAAAAACAGGCCCTTAAGTGGCAATAAAAAGACAGAAAATCAGAGTTAGAAAACTTGATGTAAAAATTTGAATAAGTTATGTATATTATTTTTAAAAAATGTAAAAATAGAATATGTATAAAATTGAATTTAGTTTCTAAACTACTAGACCTTTATTTAAAAAAAAAAGTGTATTTGGTGAAAATTTTAAATTTCAATGTAGTAGTATTTAAATTTCAGGATAAAAATAAGAATTAGGTGTATGTCTGACTACCCTAACCACAATAAAATGATAATATTTTTTTATAAGATTTTAGATACAAGTAGAGGACTTCTGTCCCGATGTGATGCATATTTTTTTATAATTTGTTTCCAAGAAAATTATTAATTATGAATTTTTTATTACAACTTTTAAAAAATATAAAATTTTGTTTGTCTAACCACCTTAACTTGGTCAAAAATTCATGAAATTCAATTTTTTTTAAAAATCCTATAGTATGCATAGCATAGAATGTGACACATGTTTCAGATTCAAAAAATGTGATACCGTTTGAAAGTTATAGATGTTTTTCAATCAGCCTATCAATCACGACTTTATTCGTAATTCTAATAGAAAATAAATAATAATTATTTATTAAATTCAAAGTAAATCATAATTTATATTGGTGGAAAGTTGAGAATCTCCTCTAAAAACCCTTTTCGTTTCATGAATTTTGGGTTAAAAAAAAGTTGTCAGCCACATGGGCCATCATATAGCTTACATATCGCCACTTTTTGGCCCATCATGATCCTGCACATACCCACCTGTAGGTCTTCTCCAAGCTTCTCCAAGGTTGAATGACAACTTTAGAGGATTCATAGTTTTTCTCCACCTTTGCTTCTTGACAAATCCACAACCTAGAGCTGTAAATCACACACAAGAAGAGAGAAAAATCTTGTGGGGGTTAGAGAATAGGGGTTTGCCTTGGTCAAACCCCTTGTTGGTAATTAAACCTTGAAATGAAAGCAAATGTAAAAGGGATAATGATGAATGAACAAAAGCTAATGTTGCAACTCACTAAACCCTAACAATAAGCTGCTGCAATTATTATTGAAATGGCTGCAATGGATGTGGTTCTTGACTCTTGCTTGAATGATGTTGATCTTGAATGCAATGATTACCTGGATCATGAACTCTACATCACAATTGTTAGCACAATGATAAACATAAATAATTTGATCTTTGACATGATGATTGATGCTCTTGAATGCTCTTTCCCAGATGCTCTTGTGAACTCAATTTTCTATAAGGATGGGTACTTGAATGCTTGGGGGGTAGAATGAGAGAAAGAAACTTGTATTTATACTCAATTATGCAAGAATTCCTAAAATTACAACACTAAAAGCCAACATCAGATCTAGGGGAATAAAGTTCTATAATAAATTTAATTTAAATTTGAATTTTGGTCACATGGGACTCATTCGTAGGTGATCCCACAAAGCTAGTTTACAATTTCTGGGAGATTCTGATTTTTGATGAAATTACTTATTTTTAGAAAATATAATGATTTAAGCCTTAAAAATTTCCATTCTAAGGATTTCAATTGAAGAGGGTTTGATCAAACCCAATTGGATAGAACCCCGCTAGTTTTAAACCATACCTACAACGAAGTCTCTTTTACACATATCAAAATGCTGATAAAAAATCACTTTTGCTTTACCTTTTGAGGGATCAAATGAATTCATTTAAAATTTATTTGAAATGATAATGGTATTCCTCAGAATGAGCTATCCAATGAATATAATTTTAATATGTGTTGGTTTTATTATGTATGTTTTTTTTAGTTTTATTAAACATAGATTTTTCACCGAAAATCAAGCTCTTTGTTCTGTACATGTGGAAAAATAGCAGATTATCAAAATAAAATTTTAGAAAATATGTTCAGGCTGGGTATTGATGTCCTTGATCCATTAAAAAAATAAATTTTAATTTCGATACATACAAACAAAGTTATGTTGTATACAATTCTCCTATGTTTCAATAGTAATTGGTTTGATTTCGAAACTTGATTAAGGAAAAAATATTAAATAAAACACTATGAAACCAAATGAAAGTGCTAGATATCGTAGTTACAAATATAAATTAAAAATAAATAAAAATTTATCTTTCATACAAAAAAATTTATGTTGTATACGGTGAGCGTTACTCCTTAAAAATGTTTCTTTTTTTTAAATCTAGTTTTCGAAGGAGATGGAAAAAAAGTGCAATCTAATTGCAAAGTTTTGGAATTTTTTTTTTTAGAATCTATAGAAAATATGTCACAAATCACTAGTTTCCATCATCTTCAAATTCCTCACAGTTTAGCCGCTATAGGAGCCCTAAAGTGAAGATTTAGTTAACAAAAAAATAGTTCAGTGTCGAGTTTGCCCAAAAATTGTAAACTAGTATTGTGGGATCACGTTCGTCCAAGGTGGCAAATGAGTCCCATCACACACAATGTATGGGACCAAAAATTAAAAGTGTCTAGAAATGTGAGAAACCTACATCAGGGCCAAAAAGACCTAGCTGGGACTCATTCACCCAAGGTGGTGAATGAGTCTTAGACCCTAAATTTGGGCCACGTAAGCTAGGAAAACTTGAATTATGATTGGTTACTAATTGGTGTCGGGATTATCCTCAAAAGATGCAATAAATGAGGCTTGTGGATGCAAATTAGGGCCAATTAAAGCATAAGAAAGCCCAATTTTTAATGACAAGCCTAGAGGAATGTGAAACTGTTACAACACTTTACAACACTCCAAATAAGGCAAGATTAAGATAAATTATGATTAAAATTATGTTTATTATACTTAGTTAATTGATAAAATCCTAGAAAAGTGCAAAAGTGTACCATTAAAATACATTAGTTCACAAGGTACCAAGACTTAATGTGAATATGTTATCCACATTACAATAATGAATCAATATAACATTAAACCAAAATCCACAAGAAGGACCCAAATGAGTGCAGAAAATCACTACATTTAGCCCCCACTTTAATGAGAAGATGAACCTGAGCTTCAAACTCACAAAAAAGTAGACAAACATGTATCAAGTAGGGTTACACTATACCAATGCTAGAAATATGAGATGACAATGATCAAGAGGGATGATTAAGCCCCCAAGATCAAGATCACATAGAAAACTAACATAAGAACAAAGGAACACACATGAAAATGATGTAAAGAACAATGATAAGGCCAATCATATACTGCCAAAGATGAAAAAGAGAATTGGATCAAGCTTCGCTCATTTTTTCCATCCTAATGTGGATTAGATCTAGGTTGTTTGTCTGAAAAATGGGTACTCACTCTGAGGTGATGAAACTCATGGCTATTTGTTAGATGAGAAGTCCTAAAAGGTGATAAACATACACTCATGGTTGGTATGTACTCACACGCATATGTAAGTGGATATGGGGAAATTCATGCCTCAGATTGGGCTTCTTGCTCAACCATACCAAAGCTATACCTCTTGATAACTTTAATAAAGCACCACACAAAAAATATTTTTTGAGCTTCATGAGACAATGAAAACTTCATATGCTTGGAGCTCATGAACAAATAGGATGGCTCCATAGGCAGGCAAGCTATATTATCCAAGGTGGCCATATAAAAACAAATTCAGCATAGGGAATGTTCAAAGGACTCTTTCTTAGTTCATGTGATGTATTTAAATTTTAGGGAACATTGTGCCTAATGTCTCCAAGAGAGGACCAATCAAAGAATAGAAGATTCACAACTTAGAGGATATAATGTGTCGCATCAAGCAACTAAGATGAATGTAATATGCTAAGAGAGATCACACTCATGAAGTACATCACACCCAATGTCATCCACAAAGAAAAAAATACATCGTATGAAGCAAGAAGGCTACACTAAGAACCATGAAAAGGAAAAATATAAAAGAATAATGCCAATGTATGCCTCCACTTTAAAGAAATTGCTAAACACCATGATGTGAGAAATTACTTTAAATTAGAAAATGAAAAATAAAAACAAGAACAAAGACATGAGATCCAACTTGGAAAGCCCTAGGCCAAGTCATATGTTTCCAAGTAAAGTTGCATCATGTGAGAGAAAAATAAAAGCAAGGGGTTGCCCCCAAAAATAAAACACCAAACACATAAGGGATCTATGGATTTGGGGTTAGTATGTTCTGTACTGTAATTTTTTTAGAGAGCTTGGAACTTTCATCATCCCATAAATACTCATAGAACCGAAAGAATGACACAAAGAGAGTGAAAACAAAGAAAAACCTTTTGGATCAACATGGAAAATACATTAATTTTTTTGACACCTTGCATCATCCCCAAAATGAAAACACAAGAAAAAGAATAAAGATGAAATAAAAAAAGGAAAAGGAAAAGGAAAGCCTTTTGGGACAACATGAAGGAGACATGAATGTCTTGATTCCTTGCATCATCTCCAAAAGGAAAACACAATAAAAAGATAAAGATGAAATGAAAAATAAATCATTTTGGGTCAACATGAAGGAGACATGAATGTCTAGATGCCTTGTGTCATCCCTTAGAGGAAAACATAAGAAAAAGATAAAGATGAAATGAAAAAGGAAAAGGAAAAAGAAAGCCTTTTGGGTCAACATGAAGAGACATGAATGTCTCAATGCCTTGTGTCATCCCTAAAAGGAAAATACAAGAAAAATATAAATATGAAATGCGAAAGAGATTCACAACATAAACAATAATGTATGTACAAATAGAGGAATGCCACAAAGAAATAGAACACCATGGGGGGTCACATCACACACATGCAATCATGCAAAATAAAATGAAAAGAAATGATGCAAAAGGATTAGTAAGGAAAATGCAAGTCAACCTATGAGAAATTCATTTTCCTCCCAATCATGTTCATTATATATCAAAGGCAATCAACTAGCTAGAGGGACAAGAGAAAGTGTTGAACAAGTAGGGAATTGACTGATATGCAAAATGACCTAGAAAGATAAACACAATGTAATAAGAAGCTATGAAACTGAAAGTGTGCACTTGGAAGATTGAAGAAGGCACAAAGGAGGTTTGGATCACTAAAAATTATGTTGTTTATGTTGACTAGGACTCATTCGCCAAGATGGGTGAATCGGTCCAGTTTTCAAGAAAATGTGTAGGAACAAGTTTCAACCAAAAGGGAATCCAAATCTGCAAAGATCCTCTTCAGGCTTGTATAGTGGGACTCATTTTCCAATAGTGGAAAATTAGTCCACTTCTGATTTTCTGAAAATTCTGAAGTTGATTATTTGTCTCTCTATCTTCTCAGCTCTTTTTGACTAATTTTTGGGTTCAAATCTGAAAAATAACACCTGTTGGTCTTCTCCAAGCTTCTCCAAGGTTTAATGAAAACTTTGAAAACTTTAGAGGCTTAACAACTTTTCTCCACCTTTTCTCCTTGAAAAATCTACAACCTAGACTTGCAAATCACACACAAGAAGAGGGAAAAATATTGTGGGGGTTAGAGAATAGGGGTTTTCCTTGATCAAACCCCTTGATGGTAATTAAACCTTGAAATGAAAGAAAACGTAAATGGAGAATGATTAATGAACAAAAGGCAATGTTTCAAACCACCAAACCCTAGTAATAACGTGTTGCAATTATGCTTTAAATGGCTACAATGGATGTGGTTCTTGAATGTAATTCTTGCATGGTCATGAACTCTACATCAAAAACATGAATAATATGATCTTTGACATGATGATTGATGATGGAAGAATGTTGTTTAATGATTGATAATCTGCCCTTGAATGCCTTGAATGCTCTTGCTCAATTTCCCTTGTGAACTTAGTTTTGTATAAGGATGAGTACTTGAATGATTGGGGGGTAAAATGAGGGAAATAACCTATTATTTATACTCAATTATGCAAGAATTCTTGAAATTACAACACTACAATCCGACATCAGATCTAGGAGAATAAAATTCCACCAAAAAATTGATTTAAATTTGATTTTTTTTCATGCAGGACTCGTTTTCCCAAGGTGGCAAATGAGTCCCATCACACATAATGTATGGGACCAAAAAACAAAAGTTTCTAGAAAAGTGTGAAACCTTCATCAGGGCCAAAAAGACCTAGGTGGGACTCATTCGCCCAAGGTGGTGAATCAGTCCTAGACACTAAATTTGGGCCACACAAGCCAGGAACACCTGAATTATAATTGGTTAATGATTGGTGTCAAGATTATCCTAAAAAAGATGCAATAAATGAGGCTTGTGGATGAAAAATAGTGCCAATTAAAGCATAATAAATCCCAATTAGTAATGACAAGCCTAGAGAATTTTGAAAGTGTGCTACAACACTTTACAACACTCCAAATAAGGCAATATTAAGATAAATTATGATTGAAATTATGTTTATTATACTTAGTTAATTGATAAAACCTTGGAAAAGTGTGAAAGTGTGTTACAACACTTTACAACAACTTTGGAAGGAAAAATTAAAATACATTAGTTCACAAGGGCCCAAGACCTAATGTGAATGTGTTATCCACATTACAACACTAAATCAAGGTAGCATTAAGCCAAAATCTGCAAGGAGGATCCAAATGAGTGCGAAAAATGTCAAAAGACCCTTTTTTCGACACTACATAAATGATATGAAGATTATAACTATGGTGTCGAATCATCTAAATAAGAAGATTGAGAGGAAAATTCTTAGTGTTCATTCAAATTATTCTGCAATGTTTGATGCAATAAATAAATTTGATAGGGATAAAGAGATTTCCATCCCATAGATGAACAAGTGGATTCCCAAGTTGGAAACATTAAAGCATATGGTTATTGGATCACCTCATGATGCCAATAAACCACTCAAAATTTCCCCAACACATAAAATTATGAAAGGAAATTTTGAACACCAAGGGTTGGTGGATACAATGGAAAAGAAGATCAAGGAATTGGTACAAAAATTTGATGAAAGTGAACTTGGTTTGCTACCTGATATTTTGAATGATGTCGGTGATGTTAAGCCCCTTCAATAGTGGAGAGATCAAATGAATAGTTCAGTTCCCACTCAAGCAAAACTAATTTATGAAAGCATGGACATTAAAATGCTGAGAGATAGTATGGATAAGCTATCTTTCACAAGTGGTTTCCTTGAGGGTTTTAATAAGGAAGCAACTCAAACCGTCATCAAGTATGGCCTGTATAGAACCAAATTGGATGAATTTATTTCCTATGTATGGCCATCTTATCATGATTTTGAGCTCTCCAAGAGGAAGTATGTTGACATTCTTGGCTTGTGAATTTATTTTTACATAAGGCTGTGGTATATTTTGATCCTAGTACACTCAAAAGATAAAAGGCCTTCAACAAGAATGGATATAAAGGTTTTGTACTTTCCACATGTGTAATTCATCTTCACATGCTATCTCAATTCCTATGGGTAGCCTTCAAATATAAATGAAGAAAAGAGGGATAAAATATCTGAAAGGGACAAAGGATTGCAAATGTAAATATAACAGTTTATCCTTGAGATATTCTTATATTTTGAAATGTAATTATGATTCTCAAATGAAAATGTGACAAGTGTACATTGGCCTAAAGCTTGTTTTTCTCCCTTGTTTCTATAAAATGGAATTCAAGGCCATTTACATGGTTTATTGATTGAACCGATGAGAAATTTTATAAAAGACAATATAGAGAATATATTTTGAGTTTGTATCTAGGATTTTGAGTCTTCATTTTATGCAAGTTTAATTTTATATGATAGTGCACTAGCATTTGAAAATAAGAATGGTATAATTCTTGATCCATTTCTCTCCTTGTGTATTTGTTATGAGTTATCAATGAAATTGATCAAAGATATTTTTAGATATCTTGATAGATTTTTGTAATTTGAGTACGAGGATATGATAATGAGTCTTCTTTTTGGATATTTGAGTATAATTTCTATAATTCAATGTTGTAATATCTTTATGATGCTAAGATTTAAGATTTTATTCATTTTGGTTTGTGTCTAATTGGACTTCATACTCCAGGTTAAGGCACTGGTCTAAGATCTGTATTTACTTTGCATATTCAAGATCATTCACAAAAAATACATTTAAATCTTTAAATATTATAATTATTGTTAAAATGTATTATGATTTGAAGTCTTCTATGCTTTATTGCTTATAAAATGATTAATGTGTAAAGGTATTACAAAATATTTGCATTCTTTGAATTGTTAAGAAATTGTGTATAGAGCATATCTCTTACTTACAATGTTCATAGGTAAAATGGTACAAGAGAGGTTGAGAACATTGTATGGGATCACCCTCCCAAGTCTTGTAGAGAGAAAAGTGTAGAGGGAACGTCTTCCAAAATTTCACTTGTCAAGTTGTTCAATCCTTCATGATTACTGACTATTGAATCAAAAAAATTCATAGGTAATTGGTGAGATCAGCTTGGTTTATTAAAAACACCAACAAATTGGTGACTCTGTTGGGGACAGTACTTGTCTATGTGTCTCTAGTTCCAAATCTAACATAGTTAGAGTCAATTATTTTCATTATTCTTTGTTGTATGAAGAATACTTTTATAAAAATTTCATCATAAGCTAATTTTTCCTTTGATAAGTCCAAGATCTAAGTGCCTTTATAGTTTCCTATTATGTTGTGTTCAAACTTTCTCATTATTTACAATTTCTCTCAAGTATTTTTCATAGTATTTTCAATTCCCACTAAGTGGGCGGCGACTCTGAAAGTATCTTGTGAAAATGCATCTTAATTTCAAGAAAAGAGAGAGAGAGTTGTAATAATCATTTCAAATAATGAAAGAAACCAAAATAAACATGAAGAAACACCCTAAACAAAAGATGGAGGAATTGTAGCATGGTCCAAAGTCTTTCGAGAATGATAAGAATGCAAATACAAGTAAGTCTATAAATCCTTCTATGATAACACCTTCAAATTCTAATGATGTTATACAAAATGTTTCATATGAATATAGTATGCCTCCTGAGACTAAAGAAAATCCCATTATAAAATAAGCTAATACCACAAATCAACTTGTTACTCTTAGTAAGCTAGGTTTTAGTCCAAAGGCCACAACATAATCTAAGCATTGGAACTTATGGGATAGGAAATTGACCACCAAAAGAGAGAATGCTAGGGCTTCTATTCACAATGCATTAGGTAGATCTATAAATAGAACTCCTAAAGCTTCCACACAAGGGGGTTGAATTTGAAAATTTACACTCTTGAACACTTTGAATTCAAGGTCACTCTGGAAGATGTAGAGGACATAGTAAAGGATATGAAAACCCTTCATGAGGAAGCACTAAGTCTTGATAAACTTCAAATAAAACACATTAAGGAAAGATAATAAAATTTCTTAGCTACCATGTATGAAAGAGACTAGTTAAGGAGAAGGGTAGAGAAAATGAGGAAATTGGTTATTGAAGAGCCCACTCCTACTACCACTTACCAACCTATCATGACCCAAAATATGGACCATCTTAATTTGAATATCCTTGTAGGTACATTAGGAGCAAGTACTTACACTAGTTCTATTATGACTACCAAAGTTTCAGATCCTCCAAATAATACTCAAAAATCCTATCCTGTAGATCATGGGAAAAAACATATAGGTCAACCCAAAGCTACAACTACTACTGCAAATACAACTATTGCATCCACTACTATTCCTACAAGTATAATACATAAGTGTGCAATTTTGAAATTGTAGTTAGAAAATGAACAATTGCAAAAGGAGTTGGATAAAATGTAAATTATGGCTACAAATGTTGAGATGGAAAGGAAAATTTATTTCCTAAAGTCATTAATTCTTGATCCCCAACCATCCGACTATCAGAATCCACCTCATTCTTCAATACAAACTACTAAAATAAACATACCTTCCACACCTATTCATTCCATCCCTACATTCAAACGATAAAATAATCAATCTTGTAAGAATGTTCCTAGTGGAAATGAAGGTTCTAGAGGGTGAGGTAGAGGAAATAAAACCTAATCTAGAAAGAAAATTATGGGTAGTAGTGGTGGTGGAGGAGGAAAAGTTGGTGGTGGTTCCCTTTCTAGTCAAGGTGGTGGAAGAGATCCATTACTAGGAGACCAATTCAATTGAATAGGTATAGATAGTTGTGTTTTCTTGGGATGCTTGGTTATCCTAATCCTCTCCTAGAAGACATAAGGAATGTGCTAGTTAGATTTCTTGGTAACAATGCAATAAGAGGAGAAGACCGCTTGAGGTGATTCAATAATATGATGGATGATTGTGAAGTGGAATGTGAAGATTTATTGATAAAGATGTTTATGCAGTCACTAACTGAGGATGCTAGAGACTAGTATAGAAGTTTACCAGTGGAGAGAATTGGCTCAAGGGAAGATTTTAAGAGGGAATTTAGGGGTCAATATGGAGATAAAACTAATCCAAGGTTCATGTTGAGTGAATTTAACAACATCACCAAAGGTTATAATGAAATGGTTTATGACCTCAATACTAGATTTTAGAAAGCAATGAATAGAGTACATGTTGATTTGAGGCTGAATGATCAAGTGTTCTTGGTCAATTATTGTAATGCTTTCAATTCAAAAATGAGTTATCATTTAAGAGACAAGAACCCTCAAACCTTAAGGGATTCCTTTAAGATTGAATTACACACTGAGAGCCATAGAAGATCCTTCATAAAGGTAGGGAGAAGGGATGATGTTAAAATTATGAAGAACCTTGAATAGGATAAGGGAGTGGCAAAGAAGGCCTCTTTAGCTGAAGAAAAATAGATAAGATTATTAATTTAGTGAAGGATATGAATTATAGATTTTCCAAACAAGAAAAGGGGTTATCAAATGATAAACCAAAGTTTCAAAGAAATGAGAATCCCCCAAGATTTCAAGGCTTCCCATACAATACAAATTGGCACAATGGCAAGCTGGTGCAAAATAATCAGAAAAATTATACACAAAATCATGCTCCACCTAACCGTTTATAGAAAAATTATACTAATTTACTAATGAGATGTCATGGTGTGCAGCCTTCCAGTTTCCACACTCACCTCAGGATCATAGTAAGAGATAAATGTCCTCATGAGTAGATATAACTTTTCTAATGAGGAGTGTTCTTTTGAGGATGAGTCTCATGAGATTGATGCTGATAATTAGAGATAAAGGAAAAGCGCATATCAGTAGCAAGTCCTCTCTGATGAAGATATTCAAAAAAATTGCAATGTTTGTACATTAGAAATTGATGAGCCGAATATATCTCTTAGAAGGCCATCTAACGAGGAGATTGAACTAGTTATAGTTTCCCTCTAGTTTTACAAGCAAGGAAAAATGATAGCCTTGGGAATAGGGTTGTTAATGTTGATCAAGGTCAAGGAGGCAGTATGTTTATTAAAGAAAAGAATATAAATAAAAAAGTGTCAAATCAAAAGGGTAAGGTAACTAGAGCTAAAGTAAAAGAAAAAAAGGAAAGTAAAATTTGGGCTAAGATGAATGATGTAACCAAGGTGGATGGTGAAGTCATTTCCCTAACTATTAAGGTAAAATATCACAAGAAAAATTTTGAGGAAGGAAAGAAGGCAGACAAGAAAAAGGTTGAACAGAGATGTGAGCAATAAAAAGGAAAATTTGATGAACAAGGTATAACATTTCATGATATTCCTAAGTATACCTTTGTAGACATGCTAAAGTCACAATTACTTTGTCAGAGATGATCAAGATTGGTGAACACAAACATAAAGTAGTCACCATTATCAATGGTGCAGCTACAACTTGTACTAAACAAGTGGTTTCTACTCCACCTATAGTACATAGAAATAAATTAAAAGATAAATATGTGGAGGGAAAAATTATTGAGATACCTTAGATCAACTTGGAAACTATAATCACTACTTGTCCTAGCCAAGTAGATCCATTTTTTGTAACTCTAATCATTGATGGAAAGCTATTGAATATCTGCATGATAGACTTAGGAGCTTCTTCAAACATTATGCAAGTAGAGATTATGAAAGAGATGGGACTTCAAATAGATAATGCTTATGAAAGTTCTATGCTATGTACTCTATAGAAGTACATGTTACTGGAGTGACTAAATAAATTTCTTACAAGTTTTTTGCATTCCTAGATAAAGATTTTACTATGAGCATTATAGTGGTGGACATTCCACCCAATTGTGGGATTTTTCTATCAAAGAAATGTACTGCCTCCATGGGGGGAAATATGCAATGTGGAATGTCCTATACCACACTCCCCATTGATGGAAACAACATCAAGTTAGTCAAGGAATCTAGGGTCTCGTGCACATGATATAATTTTCCTTTGAAGAAGAGAGAATTCATTTTTTTAATAATAACATTGATGATTTTAGGTTTGAAGAGTTACTAGAAGAAGGTGACAAGAAACATAGACTACTAGATAAAGAGATAATGAAATTTTCAAATGATAACGACCTCTGAATGGTGTACTTGATGGAGCTTGTTCAAAGGAGGGGTCAGGTGCATGGGTAATACTCATTTCCCCTAGTGGAAAGACCTTTAAATTTTAATTTTCTCTACTATTTGTATGCACAAAGAATGTGGTAGAGTATGAAGCATTGCTACTAGGGTTGTTGTTAGCAAAAAAGTATGGAATCAAGAAACTGAGCCATTGGTAACTCCAAGCTAGTTTTTTCACAAGTAATGTCAAAATTTTCATCCAAGAACAAAAGGTTGAAATAGGACAGGAATGTTGTTTGGGATTAAACTACCAAAACTATATACTAATAACGGAAATAGGATTCCCTTACTAGGCTCTTAGGGTTTTTCACCCTAAGAGAAATTCATTTGAGAATGGTTTTTTCTTTCCACTTTGCTGATAGACTTTGGGTAGGTTCATTCAAAGGGTCTACGGGTTTGATGATTGGGTTTGTGTTATGTGTGTCTGTTGTGGCTGAAACTAAAATAAAATGATGCTAAACTAATCTATGAAATTTAAACAAAACAATGTAAACTATCTAACCTATAAGTCCTGAATGAATGTAATACGAAAGGGAAACGAGAGAGTTAAGAACTTGTGCAATTGGGTATTGGAAGTTGTAGATGATTGGCCTCAGTTGCTTCTAGAAAATGCCTGAAATCGTCAGAGGGACATTCTAACCAAGTTGGGCGACCTAGTCCTCTTCTCCATAAAACTTGCAAGAATAGGTTTCTTCCAAAAGGGTATCTGAATCCACAAAAAATTCCAAAAGGTAACCTCAACATGACTAGGTCACCATTTTTGGTGACCTAGTCCACTTTTGAGTTTTTGAGAATTTGGAAGCGGATGTTGGAGCCTTTATTTTGCATTCTGGTTCCCGATATGTGTCTGGTGCAAGTTTGATAGGAAACAGGTTGAAAGGGATCTCCAAGCTTCAACTAGGACGTTGTTGACTTGAATGAAGTTGATGGGTTGAGAACACCTTCCAAGCACATTAAAACTATATACAAAAACACCTAACAACACACATGCAAAGAAGGACATAAGGATTAGGGCTAGAGAATAGGGGTTTTCCTTAGTTAAAGCCCATTTTGATAATCAAATCTAAATGAAATATAATGAAAGGAGTGGAAGATTAAATGATAAAGAAAACAAAAACTCTTACCAAATCCTTTGTTGGAGATGTCTGCAACATGCATGAATCAAATCCAATGGAGAATACCTGAAGTGCCTTGTGCTTGGTTTCTTTCTTATGAATTTTGGAGTGTGAGAGTGTTTTTCAAGAGGAGTGAAAGTGGAAAAATAGACTTGTTAGGAAGAAATGAGAGCTAGGAGAGACAAAATGAGGATGAAAACCCTTATTTGTACATGCAAAACCATAATTTTCTTGAAAATGACTTATGATAGGCCGACCTTAGGGTTTTGGGGGAAATTCTTGCAAGTTTCCTATTTTTATTTTGAATTTTATGCCTAAAAGGACTAGGTCACCCAAAGTGGCGACCTAGTCCACTTGGGAAAATCCAAGTGGTGGTCAGGAATTTAATGATGATTAACAATGTTTATTATCTTTGCCTCTAGAAACACACTTTAAACGGGCCTAAAATTATATTAAAGGGACAAAATTAGCATTGAAAAGGGTTAATTTAGGGGTGATAAGCCTAGATAAGTGTAAAAATGCATCACAACTCTTTACAACACTATGTCATAAGGCTTAGGAAGGTGTAAGAATATTTTATTTAAGTGAATTATGTTGAAAGGGTCTTAAAAAAGTGAGGAAATGTGTTACAACACTTCACAACAACTTAGTAAAACATCGTTAGGTCATTGTTGATTTGCAAGCTCACAAGACTGAATCAAGGTAAAACAAGGAAAAATCTAGTGGAAAAGGCCAAAATGAGTGAAAAAGTGCCAGTGTATACACATTTTGGTGAAACATTTAGCCCCCACTTTAGTGAGAGTATGAATGTTCTTCAAACTCACACTAAAGTATTTGAATCTTGTGTGCTGAGTGGGATCTAAAATACTTGTACTAGTAAGATGAGATGGCTATGGGAAAGAGGGATGATCAAGCCCCTAGGACCAAGATCCCATGGAAAACTAAACATAAGTATAGCATATCACACAAGGAGTGATGAGAAAAAGGTGGAGAGAGAGAAAAGGAGTCGGATCAAGCTTTGATCATTTTTCCAGCTAGTTGTGGATCAGATCTAGGCTATTTGTCCAAGAGAAAAAGGATGTACTCACTATGGGCCGATGAGACTTTTAGTTGTGTGTTGGGTGAGAATACCAAAAGGGTGGTGAAATACATACACATGGTTGGTATGCACTCATACACAAAAAGGTGGCTATGGGGAAATTCATGCCGCTAGTTGGGCTTCCCGCTCAACCATACCAAAGTTATATCTCCTGATAACTTTGATAAGGTGCCACAAAAGATAGGGGTGTGGTTCATGAGACAAGAAAATCCCTGGATGCTTAGAACCCATGAACAAAGGAAAGATGGCACCACAGACATGCAAGTTGTGTTATGAAAGGTGGCCATGTATGCAAGGTTCAAAATGAAAAATTCAAAAAATGTAAAATGAAAAAGGAATGTTCGAATGAGTCTTGTTTAGTTCATGCGAGGTCTTTTACTTAGGGAAAATTGTGTCTAATGTCTCTAAGAGAGGACCAATCGAATGATAGAAAATTCACAACTTAGGGGATGCAGTGTGTCACATCAAGCCACTAAGAGGAATATAATATGCTAGGATAGGTCACTTTCATGAAGGAAATTACACCTCATGTCATCCAAAAAGTGAGACTTGTCATATGAAGTGGCAAGGATGCACTAGGAACCAAGGAAAGGAAAATGCAAAAATAAATAGTGTTATGCCCCCACTTTAAAGGAATTGCTACACACCATTTTGTGTGAAATTTATTTAAAGTAGAGAAATGAAAGGATGTGAAAAGGACATGAGAGCCTACTTGGAAAGCCCTATGTCAAATATGATTTTTCCAAGCAAGGTTGCATCATGGAAAGGAGAGTATTTCACATGCGAGTTAACCTAAGACATGTTGTCCACATCTCAAGCTTTCTCTTTGTATGTTCATGGGATGTTAACATCTAGTCAAAATATGTAACAACGAGTGACATATGAGGACAAGGCTAAAAAACTCTTTCCCCCAATTAGTCTAAGGCAAAGGTGAGCTGAAGAGGAGGAAGTTATGGATTAGGGAGATGAGTTATGTGCCCCCACAGGAGGGAGAGCACCAAGATCTAGGATGTGGTTGAGTTTTATGGTTTGAAAGAAAGGGAGATGAGGGAACCAACTTGAAATATTTCTTGGAAGAGTATGTTATGGTAGGTTGCATCATCTATTCATTATATCCATGTGTAGGAAGGATATGGTGGTCGATGCCATAATGATCTCCAAGTTAGATGAAGGGGTTGTTTTGTTTGGAGAAGGATTGGTTGTTGTATAAGAACAAAAATCATTTTGAGTGTTGTGTGTTGTGCCTCCATGAGGGATGGGAGTTATATATCCCCCATCACCACTGGGTAATGGTGTTGATGTAGAACCAAGTTGAGTATAGAATACATATGGTGGTTTTGGTGTAGGGTGTGAGGTTTCACATTCTCCTTTAAAGGGAGGTGTAAGACCCCAATCGTTATGAGAACTTGTATCTAAAAATCAATGGTTTGTATATGACTCTTTGGACCAAAAGGTTGATATTGGAGAGTTTGTATTAGAAGGAGGTGAAGAATCTAATGACCCCCAATGATCATGAAAGATTTTTGTTGTAGGTGAAGAAGTAGCATCAACTTGGGTAAGTTTTGATTTAGGAATGAAAGGAGTAGAGGAGTTGGAAATGGTTTGATTAGTTGATGTATAGATTTGTGCATCTACATCAACCATGTATATCTTGTTATTGTGTTCAAATTTCAATGTGAGGCAAAGGGTAGATGGGACTCCTTTCATAGCATGAAGCTATGGTCTCCCTAGGATAAGATGGTATAGAAGGGGTCTTGGCATGATATGGATAAGAGTAGGCAACACTATAGGTCCGACCTTGATAGGTAATGTGATCATCCATAGTTTTTTCCTATTAACATTGTTGAAGCCACGAATATGGACATCATTAGGTTGAATGAGAGTTGTGTCCATGCCAAGTCTATGAAGGTGATTGATACTACATAGATTAATTTTTGACCCATTGTCTATGAGAGTGTTCCCAACTAGAGATTCATTAATGATCACCTTTATGATTAAGGAATCATTCTTGTTTTGAACCTCAAGTGAGGGCAACTCATATGTAAAGAATGTGATATCAGATTGGGTTGCTGGCATGGGATGAGAGGGGGGTTAGGGGTTTTTTGATTTTATGTAGGATTTGATCTCCTCCCTATGTATGTGCACCATTTCTTGAAATAAAAATTTGACTATAGGAAAAATTTGAATAAGTTCCCATACAAATATGTCAGCAAAAGCCTTTTTAAGGTCCTTAATAATAGGGACTCCACGATGTGAAAGGGGAAATGGCTTAGGAGTGGTGGGTGATCCCCTAGCTATTTGATTCACTAAGTCACAACTTAGTGCCTGTGAAACATTGGTATGAATGGATTGCATCATGGATTTCAAGATAGCTCTAAATTTTTTATATAACTCACTAGTGGGAGGAGACTTAGGAGGCTCACTAATTAAAGGAAATCCCACTTGTGTGGTCATAACCTCAAAAATATTGTCTTGATTTGCATGATGTGTTAGAGAAGGGGATTATAATATCACTTGATTATCCTCTCCTATGGAAGGTTTGGTGTTTAAAATATAGGTGTCAAGGGTCACATGTTCTTGCATCATGATATTCTCCCTAGGAGGAGAGTTCTTAGAGGAATGAAAAATTGAATGTTATGCACATTCAAAGGTTGGTTCTTTGAAAATAAATCTATCACAAATAGGAGAATGATTAATTGGTGAATTGCCTTGTTTAATGAGGGGTTCCCTAGGAGAAGGGTAAAAACTAAGCTAGACATGACTTTCATCAATCGTATCTTTTAATCTTCTTCACAACTAGGAGAGATACTAGGAGAAGGAAAAATATTATGGTCATGATCCTTTATGGTTATGTTGTCATTTTTTTTAAGAGAGGTAAGAGGAGAGAAACAACTAGGGTTCTAAGAATTCTCATTGCTTGGTTCTCTGGGCACCAAAATCTCTACATCACCAAGAGGAGGGAGATTAGGGGAAGAACTAAGATGATTGTTCGGAACGTCCATATTGTATTCTCTATCACTAAAATGCTCTCATAGGGAGGGGGAAGGGAAGGTTTCTTAGAAAATATAGATTTATAAGACACTAAAATTATTTGAACAAAAATAAAAAGCATTTGTAACCATGTCATACAATGTTTCAACCAGATGAACAATGTAGATGCAAAAATATAGAACATGTATGTCCAATATATGCTAAGTTTGAAGAATGTAAACAATGCATATGAAAGAAATACAATTAATTTTAGTAAACTTATGCATAGTTTTATAAATGTATACATTGTAGAAGTAAAAGTGAAAATGACTTTAATGAATGTTAACCATAATTTCATAAATGTAATCATTTTACAGATCTAATTATGAAGGACTATCAAAAATGACTACCCTAAAATGATGATTTTGAGTGAGAAGCCTAAAATGTATGTTCTCAAAACTTTCCAAGCTTATATTATATGGTACTAGGAGGTTTGGGAAGCATATAAATGAGGTTTCAAAGGCTATAACATGCAGCTAAAAATTTGAATAGGGACTAGGTCACCCAGAATGGCGAACTACTCCCAGTAGGGATTTTGCTTAAATATTTTGAGTTTTTAAAGTGTTTTTTGATGTGTTTCAGGCTGTATGATGTATTCCTAAGGTGAAAGTGCAGATTTTTAGATATTTTCAATGAAATTATACATGCAAAAAAGCAAGTTAACATGAACTTTTCACTTATACAAAACTTGATAAACCCTAGGATGCAAACAATGAAAATGCCTAATGCAATGAGAATTTTTCCTATGATGCAAAATCATAAAATTAAAGTGTAAAAAAACATCAGGTTCACAAAAATGAACCACCAAAAACATATACTAACAAGGGAAAGAGGATTCCCTTACTAGGCTCTTAGGGTTTTTCACCCTAAGAGCACTTGGTTTAGGAATGGCTCTCTTTCCTCTTTGTTGATATGATCTTGGTGATTTCGTTCAAAGGGTAGGTTTTTTATGATTGGGTTTGTGTTATGTGTGTGTAGTGTAGCTGAAACTGAAATAAAATGATGCTAAAATAATCTATGAAATGCAAACAAAACAATTTAAACTATCTAACCTATAAGTCCTAAATGAATGAGATACAGAAGGTAAATAGGAGAGTTAATAACTTATGCACCTGGGTATTGGAATTTTCAAATGACTTGCCATAGAATCTTCTAGAAAATGCCTGAAATCAACAGAGGGACATTATCACCAAGTTTGGTGACCTAGTCCTCTTCCCCAAAAATAATTTCGGAATAGGTTTCTTCCAAAAGGTGTTTGAATCAACAAAAATTCCCAAAAGGTAACCTTAGAGGGACAAGGTCGCCATTTTTGGAGGCCTATTCCACTTTTGAGTTTTTGAGAATCTTGAAGTGGATGTTGGAGCCTTTGGTTTGTACTCTAGTTCCTGATAGGTGTCTGGTTCAGGTTCGACAGAAAACTGGTTGAAAGGTATCTCCAAGCTTCAACTAGGGCCTTGTTGACTTGAATGAAGTTGATGGGTTGAGAACACCTTCCAAGCACCTTAAACCCGTATACAAAAACACCTACAAACACACATGCAAAGAAGGATACAATGATTAGGGTTAGAGAAAAGGGGTTTGGGTTAGTCAAACCCCATTTTGATAATCAAATCTAAATGAAATATAATGAAAGGAGTGGATTAAATGATAAAGGAAATACAAAATCTTACCAAATCCTTTATTGGAGATGTCTGGAACATGCATGAACCAACTCCAATGGAGAATACCTGAAGTGCCTTGTGCTTGGTTGCATGCTTGTGAATTTTGGAGTGAGTGTTTTTCAAGAGGAGTGAAAGTGGAAAAATTGACTTGTTAGGGAAAAATGAGAGCTAGGAGAAGCAAAATGAGGATGAAAACCCTTATTTGTACATGAAAAACCATAATTTTCTTGAAAATGACTTATGATAGGCTGCCTTAGGGTTTTAGGGGAAATTTCATGCAAGTTTCATGTTTTAATTTTGAATTTTATGCTTAAAAGGACCAGGTCACCCAAAGTGGCGACCTAGTCCACTTGGGAAAATCCAAGTGGTGGTCGGGAATTTAAAGATGATTAACAATTTTTATTAGCTTTTCCTCCCGAAATACACTTTAATCGGGCCTAAAATTACATTAAGGGGACAAAATTAGCATTGAAAAGGGTTAACTTAGTGGTGATAAGCCTTGATAATTGTGAAAATGCATCACAACACTATGTCATAAGGCTTAGGAAGGTGTAAGAAGATGTTATTTAAGTGAATTATGTTGAAAGGGTCATAGAAAAGTGAGGAAATATGTTACAACACTTCACAACACCTTAGTAAAACACTGTTAGGTCATTGTTGATTTGCAAGCTCACAAGACTGAATCAAGGTAAAACAAGGAAAAATCTAGTGGAAAAGGCCAAAATCAGTGAAAAAGTGCCAAGGTATACACTTGTTGGTGACATAGGGACTCAATTGAGAAATATGACATTTTGACATAGAATAGTTAGAGAGAACAAAGAATCAAGTGGCTGATTTGCTGGCCAACATTGCTCTCAAGCCAAATGACATAACATTTTCTAGCATCTCCAAAGTTGATGTGTAGACATGGCCATCAATCCCTAGTAACATACAGAACTAGAAAGTCTTCAATGATGATGAATACGTACTAAATTTTTTCACATGTGTGCACTAGTATGATAGTCAAGAGACTGATTTTGGAGCATTTGAACATTGATGTTGTGGATGGAAAGGAAACATTATTCCGTAATGAAGAAATTCAGCTTAAGAACAACAAGATCCTAAAGGGTCTTGTGGCCTTACAATGGGTTTTTAATGGCCCTGACATGAGTAATATCAAACAATAATCCACACACTTGGAGGATTTGAAGGAAGTTAACCTCGGTACCAAAAGTGCTCCAAAGAAAGTATATGTGGGAAAAAAGATGAAGACCCAAATAAAAGAAATGTTGATTACTTTACTTATAAAATATATGCATGTTTTTTCTTGGTCATATTAAGACCTAAAGGCCTACAGAGAGGAGTTGTTTCAGCATGAAATTCCTCTTAAATTAGATGCAAATAACTTTAGGAAAAATTAAACTCCTATTAATATTACCTTGGCACCTAAAATGTAGGAAGAATTGGTCAAGGTAATGGATGCAGGCATCATCAAGCCTATCAGACACTCATCTTGGTTGACCAACTTTGTGCCAGTCAGGAAGAATAATGGTGACATCAAGTTGTGTGTGGATTTTATAAATATTAATGTGTCATCATTAAAATACAACTATGCATTACCAAACATGGAGGCCATGTTACAAAGAGTGACTGGCTATGAGTTGTTATTAATGATGGATGGTTTCTCTAGCTACAATCAAGTAAAATTTAAGGAGTCTAAGAACTAAAAGACTGCATTTACCAATCCTTGGGGAACCTATGTGTATGTGAGAATGAATTTTGGCCTAAAAAATGTTGGTGCTAACTTTAAAAGATCTATGGATGTAGATTTCTTTGATTTTATATACATTTTCTTAGCAGTTTATTAGGATGATTTAACTACTTACTCGAAGAAAGAAGAATTGCATTGCATGTACTTAGAGAATTTTTTTATCAAGGATTTGGAATATGGGATATCACTTTATCCTAAGAAGTGTGACTTTTGGGTTACTGAAGGAAAATTGTTGGGACACATAGTGTCTAAAGGAGTGATATAGCTACAATATACACGACCCCACAAGAAAAGAATGTCAAGGGAAATCAATAATTATTTGGGTAGATAATTTTCCTTAGAGGGTTTATCACTAAATTTGTAGAGATCACCTATCCTATATCTAAAATGAAGAAGAAGGGTGAACACGTGCTTTGGAGTGAAGAGCTAGGTAAAGATTTTAAAGTATTAAGCAAGCAATAAAAGAGGCTTCAGTTCTTATGACTCCTAATTTTTCCAAACCACTCCATATTTTCTCATTTGCATCCTTCCATAAAATTGTTGCAGTGTCATTATAGAAAAATGAAGAAGGTTTTGAACAACCAATTGCATTCTTCAACAAGTCATTACAAGTTATAAAGCTTAAGTATGACATGATAGAAAAGTAAGCATATGCACTGGTTAAAGCAGTACAAAATTTTAGAACATATCTTGTGGGAGCAATAATAATTGCTTATGTTCCTAGTGTTGTATTCAAAGACATCTTCACCTAGCAATAATTCATAGGTAGAAGATGCAAGTGGATAAAAAATTTTCAAGATTTTAATATTGATCTTTATATTACCAAGCTTGTTAGAGGCCAAGGTTTAGCCAAATTGATGAATGAGACAAATCTAGAAGCTAACCAAATTAATCAAGTGTAATATACAAATGTGTCACCAAGTTGTGATATGCAGACCTATAATTGGTATAGCCACATTGTCAAATACTTACAAACAATTTAATGCTCTGAATAATTAACAAATAATGAAAGGATAACTGTAAAGCTGCAGGCAATTACGTATGTCATTATTGATAATGAACTATAGTGGAGGAGTCTGGATAGGGTTCTATTAAAGTTTGTTGATGGTGAAAAATCCTTGGAGATTTTAAATGAAATGAATAATGGAGTGTGTGGAGGGCATTACACGGAAAATACAACTACTAATAAGATCTTGAGAGAAGGTTTTTGGTGGCCTACAGTGTTTAGGTATGCCCACTTGATGGTGAAGGCATGTGATGCATGTCAGATATACTTGTGAATGGTGAACCTATACCTGTAGAAACACAAACAACAAACATAAAATTAGATCAAAATGCAAGTTAGAATCAACATTCCCCATTAAATTAGATTGAAACATCAAAATAGGAAATAAGATGAATAACAAAGCAATAAAAGATAATTAAAACCTATTCTAATGAAAACAATCTCAATCCCATGGGGGAATTGGTTCCATTTTGATGTGGAAAATGGCCCTTTCCCAACTCCTTGATGAGATTTGATGATCTTGTGTGATGATTGTGCTTCCTTGATAAATTTTATATGAAACTATGAAATTCGAATGCAATGGATGAAATTGAGAGTGAAATTGAGTATAGTAGACTTGCTTGGATTGTGGATGATCAATTCAATAGGAGAGGCTCTCTATTTCTAGATTTGAGGAATGGAAGATTGAAGGATTTGGATGAATGAGGGACAAAATAGCAACCAATGAGAGAAGGCCACTTGTCCACATGTGATTGGAGGAGGAATGAGCACATTTGGATGAATGTGCACATAAATATAGTTAGGTGGAATTTGAAAATGTTGAGATGACAAGTTTAGAGGGAAGAAGAAATGGAGTAAAGTCCACATTGCTCAAGGAAAAGGACATGTAAGAGGCCTTTAATTCCTTGTTGGAAGTACTCATCCCTCTTGGAGGGACTTTTGAATGGAAATTGATGAATTTATAAATCAAATAAATTGATTTATTGTGCAAATTGCAAAATCTAGAGGATTGGAGTGATTAGGTTTTAGGGTTTAATCATGATTTTATCAATTTAGATAGAAATTAGATGATTTGACAATTTTGACCTAGATTTTAGGATTTATTTAAATCAAAGTTGAGGGAATAATGAATAAGATTTAATTAAATAAATATAGATTTATTTAATTAAAGAAGGTCGTGTTAGATTAATTTAAATAAAGATTAATTAATTAGATTTAAAGAGATGACTTTAGAGATTTCAATAAAATAAAGTGAATTATTCAATTAAAAGAAAGACTATAGGATTAATTAAACAAAATGATTTATTTAATTAATGGAAGAGAATGACGTAATTAGATAAATTTAATTTATTTAATTAAGAGATGAAATGTGATAATTAGAAAGAGATGATTTAGGAAGAAACAATGTTAGTAAGATCACGATCAGATGTGTAGGATCAATCTATATATTTTCCATGTCTACATTTTTCCCCTCTTTGAAGCAATGTACTTGTTGCATTGGTTCAGATAATAAACTATCAAGATCAAAAAAAAAAAAAAATCAAGTTTTTAGATGCCTCACTACTGCCCTAGTGAGAAGGATTACATTGGTATGCTTCCCCTCGAGAGATTAGACGAAAATTTGGAATTTTGGGTGATCTTGCGAAAAAAGAGGACAAGTTGCCTGATGGGTCTAGAAAGGGTCCAAAATGCCAAAAATGCACCAAAACATGAAAAAGCGATGCAAGACAGCCCTTGGTCGGGCAAAAATAGGATCGGGGGTCCAAAACCCTAATTTTTAGGCTTAAATAGGCCCCAAGGGGTCACTTTCAATTCATTTTCATACTTAGCCTTTAGAAAGTCTTTCATTTTGAGCTTCGAACACTGTTCAAGATGGCACAAATATTTCTTCCGCAACACGTTTCAGATCGAGTATGAGTGCACCAGCGGCTAGTCGGCATAGGACCAATGGTATGTGACCCTTACCCACCTTGTCCTTTCATTTTTTGAGCGCATTTAATAGGGTCCAAAGGTCAAACAAGTTCAAATGACGCTATATAGCACCACTAAGGGTGCAAAATTGGCGCTGCATGGCCTCAAAGTGCACCACATATGTAAAGGGCACCACTATGACTTATTTTACGAATTAGGGTTTAGGGTCGAAGTCACGTGCATATGAGAATTGCACCGCAAAGAGCCAATTTGAAATTTAGGGTTCAGGGGCACCGTCAAATTATGTCACGGTGGCGTAGTTTTGAATTTGCAAACAACGCCACATTTGTTGTTTTAATTATGAAAACTCAAGGCGGGATCTTGTTTTTTTTCTAAATTGATGCTATGAATTTTCTTATCCAGTATGACCTAGGGATACTACATTCGCGAGAGCATAGGTACTCAGTTCTTAGCAAATTAATCAGGTTACATGAGTTTCTTGAGGAGCACCTTGGGGCGATTGGATTCTGGTATATCGCCTATGCCTATCCTCTTCAGACACACTTAGGGATGATGAGAGCCTTAGCAGAGAAATGGCATAGTGAAACGTCCTCATTTCACCTACCCACAAGAGAGGCTAATGTGAGACTAGAGTATGTCTGGTGCATCCTTCAAATACCCATCCATAGGGAGAGAGTTATTTATGATGTGGATGCTGGGAGAGATTCCTATTATGATGTGATGGAGCTTGAGGTGATCATCTTTTCTAAGGGGCAGATTGATCTTGAGTTATACAGGGGCACAATGCCCACTTTTAGATTGATTGTAGATTTTATCATCTCAAGACTTGTGGAACCAGATCGGTGGGGCCAATATTTCAGCCCAAGATGGGGTTTCACATGGGAGACGATGCTCCATCAAAGGGATTTCTTTGCATGGGGGCCAGTGATGTTGGCCTCACTTTACCGAGACCTTCACGAGTTTGCATATTTAGATAGAAGGGCCATTAGGGTAGGGGTAACACTTCTACATGTCTAGGCCTGGGAGCACATTGTTGTGCTTCACCCATAGGTTACAATGGTTGCCTTGGAGCTAGATGATCCCATTGTTTGGTAGTACATAGGGGCCCATATTACATTCAAACATATAGGGGCAAGTGGCATTGCACATTGGAAGAGGATCATAGATGAGGTGACCATTTTCACCTGACAACCCTAGCTTGGCATGGGTCTGTGGTTCGATGATGCACAACAACTATTTTTTTCTCAGGAAGACAAACTTATGTAGGGCTAAGAGCACACGATGATAGAGAGATACCTACCAGACATAGTGGCCAGATAGTTTGGGGAGATACAAGACCATCTCGATGACTAGTACGTGGCTATCTTCTCCTATACTACAAGGGAGATAGCATGGGGCAGACCCATCCCAGCTGATGAGGCCATTCATTATTTCAAACAATTGGTGGCTAGACCATGGCCATATGATCAGGGATAGGGGGATGAAAAGGTCACACAGGCCTACACAACATTATTCATAACACCCCTTTGATTGACAAATCTAGTTGCAAAATCCCTATGATGGAGGCCCAAAGGTAGGTCAACAAGTCGAGGTTGGGGGCAGGGAGGTAGAGGGAATGGGGATGGGCCAGGAGGAGGAGGACCACCTCCATATCAACCAAAGAAGATATTATAGGTAGATTATGTGTCTAGTGATGGGGAGAGGTAACGAGATGTGGATGGAGAGAGAGAGGTCCTAAGAAACCACTAGGAGTAGCCCTTGAGGGACCACCAACAACAGCCCCTGCCACCACCACCACAACCATATCACAAGGATGCACTGACATAATAGTTGTAGGAAGAGGTGTAGGTGCTCACGGCCAAGAGGGACCAGGCCAGAAATAAGATCTATTCACTTACTACAGAGAGAGATTAGGCTCGATCAAAGCAGGACTAGGAGATAGGTCAGAGACGACAACTTGAGAGTATGTCCTCTGCATCTTAGGGCAGGAAAAAGTCTACATAGTTATACCACAAGGTAGTCAAAGAGGTGGATTATTATAGGCTACATTATAGGCAGGTGGTACTAGGAGTAGCTCAAGTGCCAAAGTTCTCATGGAAGACAGGCATGAGGTAGGCCAAGGAGCATGTTGAGAGATAGGAGGGTGAGGGGCTCAGTGAGCAGGGCTAGCCTCATATTTTAATCAGAGGCTGTATTATTTTTGATCTATGGGCTTTAATTTTTTATTGCCCCAATTGTATTATATCCTTGATTCATACCCATTTGATCTGAACTTTGCACCATGATAGTTACATTATATATATATATATATATGAGATGATTTGATTTGTTTATAAGATGCCCCACTTTACTTATGCATGATGGATGGATGTATTTTATTTCCTATGTGTTATAATTCATGATATGTAGATATAATTTTTTTCTTATGTCATGCAATGATTATACAAATATTTCATGGATGCACATGGTTATGAATGCATTTATTTTTGTATATTTTATATGCACTTTATGATGATGATGTATGGATGCAACATGTTATGATATGTGAATGATTCTCTAAATTATGTTTTAATGGATTATGTGATGATTCTTGTAATGAATACAATAATATGAGATAATATTTTATGATAATGTAATGAATTATGATATGTTATTTATGTGAAAGATGATTTGATAATGCCTATGTGATAATGAATGCAATGTGTTGAGGCAAAATTATTATAATAATAAGGTATGATGCAAGATGACCTATGAACGTAATGGCACAAATGTAATCATTTAGGATGATGTGATATGTGATGCACATGATTATGAGACAATTATGATGCGATATATTTATGTGATGCACTTGTTTATGAAATGTATGCAATGATATGTAATATTTTTGTTTCTTTTCTTTATGCATTTATGATGGGTGATATATAGATGCAACATGTTATGATGATGTGCACGTAATTATTTTATGTAATAGAATATGAATATAACGATGTGAGATGACGCATGGTATTTATGATATATGCAATGGTAGTATGTATAAATGCAATGATAAAAATGATGTGATATGATATGTGATTATGCAATGGATGGGTTAATAATGCCTATGCGATAATATCTATAATGAAATGAAAACAATAGTACAATGAATCTATATTAATGATGAAATGAAATGCATCTATGTTCCCTATATGATATGATATGCAATATGCTAATGATTGGTGGATGCATTTTTGTGATGTTTTTGAGTAATTATCATGGTACCATGTCAGTATGGAAAGAAGATAGAAGAAATAAGATCCAACAAGCCTACTTTATTATTGATGATGATGATAATGATATTAGGAATTGTGATTTTAAATGGGTCATTTACCTTATGTTTGATAATACACATAGGTATGATGCATCAAGGTATAAAGAACCAGGATGGCGTTGCACCTAGTGTGATGGATTCTGACTCGACGATCAAATAGGAGTACTCTTGTTCACACTTGACCTATGAAACCTTATTTAGGATGTAGTTTAGATATTCTAAACATCTCACACCAAAACATAGAAAAGAAAGCCTTCCTATGTGGTCAACAAGACATTTAAAACACCCTCCCTACAAAGAAAACAAAAAAAGCACAACAGATAAAAAGATAATGATCATTGCTCCATTCCTTTCTCTCTAAATATTTCTATTTAGAGATCATCGAGAGGTCATTAGAATGAGTGCAAAATAAGATAAGTCAAAAAGACAAGATAAAGTAAACAAACAAGCTAATGTTCTTCATACCACTAGCCAAGAGTAAACTACGGTGATGCTTGATGTCGATGCCCATTGTAGGAAGGATGCATCCTAGGACATGTTGTTATCAGATGATGATGAGATTGACTGGATGATAAGCTATTGATACGAAGAGTTGACTAACTTGCTGACTTACTGACCTAGACTTGAGAATTTTCTGATTGAGCCTTCAATTTTGAACCTACTAGACTTACTTCCAATCGGTTTACCAAAGGATGAAAATGATGATTGATTTATTATGAATGCATTTTTTTATTACGACTGAATGTTGAAATGGGATGGATGCACCTTTTTTTGAATGTTTTTGGTAGTTTGCAATGTTTTGAGATGCTTTTCAAAATTTCCAATGTTTTTGGATTTTCTAAGATTTTAACCAAGAGACTAACTTAAAGACCTATCCTAGGGGTCTTAGGAGCTGATCAATAGATTAGCCTTGCCTACGTTATACATGCAGAGACCACGTAGTTTGATTGGCACAAACTCTATTATTGATGAGATATGATGGATTGCCAAATTATTGTGACGCATTTCTAAAGGACTAACCTAAGTGTCTCGGGGGATGATCAAAGATCAACCTTGCCTACATTCAAGCTTAGAGATGGTGTAGTTTGACAATATGACTCCACTTTTTTTTTTGGATTTTTGACATAATTTGGACGTTTTTGGATTTTTTTATTTGATTTATGAATATTTTTTGGATTTTGGAGATTTTTTTATGTTTTGGATTTCTGAAGGATTTTAAGAAAGACTTCAAGGATGTACAGGTAAACCCACAAAAGTGGTTTACAATTCCAATGACGAAGGAAACATTGCAAAAAATGATCCCATGCAAAAAAAAATTTTTTTTGGGGGTTTGAACAAACTTCTGGTTTGAGGAAACCCTAATGGGGTTTTGGTAGAACCCCTTCAAAACCCATTTAATTTTGGGTCCCAAAATAAGCAAAAAAAATGCTTATGGAAAGGGGGTTCGAGCGAACCCCCCTTTTCCCCTATTCTCCCCTCCTGGCACCAAAAAACTCTAGAATTTTTCCCTTCGAAGCTCGGGTTGAGGATAAAAATGGAGGAGACTTCATAGACCCGACTGGATGATGGTATTCCTCAGAATGAGCTATCCAATGAATATAATTTTAATATGTTTTGGGTTTATTATGTATTTTTTTTTTTAGTTTGATTAAACATAGGTTTTTCACCTAAAATCAACCTCTTTATTTTGCACATGTGGAAAAATAGAAGATAATCAAAATAAAATCCTAAAAAATATGTGTAGGCTAGGTATTGATGTCCTTGATCTAGTAAAAAAAAAAATTAATTTTGATACATACAAAAAAATTTATGTTGTATATGGTCCGCCTATGTTTGAATTGTAATTAGTTTGACTTAGAAACTTGATTAAGGAAAAAATATCCAATAAAACACTATGAAACCAAATGAAAGGGATAGATATCATAGTTACAAATCTAAATTAAAAAAATATATAATTTTATCCTTCATGGAAAAAAAGTTATGTTGTATACGGTGAGTGTCACTCCTTAAAAATGTTGTTTACTAAAAAAAACTAGTTTTCAAAGGAGATGGAAAAAGAAGTGCAATCTGATTCCAAAACTTTTGAAAAAATATATTTAGAATATATAGAAAAAATATCACAAATCACTATTTTGCACATCTTCAAATTCCTCACGGTTTAGTTGTTATACGTCCCCAAAAGTGAAGATTTACTTAAAAAAAAATATTCAATGTCCAATTTGGCCAAAAATTGTAAACCAGTATTGTGGGATCACTCGTACACAAATCTGATCTGATGCGGGTATGAGAACATGCCCCTAGCATGGTGCAATAGACTACTCTGATATAGGTAGCACAAACTAACCTTAGGAATATGCCAATTAGTATTAGGGTGGAACATGATACGAACACAAGATCGAGCTATGATACAAATGTGGATGGATGATGGAAGGATGCAATGGAATGTAATGGATAAATGAGTGACGCAGAGTCAATCGCAGAGATCCTGGTGGATGAAGAGTGCTTTATTTACACAAGGTGCCTATTTGGCATATTTTCACCAAGGTACTTTCCCAAAGTGCCACTGAAGTGGTTTTCACTAGAGGGCAATTTTTTTGTTTACTATTTCTCAATCCTTTTTCTAATTTGTTTGGATTTTTTATTATTTTTGATTTTTTTAAATTTATGGTTTTACCCTTAAAAGATCAGGAATAAAAAATTTAAGATGAGAGTTGGTCATGGGCTCTTGCAGAGGTTCCCCTTTGGGTGTTGATAACTGATATTCCCCTGACTTGTAGCTTGGTGTGATGGTGAATGGTACCTAGTAGCTAGGTTCAAACTTACCCTTGCTATCTGGATTTGGCATGTTCTTCTAATTTTCCTTTAGTACTATAGACATCCAAATTTGATCACTTCCATATGATCAAAATCGTCTATTCTATTCATCTATTTCATTAATAGTGATTAAATAATTTATTTATTCATTATTTAATTTTCTGCCTAAGGTTCCTAAAGTATCTAATTATATAAATTAAATACTTTACCTTACCCCCTTGTCTTCTCTAAATTAAATAAACATGACAAATTATTTAATTTAGTCATTTAACCTATTTGGATTAAAATCGATTTTTAATTCCACTTTTTCTCTCTCTTTGTCACATTCTCCATAACCCTCTTTTAATCCAGATTAAATTAATTAATCTATGATTAGGATGTGCACCACTTAATCAAGATTAAGTCTCACATCCTCCATAATCTCCCACTTGCCTCTAATCTCTCATTAATTATCCTAATCTTGTGTTTGCACAACCTTAATCAGAATCATTAGCCACATTTGGCTTACCTTTCTAATCAACCTTCCCACTTACCATTTTTAGCCTGGACTCTCTTCCCCATGTGAATTTTTAATTCACTTTTGTCTTTCCAAGGTCTTCCCCATCCCCATGCAAGATTCTAGAAGCCTTGACTTGTCACTTTACATGTACCAAGGGCTTCTAGAACCTTGGACTTGTCACATCACCCCAATGTGACAAATCTCCAGCTGTTTGGAGACCCTCTCTTATCCACTAGATTCTTCCAATCATTATGAATTTTTAATTCACTTTTATTCCTCCAAAGAATCTTCTCATCCCCCAAGATCCACCTCATTTCCTTCCCTTCCACCTCATTTCCACATCATTCCACCCTAAGACATCTCACATTCCAGATGTCAATATGTGCGGGCTTGTGAGTCCTCAACTCACCATATCCCTTCATCTTAATCTTGTTGGATCAATCCCAACCATTTAATTCTCTAGAGAATTCCAATTATCCTATAAATACTCCCTCATTTCTCCAATTTTAAGGATCAAGTCTTTTTCAACAAAACTCTTGCAAAATTTCCATTCAAGCTCTCATCCATCATAAGCACTTATAT
The DNA here is from genome assembly GCA_007115665.2 of Sequoiadendron giganteum. NCBI lineage: Eukaryota > Viridiplantae > Streptophyta > Pinopsida > Cupressales > Cupressaceae > Sequoiadendron > Sequoiadendron giganteum. The sequence goes on along the minus strand of CM021103.1, from coordinate 123,246,268 downwards.
CATCAATTCATCTTGCATCCATTCAACTTCATTGCCATCCAAGGAGCACACAATTCTTGAAGAATCAAAGGGCCAACCAAGGAAGGAGCAGCAAAGGAAAGGTATAACACACTTCAATCATCATTTATTTTTATCTTACTCCTTTGTTTTACCAATTTCTTAGGCTAATCTTATTGAGGTTCCCTTTTATCTTGTTACTTCTTATCATCGAACTATTAGTTTTTATCTAGCATCTCACATTAGGAGTTGCATTTTATTAGGATCACAAGTACCAACTCACCAACTTGTAAGTTCCGACTCCTTATTTTCTTGTTGTAAATTTTCCTAAGACACTTTTGATATACTTACAAGTGGTTTAAGGAATCCATGTGTCGCTCGTTTTGTAATTCTAGCTCATTCAATCGTGAGACCCAATATTATTCATCTGTGATGAGATTCTGCAATGATATCCTGAGGGATGTAAGCTTGATCTCAATGGGGAGTATGGCTTATGATTCATAGACCAAGGAGAAAGGGGTGGAACTTTTTTCTATGTGAATTCTTGTGTAGTAGGCCCATAAGGCAGGATTCAATTGTAGATGCCAGTCACGACCATCATCATTGATTGTTTTCTTGAGGATTTTCAGGATGGTTTTATTGGTAGCTTCGGCTTGGACATTGCCTTGGGGATAATGCAAATTGGAAGAGTGATGTTGGATATTGATTTTTTGGCATAATTCATGAATATCCTTAGTTTTGAAAGGTGTCCCATTATCTGAAACAATGGCTTGAGGGACACCATATCGGAAAATAAGATAATTCAGGATGAACTTGGATAGATCTACTTTCTTGTAATGTAGGTCATGGGAATGGCTTCCACCCACTTCGTGAAGTATTATGTTTTTGTGATGATAAAATTATGCCCATTGGATGAGGTGGGAGTGATTTTACCAATGAGATCGAGCCCCCACTATGAAAAGGGCCAAGGTATGATAATTGGGTTGAGCTCTTGAGCCTGTGCATGGATGAGGTCCCCATGCTACTGACACTACAAACACCTTTTGACATAGTCATGTGATTCTCTTTCCATAGTAGGCCAATATTATCCCTTCCTTAGCCGTTTCTTGGCCAAGTTCATACCACTTGAGTGTGAACCTCAAATGTCATTATGTACCTCAGTTAAAGAAGTCAAGGATTCCTCAGTGTTTAGGCAACACAAAAGGATCTCTTCAATGCTCCTATGGTATAGGGTATCTCCTAGGATGAAAATATGGGATGAATTTTTGACGAAGGCTCTATTGATGTTTGGGGTTATGTCAGCTCGGAAGACTCCTATTCTCAGGTACGTGTAAATATCATGGTACCAAGGATCATTGAGATCAATGATTTCATACATGAATTCAGACTCTAGTATGTCGAATAATGGTACGAGAAGCTTCTCTATGAGGAATTCTTTTTTTGGGACATTGTGTGGAATCTCTAGGAGTGATTGGATCATAGCCATTGCATCCACTACTCTATTGTTTGCTCTAGGTAGTTGTTCAAATATGATATCAATGAAGGACTCCTTGAGACTCTCCATCAAATTTTTATTTGGAGTCAATTTGTCATCCTTTGTTTGATATTTATTGTTTACCTGGTTGATTACAAGTTATGAGTCCCCGTAGACCTTAAGTGCCATGATCTGCCACTGCATTGCAACTATTAGCCCTATGACAAGGGCCTCATATTCTGTGATGTTGTTTCTGCATGGGAATGCCAGTTTGTATGATTTAGGTATTCAGTCCCCTAATGGAGTGATTAAGAAAATTCCCCCTCTTGACCTGCTTTGTGTGTAGGATCCATCAAAATACATTTTCCAGTGATCCGCTACACTAAGGTTGAAGATTGATTCATCGGGGAACTCTGAAACCGGTGGATTCTTTGCATATATTAGTGCTTCTGCTAGTTGATCTATGATTTCTTGTCCTTTAATAACCTTGTGTTCTACATAATCAATTTCATGCTCAGTTAGGATCATAATCCACTTAGCCTTTCATCCTGTGAGAGTTGCTTTGGAAAGTAGGTACTTGAGTGGTTCTATTTTTGCAATGAGCTTGATCTGATGTGCTAGCATGCAATGTCTGAATTTTTGTGCTGTGAACACAACTGCTAGGCATGATTTCTCAATGGGTGTGTAGTTCAACTCATCTCCCACCATGGTCCTGCTGATGTAAAATATAGCTCTCTCCTTCCCGTTTTCATTGTGTTTTGCTAAGAGAGCGCCAAGGGCTGTTGTTGTTGCTGATATGTATAAGATCAAACATTTCCTTGGAATTGGTGGCATAAGGACTGGTGGTGTGAGAAAATACTACTTGATCTTGTTCAATGCTTGGTCACATTTCTCATCCCATTTGTATGCTACCCCCTTGTGGAATAGATGAGAATATGGGATTGCCTTGTCTACTAGTTATGGTATGAATCAACGGATGGAGTGGAGTCTTCAAGGACTCTTAGCTTCTTGAATGTCTTGGGTGCCTCCATTTTGAGGATTGCCTTGACTTTGGCAGGATCTACCTTGATTCCTCTTGCTGATATGATGTACCCTAAGAGTTTACCTGATTGTACCCCAAAGACACAATTTTTTGGAATAAGTTAGACCTTGTACTTTTCTAGTCTATCAAAAATGGAGCTTAGGGCCAATATGTGATCCAGTCGCTTCTTTGATTTAGCTAGTATGTCATCCACATAATCTTCCATATTTTTATGGATCATGTCATGAAATATTAATTTTATTTCTCTTTGATAGGTTGCTCTTGCATTCTTCAACCCAAATGGCATCATATTCCAGCAATATGTCCCCCACGGACAAGTGAAAATTGTCTTATGCTGGTCTTCCTTAGCTATCATGATCTGATTCTATCTTGAGATTCCGTCCATTAGTGATTACAGCTTGCATCTTCATACACATGATCATGTCAATGTTTGGAAGTTGAAAGTCATGCTTGGAACACGCTTTGTTCAAATCTCTGAAATTTGTGTAGATGCGAATACACCCAGTGGGCTTTGAAACAGGTACAAGGTTTGAGACCCACTCTGGATAATCAATTGGTCGTATAAATCCTGCATCTAGGATCTTCTATAATTCCATTTTGACCAACAATGCTATCTAGGGATGCATCTTTCTTTGATTTTGTCTCACAAGCTTTGCTTAAGGATACATAGCTAGGTGATGAACCACAACTTCTGAATCGAGACCCGACATGTAGGCATAGTCCCATGCAAATTTCACCTTTCTTTCCTTTAGGAATGCAGCTAGGAGTTCATTTTCTTCTATGAGAAGTGACTCGACATAGAATGTTATGTGTGGTAGCTTCTCTGTTCCCAGATTGATGGGGTTGCACTGCTCTACCATAAATTTTGACTTTTCTTGATGAATGGCACTGAGAGGAAGATTCAATCCTTCATCCTCTAGCTCCATAGAGAGGTTTTCACCATTGGATGTGTCCTTTATTTTTACTATTTTTGGGCCAAAGAGTGCAAGAGTGTGGTTTTCACTCAAAGACCTTGAGATTATTCTCAATTTTTCACTTTTGTTACTGAAGGATTCAATTGTTTCCCCGTAATAGGTATGTGTATCCAATATGATGTCAAACCCAACTTTATGATCTCCATATGGTACCGTATCCTGAAATCCCATGAATTCTGAGAGTGCCTCATCATTTTTGAATGTGTCCAGAATTGGTGGTCCGCGTTGGTTGTAATCAATGAGTTGGGGATAGACTAAGTTTATTTCATGGTTTTGATGGTCTGACTCAAAATATAGGGTGTTGATCATGAGAAGGGATGAATCTTCAAAAAGCATAGGTAAGTCGATTATGGTATTCTCATCATCACTACTACTACACACATCAGTTATGTCAAAGGTAAAGTTGTCTATGACTCGACCTATGGATACTGGTAACTGAAGGGCGGCTACTAATAGCTAAGGGGGAGTTTTGACTACTTTAACAAGGGGAATTCTTCCATTAATGGTTACACTCAAAGGGTTACACCCAAGGCCAGGATTTTTAATGTGCTTTTCAACAATGATAAGTTCCAATCAGCCATTATTGTTCTTTCCAAGACTTTCATTCCTTTTATAGCCCATACCCAACATTAATTGAAGTCCTTTGTTGGCATCATCCATAGGAAGGACTGGTATAGGTCTTTCATCTTAATAGAGGATACTAGATACATGTCTCTCATCCACCACTTCTCGGCCTAGATCCCCCCAACTCCCGAATCGAGAGGGATCTGCTGTGAAAATTTGAGCTATTGTATTAGTGGTTTGTGGTTATCCATGGGATCTGGGGGATTGAGGTAGCTCCCCTACCACAAAGGTTCCATTTTTAATTTTGTATTCCCCACACCCATTGTCTTGGATTATGACTTTGATTTTAGATATGTTAGGAATGGGGGTTGTCTTCATCCCAGAAGTGGAGGAAATTTTGGTTGGGTCAATATATGGAGTTGAAGGGCCTTCATTGTTATTTAGGACTTGGGGGATTTTATAGTACTTTTCTTCTAGTTTCTTGTAGTAGGCGAAGGGCTCTGGATCAATAAATCATGACCTCTTGATTTTGATATGTGAACTTGATGCACCGATGGAAATTTGATGCAACAACTTGCATCCCATGGATCCATGGATGCCCTAGGAGGATGTTATAAGGAAAATCAAGGTCAAGGAATCGGTAGGTGGTTTCCATAGTGGTTGGCCCTTCTTGGATAGGGAATTGGATAGTACCCTGAGACACTCTTTCTTGGTCATCATATGCTCTAATTGTGATTCCCTTTCCTTTTTCAATATAATCCTTTGAGAATCCCAGATTCTTTATGAGCTTGAGAGAATAGATGTTAAGACCTGCACCCCCATCCACCAAGACCCTTTTAACTTGGTTCTTAAGAACTATGACTTCAAGGTGAAGTGCACGATTGTGAGATGGTTGGGTAGGGAAGTCCTGATCAAAAAATGTGAGGATATTTGGGGTGGTAATTTTTATGACCATAGCTTGGAATTGTTCAGTATCAAGATTGGTGGAGACTATGGATGAAGCCAATGCTTCCTCAAGGATTTCTCTATGGGCGGATGAGATCTTCAGCAAATTCATGATGGAGATCTGAGTGGGGATTCATTTCAACTGGTCCAAGACATTGTAGCCATTAGGAGCAGATTTCATATACGAGGTGGATACCCTAGGTGGCTGTGGTGACCAAGTGATGATGACTTTGTCACCACATGTGGTGACTCCACAATCATCTTTAGCTTGCTTCATACTAACAATAGTGACCAATTCATCTAGGGATGCAAGAAATCCTTTATACACATGGTTCACATTACCATAATTTTTCTTCCCTTTGTTATTTCCTTGGTTATGGTTGAGCATCAGATTTGTGTAGATCTTTAGATCTTGATTTTCAGCTGGTTTTTCCATGTTTACGATCTTGTCATCGATGAGGTCTTCGATTATATTTTTCAACTTCATGCAATTGGTTGTTGTGTGCCCCTTGATTTTATGATAATCACAAGATAATTTTCATTGCACCAAGGTGGTTTCACCATGGGTTCTTGATAATTCTCAAAAGTGGGGATTTTTATGATATTCTCATCTACCAATTTCTTCATGATGGATTCAACTGATTCCATAAGAGAAATAAACTTTATCTTGGGGGGATATTTTTTTTCTGGAGGTGGTCCCCCTTGATTATTCAGATAGTTGATATGATTATTGGGGGGTGGTTGTGATGCCCCATTGGTCTGTGTTGTTGTGCTTGTTTTTTTCGGTTGCTGATATGTTTGGGTGTGTTGTTTTGGAGCGCTGATCATGACTTCATCAACCACACCATCATTGGTGAATTTTTTATTTTTTTCCCACGTGTGAGGTTTTTAATTATAGTTGGTGGGTGAAGCCACAATAGTGGTTTACAATTCAAGTGAGAAAGGAAAACTCACAAAAAATGAATACATGGCAAAAAACGTGATTTTAGGGGTTCGTACAAACCTACTGGTTCGAGTAAACCCATATGGGGTTCATTCAAACTAGGGTTCAAGCAAACCCTTTTAATTATTTACCACCTAAAAACCCAAAAAAATCCCTTATGGAAGGGTGGTTCACTCAAACCGCTAGGGGTTTGTACGAACCCCCTTATTCCTCATCCCCCCCTGAGACAAAAAAAACCCTAAATTTTGGCAATTCGAAGCTCGGGTTGAAGATGAAAATGTAGAAATCTTCACAAACCCAACTCGAATTAGGTATTCCTCAAAATCAGCTATCCAATGAATATAATTTTAATATGTTTTGGTTTTATTATGTATTAATTTTTTTAGCTTTATTAAATATAGGTTTTTCATCGAAAATGAAGGTCTTTGTTCTGCACATGTGGAAAAAAAGAAAATCATCAACAATTTTTTTTTTGGAAAATATGAGTGCACTAGATATTCAAGTCCTTGATCCAACAAAAAATAATTTGAATTTCAATATATACAAAAAATGTTACGCGTTATACGGTCGTGCTATTTCTGCATTCTAACTAGTTTGACTTTGAAACTTGTTAAAGAAAAAATATTCAATAAAAAACTATCTAACCAAGTGGAAGCACTAGATATCAGAGTTACAAATCTAAATTCGAAAGAATTGAAATTTTATCCTTCATGGAAAAAAAATTATACGTTATATGGTGTGCAACACTTTTTAAAAATGTTATTTTCTGAAAAAACCAGTTTTCGCTGGAGATGGAAAAAGAAGTGCAATCCGATTCCAAAACTTTTGAAAAAATATTTTTAGAATCTACAGACAAAATGTGACAAGACTCTAGTTTGCACCATCTTCAAATTCCTCACGGTTTAGCCGCTATAGGTGTACGAATGTGAAGATTTAGGTAAAAAATAATAATTTTAGTGTCCAATTTGGCCAAAAATTGTAAACCACTATTGTGGGATCACCCTGGTAGAAGGATGGTTGTTCTAATGTTTTGGATATGTGGGTATCCCCCCTTATACAATAAGGGCTCATTCGATGTTAAGCACCTTGGGGATAAATTGGTTGTAAGTGGTGATACACTCCATCTTTAGATTGAATGCCAAAGTTTTCTCAAGATTGGGAATGATGGTGCAAACATTTTGCTCCTCTGGCATGGTCCACTTGCTCTTGTTGGCCTTGAATTTCCATCATTGTAGGAAGAAAGTGAATGATTTCCCCCTTTCCTTGTTTGAGCGCAGATAGTTCCTCTAGACTAACATCCATGCCAATGTTGAATGCATATTTTTTTATGAATGCATCAACGATCTCTTGGAATGTTTTGATGTCGCTAGGCAAGTGAGAGAAACACTCCATGGAAGCACCAGCCAAGCTTCAAGGAAACTTTCACATCAGATATGTATCACTATATGCGACTTCCATACAATGTACCTGGAATTCCTTGATGTGGTCCTCAGGGTTTCCCAACCCATGATATTTGTCAAATTTAGGGATTTCAAAACCCTTTGGGAATGGTATCATTGCTAAGCTCCTATCGAAAGGATAGGGGCACAAATTACTTGGTGTGCTTGTTTTTTTCCCTAAGTGGAGATCGAGCACTTGTTGTGAGAGTAACTTGATTTGTGTTGTCACGTCATCTTGTAGATCACAGGGTGGAGTGAATGTGTTCTAAAGTGGTTGAGGTGTTGGATTGGTGAATGGAGTGTTGGTGGGAGTTTTTTGCAAGCTCTGCTACACGATTAAGGCTTGTTGATATGCCTGCATTTTCTGTTGTGCCAACAACACTTGTTGTCGGTCTTGTCGTTTTTGTGCCAACAATGCATGATGTTGGTCTTGCTACTATTGGGCCAACAATGCTTTTTGTTGGGCTAATAACTGGGTTGCTTCCTATTGCACTTGATACTATTATAGGGCTTGTTGATATGCTTGTTGCTGAACTTCTTGTAGTTGTGTTTGGTATTGAGCTTTCGCTTGCGCTTGCTGAGATTGATACTACGCTTGGGCAGCCTAGGCAGCCTGTACGACTTGTGCAGCTTGAGTTGCTTGCACAGCTTGGGTGGCCTAGGCGGCTTCTTGTTGTTGTTGTAGTAAACCTTGAGCTTGGGCCGCTTGTTGTGCCTATTGATCTTGTTGTGCCACTAATTGTGCAGCTTGTTGATTTTGAATTTGTTGAAGTGCCTTTTGATAGAAGGCTTGTCAAGCTACTTGCAACACGGTGCTAAATGAGTTTTTCATGCTAGGTTTTGGTGGTGGTGGTGGCGGATTAGGAACAGTGTTGGCTATTGTGATGGGAGGGATCATGGCATTGGTAATTGGGTTTTGTGCGGTGGATGGTGTGATTGACATGCTTGGTCCTTAGGAGACCATATTTTGAGATACTTGGGGGATGGTAGATGATGTGTTGATTTTTGGGGTTGCTTGAATGGTTGTCGCCTATTTTTGGGATCTAGATGAAAATATGGGAGGATTCACTATGATGTTTTGATTTATGGTTAGAGGGTTTCTCAAATTTTTTTGATTGATGGTTGGTAAAGGTGGAAGGTTCAACCCAAGGAGTAGTATGGATGTTAACAATAATGGTGGAAGTCACAGTATATTTCCTTGGAAAGGTGATGATGAGGAGGGATCAAAGATTCCCCCTATTCTGAATAGTTCACCCTCTCCTTGTGAGATCATGGGGAGAGAGGTTTGCATGTTGAGGGGATACACCAGTGTTGCATGAAAAGAGGCTGGATTGGTGGGATCATAAAATGTGAGAAGAACATATGGGTGTAAGGGATTCACCAAGATGGATTGATCTGGTATGGTGTTTACATCCAAACCTTAGTTTATTACAAGGGGTTTTGTTTGAAGTGCATGAATCAATTAGCTTCCCTTGTTAACAATCGATTGAGTTGGAGCAATGGATGATGTGATTTGTGGGATGATTTGAGTTATGCTTTGAAGTGGAGGTGTGGATGAGATAGGGGCATGATCCCAAGAGATCTTTCCATAATAGTGCTTATATCATAATTGGTAGGGATCTTGGCCCCTTATTTTTCCATCTCAAGTATGTATTGGGAGGGATTGAGTCTAAACATGGGATTGACAATTCGACGAGTCTCAGGATTTTGAACCATTTCAATGATTTCATCTTATGTCATCCCTGAGACATTGTTGGTGATGTCCTCCACTTGTCCCTCCTCTTGAGGATTTTATGATGGTAGAGGGAGATTTCTTAGGGGATCGCTTGACCCAATGCGATTTATTTAGGAGCGGTTTGGCTTAGGTCACTCAAAGTTGATGTTTCTTTGTTGATTTCCATGTTCTTCTTGTGTTGTGATCTAGTTTGCGCCATAAAATAGGGATCAATTTTCAAGAATGTGTGAGATGAACCTCTAATTCTTTAGATCGATCTAACTTTAGGCACAAAAGGATAATAAATAGGATGATTTAAGGATCAAAGTGTGATGATGAGAAAAAACTAAGATGGGTGATGTGAATGATTGAGCTCTTTAAGAAATCTTGAAGGAGATACTAGACTTTAGGACTTGATTTGATTTGATTTTGACCTTGAATTGATTGGATTTTGATTTGGATTGTGAACTCATAAACTCTAAGAGGTTGGATGTTTTCCTAGAGTAGGCTTTTACAGAAGATGATAATTTGGTTAGGTGTGTAAAGAAGGATTCATCTATACACCCTTAGTCAAACAAGATGATTTTGATTTGATTTTTATTTTGGATAATGAACTTATAAACCTCAAGATGTTGTATTTATGAAGAGGTAAATTTGTTCACAAGGATTCATAATTTGATCAAATATGTGGAGAAGGATTCATCTACACACATTTAATCAAACAAGATAATCTAGATTTTCCAAAAGTCTAGCATGGAAGACGTTTTCAAGATTTCCAAGAGTTTTGAGTGAGGTGATTTTTTATTTTGATGTTGAGGAATGGATGAGAATGATGACTTTGATTCTATATTAGACCTAAACTCTTTTCTATACGACCTCAGTATTGAAGAACATTTTTGGTACTCCCTATGTGAGAAAAGAAAACTTTTGAAAGAGACTTGGATTTTGTTGACAATAAAACTCATACAAATTTTGATTTTTCTTTGATGCACATTTGTAAAAGTTGAAAGTCAATATCTCTCTAAATTCATAAAGCACAGACAAATGTTTCTTATGAGATTTTTTACTAAGACCTTTGGATTTTGGTTTTCGGATTTTGATTTTCCGAGAAATCATTTGGAAGAACACATGTATGGGGTTCAATTGTTTCCTATCTTTTCTTAATGAGTTCATTTTACCACAAACAATTCTTGATTAGATTTTCAAACTAGATGTCTAATGTCCTAACTTCTTATCATCCCACAAATTATACTATGTGGGAATCAAGGAAATAAAGGAAAAAGTTTCCTAATGTTGACTTTAGTGAGAACAAATTATGATATAAATCCAAATACTTAGAAGCCTCTAAGGATGGAATCCCTAGGGTAAGCAAGAGAACTTGGATTTCTCAAAGATATTTATTCCCCCCAAAGGGTTTGAAGTTTTGAAGACTTCGTGAATATAATTTTTTCAAGTGTTTTATCCCCAAGCAAAGTGTTTTGATCTCAAAGAATGTACACAACCCTATGGATAAAATGAGGCAATATTTGTTGAGTTCCCACTTGGATAAATCTAGCTATGCCTACTCTTAGTGGATGATTAGATGCTTGACCACACAAGCTCCCCCTTACAGTGCACTCACTTCTCAAGTTAGCCAAGAATTAGTACCCATGAAACTCCCATGGCATACTTCTCATCTCTACAAAGAGTCATAAATATGTGGGATGTCTTCAGAATAGTTGTTCTTGCATCAACAAATATATAGGGATTTTGGATTTTAGACAATGTTGGTTTTTTAATCAAGGCACCTGTTCAGAAGGCCAAACGAGAGTCAAGATCAACTCATGTAAAGATTATCATTTTCCTATCCGTAGGAGCTCTTGTAATGATGATATTTCCTCAACATTCGAATTCATATACCGGTTGGGAGAAGCTTAGCATTTATCTCGTTACCGATTTGATTCATTCCCTGGGGGTGAGTACTTTTTCCCACCAAGGCAGGCTCTCTAAGGGTGAACAATAGCAAAGGAGTGTATTTTTAGTTCAACCATCTAACAAATTTAGGTTGGATCACACACAATACCTTTTCTTCACACTCACAAATTTGGTTCAATTTTAAGTATCCAAATTGAAGTGTGGAGGTAATCACTCATACAATCTAATATCACAAAAATACTTTTGGTTCTCAAGATCGCAATGAAGTGTGAGAGAAGTTCATACATATTTTTAGATGATATTAACTTGGATAAGGGATTACAAACAAATAATGAACATGTTCATTTTAACCATAAAACAATGATATGAATTCTTTTTTATGCACCAATTTTGAAGTGTGAGATTTGTTTTTTCATTTATTAGGCCCAAAACAAAATCTAGTGAGTTTTCCTATGATTCTTTTTAACCCTTTGTTTCTTTCTTTTTACGCCCAAATAAAATTTAGTAAATCCTAAAAGCAAGAATGTAGTAAATCCTTAGAAGAGGGATTATAATTTCTCCCCAAATTGTTTAAAAACACTTGATACAATGAGCTAATGATAACATGGAGAACTCTTGGTCTTCCTTTCCTTCCTTCACTTTGACCAAGCCAACCTACAAAAACTGGTTAATACTACAAAACAAAGACTAAAAACTAGTTACAAGTCAAAAATAAACTGGAATCTTCTTTTTTACCCAACTACAATGACACAATCCATGGGTGCGGCACAGTTTTAGAAGGTCAGTCGTGCAATATAGTGTTGTTGATGACTGAGAGTGGCACTCTGCATAGAGGTGGTGACTGCGATTGCGGTGCTATCTGGAAAGTGATGTAGTTTGAAATTTGGAAAACCATCGATTCAGTTTAAAATTCAATTTTGTTGGGCTAGAAGACTCTAGTGGCATAGTTTGGAGTTTGCAGCAGCACAATATAGCACTGCTGGACTGATAATGGTGGAGTTTCATGTAGGCACAATTTTTTTTCAAAAATACCTAGGAATTTTTAGAAAAACATGATGAATTTATCTAGATTAGCCCTCCTAGCGCCAAAATGTGAATGGTGAACCTATACCTACACAAACACAAAGAACAAACATAAAATTAGATTAAAATGCTAGTTAGAATCAACATTCCCCATTAAATTAGATTGAAACATCAAAATAGGAAATAAGATGAAGAACAAAGAAATAAAAGATAATTAAATCCTATTCTAATGAGAAAACTCTCAATCCCATGGGGGAATTGGTGTCATTTTGATGTGGAAAATGGCCCTTTCCCAAATCCTTGATGTGATTTAATGATCTTTGGTGATGATTGTTCTTCCTTGATGCAATGTGATGATAACCTTGATAAATTTGATATGAAACTATGAAATTTGAATTCAATGGATGAAATTGTGAGTGAAATTGAGTATAGTAGACTTGCTTGGATTGTGGATGATCAATTCAATGGGAAAGGCCCTCTATTTATAGATTTGAGGAATGAAATATTAGAGGATTTGGATGAATGTAGGACAAAAGACCAACCAACAAGAGAAGGCCACTTTTCCACATGTGATTGGAGGAGGAATGAGCACATTTGTATGAATGTGCACATAAATATAGTTAGGTAGAATTTGAAAATGTTGAGATGACAAGTTTAGAGGGAAAAATAAATTGAGTAAATTCCACTTGGCTCAAGGCAAAGGATGTGTAAGAGGCCTTTAACACCTTTTTGGAAGTACTCATCCCTTTTGGAGGGATTTTGGAATTGGAAGAATATTCCACAAAAGATGCCCTTTTGAATGGAAATTGATGAATTTATAAATCAAATAAATTGATTTATTGTACAAGTTGCAAAATCTAGAGGATTGTAGTGATTAGGTTTTAGTGTTTAATCATGATTTTATTAATTTAGATAGAAATTAGATGATTTGACAATTTTGACTTAGATTTTAGGATTTATTTAAATCAAAGTTGAGAGGAATAATGATTTAGATTAAATAAAATAAAGATAGAATTATTTAATTAAAGAAGGTGGTGTTAGATTAAACTAAATAAATATTAATTAATTTAATTTAAAGAGACGACTTTAGAGATTTTAATTAAATAAAGTGAATTATTCAATTAAAAGAAAGACTATAGCATTAATTAAAGAAATTGATTTATTTAATTAATGGAAGAGAATGACTTAATCAGATAAATTTGATGTATTTAATTAAGAGATGATTTAGGAAGAAACGATATTATTAAGATCAGGATCAAATGTGTAGGATCAATTTGTATATTTTTCGTGTCTACAATACTATGGGAAACTCAAGCTCTCAAGGAAATTTCTATTAAGACCTATTTTAGTCCAAGCACCCTTTCAGCAATGGGGAATTGATTTTATAGGATAAATATCAAGAAAATCTAGTGGAGGAAACTCCTACATTCTAGTTACCATAGACTACTTCACAAAATGGGTGGAGGCCATCCCCAACAAAATTGAAACAAGTAAAGTGGTGAATCACTTCCTATTGGACAACATATTGATCAGGTTTGGGGTGCCAGAAAAGATTATCTCTCATAATGCAATGTGTTTCAAATCTAATGAATTCTAAGGTTTTTGTGATAAATATGGTATTTAGGCATCCTATTCAGCTCCATATAATCCAAAAGGAAAGGGCTAGGATGAGTCAAGTAACAAAATACTAATGAATATTGTTAAGAGAATAATACAAAATAAAAAAAGGGCTTGGGACTAAAAACTAAAATTGGCATTATGGGAAAATAGGGTGACAATTAAAAAGGCAACAAGATATTTTATGTTTGATTTGGTTTATGGTATAGCTACAAGATTGCCACTGAATAATCTAGTGAAAATGTATAAGTTTATCCAAGAGTATGATGATGATATGTGTGATGGCATGCAACAAATGGCTAATACTTTGATGGAAGTGGATGAGATAAGGAGAGATGGTAAAAAAAGGAATGCAAAGTTATAGTTACAAGTTAAGAATTTGTATGATAGAAAATATTCTTCAAGGAAATTTGAGGTCAGGAGCATGATACTAATGTGGAATTCTATGTCTGAAGATAGGGGCAAGCATGGGAAGTTAAATTATTTATGGTTGGTCCCTTAATTAGCTATCAATACTCATGGAGAAGACTACTATTTCCTCCAAATTTTAATAGATGAACTTCTTGAACTACTAATACATGGACATTTCTTGAAGCCATACTTCTCTTGAAGTATGCTCTTTTTCTTGTACAATGTATTTTATGTATGTTGCATATATAATTTTGGTTTGGTTGGGTTTTGGATTGGTTTGAATACCCTATTTAGGAATATCCCTAGTTTTTGGTTCTCTGTATAAGTCTACTCTACCTAAGATTCTAAGATATTTCTTTGTTCATGCTGAATAGATGTCCCCAATTGAAGCCATTGGTAGGACTTGAATTTTTTTTGTGTCTAGGATTGCATTTAAAAATTTTGGTCCTCTTGAGCAAAAGATTTTCTTTTCATACCGCTAGGGTTCAGTTTCAAGGTTAAAACCCTCTTAAAACCTTCATCTATACAAAATCCCTAGTATGGTTTTAATTCGTCATTGACCATGCCTTCATTTTTCTAAGTCACTTAAGTTACAGCTTAAGTCATTGTTGTCATTGGCCCCATCTTCCTAGTGAATTATCTGGTTGCATACCTTTTACATATATAGGGCCTAATGTCTTAAGTGTGAGAGGGTTGAAATATTTATGCTTTTTATCCATACTTTAGGTGAGGGTCGAAAATTTTCATTTCAATTCCTAATCCTAGAATGCATCCACTTGGGAGTCCCCTTCTTAGTCATAACTTGGAGCACTTGTTGTTAAAACTATTTAAAGAAGTGGCTTGGCCCCATAGATTAAATCTATATCATTCCTCACTACCCCACACTGATATGCAGATGTATCACAAAAATTTGTGTGGGATAGTGGGTGCATGCCACATGTCCTATCTCTTTGGTGGACCCCAATAATTTATGAATTTGTAATGATGGTTGGCCCAAGATTTGAGGGCTATAATTGATCCTAGTGATTGAATCTTGGTCATTCCTCACCAACCTATAGGGAATATTTTAAAGATTTTGATGTCGTGACAGAGAGTGAGCAAATACCATGTGGTATCATCTAGTGCATTCATGGAACTATTAAGAGGATGAAATATTTCACAAAATATTTTAATGTGACTTTAGGAATATTAAAGATTGATCTACTAAAAAGGGTTTTAGTGTACATGGTAAAAAGGGAGATCAAGATATTTATATCTCAGTCATCCATCTGATAAAGGTGTTATGCACATGGGCATAAATCCTAAGGATTAAATGGTGTGCAAGTTGAGTCAAGTACTAGTTTAATTTGAGCCATTACCCACTAGCCCATGACTATTGATCACTATCCTACAAATCTCAGCGAGATAGTGGGTTGTCGACATGTGGACATTTCAAGGCTTATAAGCTATGGTGGAGCCCATGGTGACAAGAAAGAAAGGAAAACACATGGTAGTTTCTAATTCATCAGAAGTTGAGGTAAACATAAGTCAACATTTTAAACTTTTGAAACTCCATCTGAGCCATACGTTGATCTAGCTCAGGGGAAGATCGATGACTATAATTTAAAATTACAGACTTGTAAAGATGATGAGTTCATTTTGGTTCACATGAGCTAGCAATAATGGTGGAGGTTATCTCCGACAGACAAATTAAAGGATTCTTTGGCCATAAAATTAGTAATGAAGGAGTCATTCTAATTTAGAAAGTGTTTTAAAGCATCTAGAGATTGGTAGTAGCACTTTTCTAGGTCTTCATGATTAGAATTAGGGTTTTTCATATGTCAAACACCAGTAAGTAAAAATCACCTATTCCTATGTTAAATTCCCATCAAATTTGTGCATAAGTGCTAGTTTCATGTGTCAAATTATAATTAAGACATCTTTTAAGGTTTGGCATTCACATAATTGTAGTCAAGTCATTTTAAAATTGCTTTACTTCCCTACATTTTCTCTAAGCCCTAGTTGCACTAGAGAAAACCCTATACCATATCTTTTTATTACAATTGCACCAAAGGGTTGAGATTCTAGCTCTGAGTCTAAGACATGACCCCTATTTCAAGATATACTTGACAACTTGGAACCCTCCACCAATAAAAATATTTTGGGCCAAGTAATGCTTTAAGGGCCTAGATCACAAGGTGACATTGTCGACAAACAATATGCCATCGAAGATACTATTCTACCAGTCACTTGATGGGACCGATTTAGAAATTGGTTTGGGAAAAGCTTTCTAAGAATTCCCTTATGTAATGGATGAAACTTGGATATGGGTAAATTGGTTGTACCGAATGCGTATTTAGATGTGTACCATTTGATGGTGAGGTATTCTAGTTGGAAAGCTCATGGTCCCCCTTGATTCTAGTTTGTGATGGCGAGGTATTCTAGTTGGACAGCTCGTGGTGGTTCTTGTAGATATGTTATTTTCTTTTAATGTATTATTTTAGTTGGTTCTTGTATTTTTTACCCCTCAATTTTATTCGAGGTGGATGGTTGTATATTGTAAACACATTTTATATATTACCTCATTCGAAGAATGAGAGATGTAATCCTATTTGTTAAGTTAATGTTATGTGAAATCTTATTGTATTTCTTAATGCGATGTTGCAATTTATCTTGAATGGTATGTATGAGTACTTAATTCCTTAATAAATCAAAATTATATGGATGTATGATGTATGTATGGTTTTAGATGTAATCTTATCACCTACCTTAGAGGTTGTTGTGAATTTTTTGTGCATATTCCATGTTAATAATGCACTTTAAAAAAAAAAAATTGTACGCTTTCTACGTGTTGCAACTTCCTCTAGGGTTACGTGGCGGTGCATTAAAAACAATATCAATCATATTCAAACTCTAGGGGCCTTCTTAAAAGAAATAATAAACCAAAAAAAATCCTTTAGTATGGTCCAGATAACATTATTACATGTCTTTTTAGTGTAACTTTATGGCCAATTTAAAGCAAATTAAGCCAAAACAAGCAAAATAGACAATTTCAATCATATTCAAATTTTATAGCATACAATTAAGACTTTGAATCCCACTAATTCAGAATAGAGTTTTCTATCGTGAAATGCCTTTTCAATTGGCATGTAAAAAACTATTGAAATTTGAGATGAAATTGCACTCAAATGTCAAATGAATTGAATTATTCTTTTGAAACAGCTAAAATTTTCAATTTAAATAAGATTAAAATAAATAAATTAGAGTCATTTCATATGGCTACAATAAGCCACATAGTAATATGACAATAATAACCATTTTTCAGTGGGGGTGGATCCTTATTTTTACATGCAAATTGAATATTATTGTGAAAATTCTATTGCAGTTACTCATTATTAATCTCCTATGATCTATAAAGATTATTTGACTGCCAAAAATTAACTCACAATAATTATTGAAAAATAACACAACTACAAATTTACAAATAAAACCACAAGAATAGAGAAGAAAACATGAAAAATAATAAACACAATATTTTTGGACAAATTGTCCCTAAAAAAACCTCAGAGGGAAAACCAGTACTACAGATGAAGAATTTTATTAATCTTCAGTGAATCAAGATACATAAACTTGCCTCTTACTGGTAGAGCTTTGACAATATTCTTCTCTGAAAATTCCTCCCTTAATTTATCTTGCTGAAATTCTACTGATGTTGCCTCCAATACTATCATTGTGCCCTTGCTATCACTGCAAGACTATTTTCTCTCACTGTAAATTTATTTTCTATCACTGCAAATCTTTCTCAAGTGTGTGTTCTCCAAATTCCCATTGATCCCATTTTAACCTATTGTCATTGAAAAACCACTGGCCATGATTTAATCTCAATCAATGGCTAAGATTAATTAGACTCTAACAAAACCTAACTAACCAGTTTCTAGAAGTCTCTAAAGGAATCAATTAATTAATTATATCTAACCAACTCATTTCTAGAAGTCTCCAAAATTAAATAATAATTCTTGGGAATGGAGGAAACAACCGTCTAAGCTACAATAAATTTTCAATCCCTCTTAATTAGGAAGGTGTTATGCATGATACCCAACATATCTCTAGAGAAGATGAATTTCTCCTTCCCCAATGCCTTTGTCAAAATGTATGCTACCTGTTGATTTGTATGCATATATTGTTGCTAAAAAATCCCTCATTGTACACAATCCCTGATGAAATGATACATGATGTCTATATGCTTAGACCTATCATGAAACAACAGATTCTTAGACAAAGCAATGCAACTTTGATTGTCACAGTGTATCATCGTAGTCCCAACCCTCTAACCAAACAAGGCTACCAACAACTTATGAAACCATATCACATCACACGTCGCCATGCTAGCTGCTATGTATTCTGCCTCTGTAGAAATTAGATCCATAGACTTCTACTTCCTGCTATATCAAGAGACAACTCTTGATCCCAAGCTAAAGAAACACCTTGAAGTTCTTTTCTTATCCATTGTACTACCTACCCAATTGGCATTAGTATAGCCTATCAACCCGATACCATCACCTCAAGTATATCTAATCCCATACTCAATTATACCACACAAATAATGCAACACATGCTTTGTCGCTGTCCAATGCACTATCTTCGTCTCAAACATGAACTAACTAAGAGAGTTTACTAGAAATGATATATTTGGTCTCGTGTTGACCAAACACATGAGAGACCCAATTAAATTCCTGTCTAAGGTAGGGTCTACATCCTCCCCACTGGATGAGTCTACCTTCTTCCAATTCGTTATCATAGGAGTAGGCATGGCTCCACAATCCTCCATCTCAAACCACCTCAAGATTTTGATGAAATATTTCCCTTGTCTAAGGAAAATATCTCTATCTATTTGCCATACCTCCATGCCTAGAAAGTAGTGCATAAGCCCCAAATCCTTCATCTCGAACTCTATTGCAAGGTCCCTCTTGCACTCCTCTATGAGCCCTAATGAACCTATTAAAAACAAGCCATCCATATATAGAACAAGAATGAGAACCTCACCCCTAGACACCCAGTAGTAGATATTAGCATCCACTTCACTCTTCATGAATCCCATTCCATGCAAGTATCTATCAATGAACTCATACCACACCCTGGGAGCCTACTTGAGTTTGTACAAAGTTGTCTTTAATATACACAAGTGGGTTTCATTGTTGTGTGCTACAAAGCCCTCTGGTTGTTCTATGTATACCCCCTCTTTCAATTCACCATTAAGAAACATTATCTTGACATCCATTTGATGGATTTTTCATCCCATTTGTGTTATAAGTGAGATCGCAGCTCGTATAGAAGTATACGTAGCCATTGAGTGAATGTCTCCTCATAGTCTATTCCATCCTTCTAAGAGAAACCCTTGGCCACAAACCTTACTTTTTATTTCTCAATTCTACCATCTGCACTGTGCTTGATCTTATAGATCTAGTGTGATCCAACCACTTCCCTATCTGTCAGTCTAGGCACAACCTCCCACACATCATTCTGCACTATTGAGGTATATTCCTCAACCATCACATCTTGCCACACCTGCTATTAGGTGGGAAACTGACTAACTAATGTCATCTAGTCATTATACCTGGTTGGTTGTCTCCGCTATCTATTACTCATCCTAGGAGCTCCCAAAAACTCCTAAGTATCCCTATGTGTTTGTTGGTTCCTGCTACCAGCTGTAGAGGATGAAGTATTAGCCTCCATGTCTTCTTGATGCATCTCTTGGATCTGCTACATATTTTTCTCCATACTCTATAGACTCTCAGCACCTAAGCCTATGCTTGTACTAGTCACTGTACTCAAGCTTCGTTGAACCTGATCTGATTGCTCGATCCTTGGAGATTTTTTTGGCTGCTCACTCTGATCATGTACTGGAAAATATCTGGACCTTCTAAATGCCTTTTCCTCCATGAACTTGACATCTCGCCTAACTATAATCCTCTTGGTCCCTAGAATAAATATTCGATATGCCTGACCCACTAAAAACATATATGGCTAACAAGGGAAAGAGGATCCCTTTTCTAGGCTCCTAGAGTTTTTCACCCTAAGAGCAATTAGTTAGGAATAGAACTCTTTCCTCTTTTTTGATATGTGTTAATGGTGATTATATTAAAAAGGGGGAAGAGGGATTTGATGGTGGTTGTCAAGGTGTGTGATGTGTGGCTAATGCTAAAAGTAAAATGAAACTAATCTAAATATATGCAAGTGCAAATAGAGTAAAACTAAGTTAATGCAAACTAACTAACTATATGCCCTAAATGTATATTTTCTATAAAATGAAAGAGAGGGAGACAATGTTTACACCTAGAGAAATGATGTGACAAGTGAATGCTGCTAGAAGGTTCTATAAAATGCCTAATCTAAGGAAAATGACACTTATGCCAATAGGGGTGACCTAGTCCTCCAAATGGAAAACTTTCTAGAAATAGGTTTTGAGGAAATGGGTATCTCCAAAATTGATGTTCCCCTTTTCTGTAGCAATTTGTGACAACAACCCTCGAAAGTGACCTACAACTTGTCTTTTGTTCTTCCTAGGGTTTGAGACTTTGAGTTGACTTGAGGAGAATGTTGGTACTTCTTGTAACAATTTTTCCTTCACATAACTTGCATTTAAATATCTGCAAGCACATGCAAAGACCAAAATTTTTTGGGGTTAGGATATAGGGGTTTGCCTAAGTCAAACCCCTTTCTAGGTGATTAAACCCAAATGAGATAAACATAAAGGAAAGCAAGAGTGAATGATAACATAATAGAAATGTTTACCAAACCTTTGTTGATGGTTTGCAACATGCATGAGCAGATCCAATGGTGTTAGTTTGAAATCCCTAATGCTTGTAGGCTTCCTTGGTTGCTCGAGTACTTGATGATTGAGAGCAAGAGAATGAAAATGAGCTATGAGAGTAAAAATGAACCAAGAGAAAAGCAAATTGGAGTTAGAAACCCTAATTTTCCTAAAATGAAACCTAATAGGCTGATCTTAGGGTTTAGGAGGCAAGATTCCTATTGAATCTTATTTAAAATTTGACTTTTATGCTTAAAGGGACTAGGTCGCCGAAAGTGGTGACCTAGTCCTTCTAGGAAAATTTTGATGATAGTCAAGAATTAATTTATGTTTTGTAAAGTTAATCAAGTTTTCCTCTTGAAACACACTTAGTTTGGGACTGATGATGCATTCAAAGGCAAAAATAGTATATAAAAAGGGTTGATTTAAGGGTGAATAGCCTAGATAAGAGTGAAAATGCAACACAAAACTTTACAAAACTCTATCTTAAGGCGTAGGAAGGTGCAAGAATGCATTATTTAGGTGAATTATGTTGGAAGGGTTGTAGAAAAGTGAGGTGTTACAACACTTCACAACACCTTAGTAAAAAATCATTAGATTAGTGTTGAATTGCAAGCTTACAAGGTTGAATCAAGGTAATCAAGGCCAAAACCTAGTGGAAAAGCCCAAAATGAACAAAAAAGTGCCAAGGTATATACTTTTTGGCAACAAATTTAGCCCCCACTTCAGTGAGAGTATGGCCATTCTTCAAAATCACATTAAAGTAGCTTAACCATGTGTGTCGAGTGTGATCTAATGTATTCATGTTAGTAAGGTGAGATGACTATGATCAAGAGGGATGATCAAGCCCCCAGGATCAAGGTCCCATGGAAAACTAAACATAAGTGCCAAATATCGCACAAGGAGTGATGTGAAAGGGGGAGAAACATCAAATCAAGATTAAATCATTTTTCCATCTAGCTGTGGATAAGATCTAGGCTATTTGTCTGAAAGGAAGGATGTACTCACTCTGGGCTGACAAAATTTTCAATTGTTAGTTGGGTGAGAATGCCAAAACATGGTGAGAGACACATACACTCGGTTGGTATATTCTCACACACACAAAGGTGGCTATGGAGAAAGTCCTACGACTAGTTGGGCTTCACACTCAACCATACCAAACTTGTACTCCCTAACAGCTTTGATAAGGCACCACAAGGACACGGGTGCAGTTCATGAGACAAGAAAAGCCTTGGATGCTTACAACCTATGAACAAGTGCAAGTTGGCACTACAGTCATGCAAGTTATGTTATGCAAGGTGGTCATGTATGTACAAAATACAAAAAGGTGCAACACACGAAATGCAAAAATGAAAAAGTACAAAAATGAAAAATGAAAGTGTTCGAAGGAGTCTTGTTTAGTTAATTTGAGGTCTTTTAACTTAGTGGAACATTGTGTGTAATGTATCCAAAAAGAGGACTGATCAAAGTATAGAAGATTCACAACTTAGGGGATGCAGTGTGTCACATCAATCCACTAAGAGGAATGGAATATGCTAAGATAAGTAACACTTATGAAATAAATTATACCTAATGTCATCCAAAAAGTGATAAAACACATCAAATGAAGTGAAAAGGCTGCACTAGAAAGCACAGGAAAAGAAGAACAAATGCAAATGCAGAAATAAAAGGAAAACAAAATAGTGCCAATGTATGCCCCCACTTTAAAGGGATTGCTACACACCACTTTATGAGCAATTTCTTTAAAGTATACAAAGGAAAAATACAAAGGGAGCATGAGAGCCTGTCAAGCAATGAGTATCCATGAAAGGCTACGTCATGCAAAAAGGAAGAAGCAAGCAAAGGAGAAGGAAAAAAAAAATTCCCCCACAATGGAAAATACCAAACACAAACAAGGGATCTATGTATTTGAGGTCAATATGTTTGTTGCTGCAATGTTTATTTTTAGACAATGTGGAACTATCATCATCTCCCCAAACACAAAACTAGAAGAAGGAAACAAAGAGAGTGAAGACAATCCAAAAATAAAGAGTCATTTTGGGTCAACGTGGAGGAGACATAGGATGTCTTGATGCTTTGCATTGTCTCCTAAAGAACAAAAAAAAGGCAAAAGGAAAAGGACAAATGAAAAATGGGAGCCCTATTTTTGAGTCAACATGAAGAAGACATTGCGGTCTCAATGCCTTGCATCATCCTCAAATGAAAGGAGAAAAAAAGGGAAAAAAAAGAAAAAGGGGAGCATTTCGGTCAACATGAAGGAGACATTGTGGTCTTCACTGCCTTGTGTCATCCCCAAATGAAGGGAAAGAAGGAAATAAAATGAAAAAGAGGATCATTAGGGTCAACATGAAGGATACATTGCAGTCTCAATGCCTTGCGTCATCCCCAAATGAAGGTCAAAGAAAAGGGAAAAGGAAAAATAAAAAGGGAAAAAAAGTTTGTTGTGGGGTCAACATGAAGGAGACCTCATGGTCTCAATTCCTGGCATCATCCACAAAATGAAGATAAAAAAAAGGTGAAAGGAAATAGGAAAAGCAAAGGCATGAAATATAGAAGAAGTGAGATATAGATAGAAGAATGTCCCAAAAAATTGAACAAGACAAGGAATACATAACATACCAAAACAAACACAATAGTAGTAAGGCAAGTGTAAGTGAACCGTGAAGCAAGGCATCCACCTCCCCATCTTGGTGGGGAAAAGTGGGAGGTGGAAAATGAAGCTAAGGGAAAATGACAATTTCATTACTAGGATAAGGCTATCAACCTCTTGCCCCCACTGAGTGCAAGGCCGAAGGGAGCTGAGATAGGTGATGAGAGGGGTAATATAATAATGAGAAGGACATGTCCTACGACTATTACATGAATCGGTATACGAGAGTGTACTATGGTTCAATAGGGTATCACTAAGAACCGATGAAGTGATGCTTATTTAGCATCTCTCGCAGATAGCAACATTCATCATTTCGATGGCTGAGAACATGATGATAAGCACAATGGGTTGCATTGCAATCTCTAGGACATATGACCATATTATTGCAATGAGGTAGGGTGATGAGGCCTTTTTTTAAGAGGATGTATAATTGTCTCTCACATTCAGGTGGTGGATAGAGAGGAAACTTAAGTTTCTGCAATTTATAGGGCCTCTTACGGTGATGAGACTCACCTACCTCAAAAGATGGGATGGGAGTAGGAGGTCCTAAAATGATTGGAGATTTAGCATTGTTGGTACGAGGAGATGGTGGCATTTCTTGAGGAAGGAGAACATCGAAGTTGGGAGGGTTATCAAAGATTACCGTGCCATCATCACGAAGGTTAAGGCACTCTCTAGAGTGCACTCGAGGATGAGGGGGATCATGATAAATGATTCCTGTATGGTGTTCATCAGGTTGCAATTAGTTATAGAATTTGTGAATCTCATGTTCATTAGTAAGATCACAACCTTGTTTTCTTAAAATGGTGAACCCTTTGCCATAATTGTTTTGTAAATTAATGGGGGGTTGGGTGGCTGGGTTATGGTAAAAGGGTTGAGGAGGGGCTGGTTGAGAGGGACTAGGCTTACCTTGGGTAGGTAGCTGAGTTCCATGGTGAACCTCTAGATGAAGATAAGAAAATGAGTCAAGAGGTGATATGGTAGGCATCATGGGCTGGTTCATAGAGGGGTAAAAAGAAGCATTGGCTTAAAGGTTGTCAAGACACTCATTAAGGAACAGATACATGCTAGCATCGTCATCCCTAATGACTTCTACTAAAGTAGGATGTTCATGGGGATTTGGGGGAGCAGGAGTGGGTTCCAGATTATTAGGATCAATAGCAAAGGTGCAACTTGACATATCCATTAAGGGTTTGAGGGAGGTCTAGAACTTCCTAAAAGACATGGCCATGATGAGGGTTGAATAATGACCAAAATCAAATCTAGAAATGAAAATAGAAAGGTAGTGATAGAAACTAGAAATGCAGAGAAATTACTAAAAAATGGTAGACACTGTGATGCAAATTATGCAATAGGACTAGGTCACCCAGTGTGGCGACTTAGTCCCAATAGTCTTGTTTTTGAGAATTTTCTAAATTTTTATTTAATATTTATGGTTTTGTTGATATTTAAGTGCAAACATAAACTAGAAATACAATTTTTTTAATGTTCTATTATTAAAAATGCAATGCAATGTGCAGATTTACCATGAATTTTCACTAAATGCACTTTTATCACTAACCCTAGGATGCAAACAATGCAAGATTTGAATGCAATGCAAGCTATCTATAAGATGAAATGCAAGAAATCAGAAAGCTAGCTAATGGTCAATGGTCAATTTCACCAAAATGAACCGCCAAAAACATATATGGATAACAAGGGAAAGAGGATCCCTTTATTAGGCTCCTAGGGCTTTTCACCCTAAGAGCACTTGGTTAGGAATAACACTCTTTCCTCTTTGTTGATATGTGTTAATGGTGAATTCATTCAAAAGGGGGAGAGGGATTTGATGACGGTTGTGAATGTGTGTGATGTGTGGCTAATGTTGAAAGTAAAATGAAACTAATCTAAATGTATGGAAGGGCAAATAGAGTAAAACTAAGCTAATGCAAACTAGCTAACTATATGCCCTAAATCTATGTTTTCTGGAAAATGATAGAGAAGGAGAGAAGGTGTGCACCTAGAAAAATGATGTGGCATTTGAATGCTCCTGGAAGATTTTAAAAAATGTTTGATCTGAGCAAAAGGACACTTACGCCAATAGAGGTGACCTAGTCCTCCAACTAGAAAACTTTCTTGAAATCGATTTTGGGGAAATGGGTATCTAAAAACACAAAAATGCTTTTCCAAGCCTAGCATAGGGATAAGGTCACCAATAGGGGCAAATTAGTCCTCTTGTGTCTCTCTAAGAATCAAGCTTTGGTTTTGTGGGTCTTGATTGATGTTCCCCTTGTCTGCAACAATCTATGATAGGAACCCTCAAAATTGACCTGTAACTTGTCTTTTGTCCTTCCTAGGGTTTGAGAATTGGAGTTGACTTGAGGAGAATTTTGGTACTTCTTGCAACACCCTGACCTTCACCTAACCTACATCAAAAGATCTGTAAACACATGCAAAGACCAGAAATTGTTGGGGTTAGGGTATAGGGGTTTTCCTAAGTCAAACCCCTTTGTAGGTGATTAAACCCAAATGAGTTAAACAAAAAGGAAAACAAGAGTGAATGATAACACAATAGAAATGCTTACAAAATATTTGTTGATGTTCTATAACATTCATGAGTATCTCCAATGGTGTTAGTCTAAAAATCCTAATGCTTGTAGGCTTGCTTGGTTGCTTGAGTAATTGATGATTGAGAGCAAGAGAATGGAAATGAGCTATGAGATTAAAAATAAACCAAGAGAGAGGAAAATTGGAGGTAGAAACCCTTATGTGTACATGTCAAACCCTAATTTTCCAAAAATGCAACCTAATAGGCCGACCTTAGGGTTTAGGAGGCAATATTCTCGTTGAATCTTATTTAAATTTTGATTTTTATGCTTAAAGGGACTAGGTCATCCAAAGTGGTGACCTAGTCGTCCTAAAAAATTTTTGATGATAGTCGGGAATTAATTTATGTTTTATAAAGTTAATCAAGTTTGCCT
The DNA here is from genome assembly GCA_007115665.2 of Sequoiadendron giganteum. NCBI lineage: Eukaryota > Viridiplantae > Streptophyta > Pinopsida > Cupressales > Cupressaceae > Sequoiadendron > Sequoiadendron giganteum. The sequence goes on along the minus strand of CM021103.1, from coordinate 123,219,811 downwards.
CCCAAAACATACTTAGGTCAGGACTGATGATGCATTAAAATGGAAAATTAGTATATAAAAAGGCTGGATCTAAGGGTGAATAGCCTGGATAAGTGTGAAAATGCAACACGAAACTTTACAACACTCTATCTTAAGGCTTAGGAAGGTGCAAGAATATATTATTTAGATGAATTATGTTGAAAGGGTCTTAGAAAAGTGGAAGAAATGTTTTACAACACTTCACAATACCTTAGTATAACATCGTTAGATTAAAGTGTTGAATTGCAAGATTACAAGGTTGAATCAAGGTAATCGAGGCCAAAACCCAGTGGAAAAGGCAAAAATGGGCGAAAAAGTGCCAAGGTATACACTTTTTGGCAACACAATGCCTTTGAGGTTTCATTGTACCCCACAAAGTACCCTCTCTTTGTAGTTTGATCTAACTTGGAAAGTTTAGCCCTTGGAATGTGACAATATGCTGAAATCCCAAATATTCTAGAGTGGCGTACTCCTAACTTCTTCCCTGAGAACACCTCCTCTAGTGTCATCTTGCCCAATACCTTATGTGGAACCTTGTTCTATATTTATACTGTTGTACTACATGCCTTTGCCAATAAGTAACATGGAATATCCTTGTCATACAACATAGCCCTTGTTTCCTTCGATATAGACCGATTCTTCCTCTCAACAATCCCATTCTATTGTGGGTTGCAAGAAACGGTCCATTCTCTCTTGATTCTTTCCCTAGTATAGAACTCTTGGACCTCTTTCCCTTTGTACTTGCCTCCATTGTTTGACTAAAGAGCCTTAATATTCCTACCTATCGAATTCTCCACAAAATCTTTGAACTATTGGAAATGACTTAAAACGTCATCCTTGGTCTTCAAGAAGTATATCTAGGTCTTCCTGGAGAAATCATCAATAAAATTCACAATGTACTCGTATCCTCTGAGAGACTTCATCAAAATTGGTCCACATATATCTGAATGTACTAGATCAAGGACACCCTTGGATCTGGTGTCACTCCTTAGAAAAGCTACTTTCACAAAATTTCCCAACATACATCCCTTGCATACATCATCATGCTCTATGCTCACCTCTGGAGCACCTGTCACTATCTCATGAAGCAATTTAAGTGTTCCATGATGTATATGGTGCATCCTCCTATTCCATAGCTCTCCTTGATCTCTATAATTATTGTTCATAATCAGTGCCTTATGAGTATCAAACTACAACCTATAAATTTGGTCGCTCCTAACTCCAATAACTATGGGTGATTTCCAATCCTTATGCTTGATTAACACATTTTCTCCTCTAAAGAGTACATTGTAGCCTTTATCCTAAAGGAAAAATATGGAAATCAGGTTCATACCCAAGCCTAGCACATGCAACACATCATGAATGAGAATCGGCCTGTCATTCTCCCTCTGAAATAGAGCAATCCCTTTCCCAACTAGATTTAGTTTGGACATGTTCCCCATAGAAATCTAGATTCTGATGTCTTCTTCCTTATAACTGGAGAAGTATTCTCTAACTCCTGTCATATGAAATGACGCCTTACTATCTATATACCAAACACCCTATGAGATTGAGCTATCCATACAAACTATGAGAGAAAATCATCCTCCATTCTACTAGAGAGCTCATCTACACTTGCCAAAGCTATCGTTTGCTTCTTTCCTTTCTTTTCATTCTTCTTCGTTTGTGGGCAATTGCAGACATAGTTGTCAAACTGATGACAACCATAACACTTGACTTTAGACAAGTCCTTCTTCTCACCTTTAGGATTTTATCCTTTGCTAGACCCCTTCTTTTATTTCCCTTTTCTAGCTAGGGTAGCATTTTCCTATTTTGCCTCACTTTTTTTACTGTTACTGCTAATACCACTGACAAGACTTAGTCTAAGCTCCTTCTAAGTAAATTCACTCCATAGTCGATCTCAATGTGGTAAGGTATCTCGTCCATTAAAAAATTTAACAAAGAAGTCCCACTGCTTAGGAAACCCATTTAGAGCTATTCGTACTAGCTCGTCACCATCTGGTTTATCTTCAAAAACTACCAACTCATCCTTGACAAGTCTCTGGTGAGGTAACTTGTAATGTATTCTCCCTTGTTCATTCAAGTATTCCTCAACTTTTCTTTGAGAATCAGCTTCTTGTTAGTGGTAGTATTCTGGTACAGATTCAATATGGCATCCCACATCTTCTTTGTTGTATCCAACTATGTGATATGTGAAACAATATGATCTTTAACATCGTCAAGAATCAACCTTCTCACCTTGGCATCTTCCTTCTTATATGCTAAGAGTTGTGTTGGATCTATAGGCACAGCTACAACACTCCTCACATATTCCTTGATACCATTCTCTTCCAGTAATATAGAAATTCTAGCTTTCTAGACACCAAAATTTGAGGCTCTATCCAATCTGTCATAATCTCTTAAAACTGCTGAGGCCATCTCAAATAAAAATAATTAAAAAAAAAAACAAATAATTCTAAAAAGGTAGAACTAGGTTTTATAAACCCTTGATTTTTCCTTCCTGTGCCTACGCTCACCTATGCTGAGCTCTTTTCTATCCTCAAATCTGCTCTGATACCATGTGAAAATTCTATTGCAGTTACTAATTATTAATCTCCTATCTATAAAGATTATTTGACCAACAAAAATTAATTTACAACAAATATTGAAAAATAACACAACTACAAATTCACAAATAAAACCACAAGAATAGAGAAGAAAACATGCAAAATAATAAACACAATATTTTTGGACAAATTGTCTTTGGAAAAACCCCAGAGGGAAAACCAGTACTACAAATGAGAAATTTTATTAATCTTCAGGAAATCAAGAGATACATAAATTGGTTGCCTCTTACTGGCAGAGCTCCGACAATATTCTTCTATGGAAATTCCTCCCTTAATTTCTCTTATTGAAATTCCACTGCTGCTACCTCCAACGCTATCACCGCGCCCATGTTATCATTGCAAGACTATTTTCTCTCACTGCAAATCTTTTTCAAGTGTGTGTTCTCCAAATGCCCATTGATCCCATTTTAAACTATTCTCATTGAAAAACCAATGACCATGATTTAATCTCAATCAATGGTTAAGATTAATTAGACTCTAACAAACTCTAACTAACTAGTTTCTAGAAATCTCTAAAAGAATTAATTAATTAATTAAGCAATTATCACTAACTAACTCCTTTCTAGAAGTCTCCAAAATTAAATAATAATTCTTGAGATTGAAGAAAACAGCTGTTCGAACTAAAATAAATAAACAATAATTACCTATTCAATTTATATGTAAAAACTTGTTGAAATTTGAGAGAATACTACACTCAAATGTCAAACAAATTGAAGAATCATTATTTTGAAACAATGAAACTTTTAATTTAAATAAGATTCATCACCTTTAATCAAAAATGGTTGCACATGCTTGTTATATATCATCCAACAATATGATAATAATAACCATTTTAAATGCTTGCAAGAATGGATCCCTATTTCCCCTCTTTTCAATGGATCTCTATTTCCCCTCGAGAGAGACAAACAACGTGAAAAAATACAAGTACTCTAATGATGCTCCAGATAATATTCTCGCTCCCTCCGCATAGAGCTAGATCATCAGCTCCAAACAAAATAAACCAAAAGCCAAAATGAATTTATCGCCACCCAATGATATTATCATACATTTTTCTTGCTCCACACATATAGCTAGATCACCAGCTAAACAATATCAATCGGAATAGAAGTCGCATGTATTGCACTCAGTGGAGATTTTGACAGGGAACCCACTGAATTGTACTATGCTCATGGATCTGTCATACGATCAATTCTCTTTTGGGACCATCTTTCACTTCTCACTAAATAAATCAATCATTCGAAAAGTTAAAGTCGTACAAGCCCAGAAAAGTGTGTGGAATTCATGCATCTTCTTGTTTCACACAAGAGAATTAATCGGATGAAAAGTTCATGTCCTACAAGCCCAGAAAAAGGGTAGAATTCAGGCATTAAATACCCAGCTTTCGCACCTCTCAGATCATTCTTAGAATGGCTTCCATCTCTCCTTTCAATTTCACTGGGAGCTTCGTAGGCTTGAACAAGGCCAGCAATGAAGTTAAGCTTTTTACTAATGCATTTAAGCCCAGCAGAAGAAGGCTGGATTTAGTTCTTAGCAAGGCTTCAACCACTAATCAATCTACTGCGCGACGCACCGCCAATCATCACCCCAACTTGTGGGACGATGATTTCATACAATCTCTTTCAAAATCTTATGAGGTAACCTAATTTACTATCTACTAGGAGGTCCTAGAAGTTGTTAATTTTGAGAGCATATAGCAATTGTATGGAATTTTTTTTTGAAATGTGAACTGTTATTATTCAATCTCTTTCTTAGAAGTTTTTTTTGGTATGGTTTATATAATAATATTACATCTATTCAAAAAGTTGGATAGAAAAAATCACACTCCTAAAATCCAGAAACAAGTAAATGGCTAAAGCAATAGCAGAGGAGGAAAGGAGGATTTCGAAGTTTTGATTTGTTTGGTCTTACGTTGTTTCCATATGTAATGGCACACAGGCTCCCTCTTATTGTGAACGTCGAGAGAAGCTTATTAAGGATATCAAGGAAATATTTAATGCCCTTCCTCTACAGTCTTCATCTACAGACGATCTGTTGAACCATCTTTCAGTGGTGGACAATGTAGAACGCCTTGGAATTGAGCGCCATTTTCAAAATGAAATAAAAACGTTTCTTGACTATGTTTACAGGTTTCTTTTGTTTCTCGAGCTTCAAGATCAATATTATTGTGATTTGCATACTGATCAGTAGAGACTGTTTATGCCTGAAATTGTGTCTTCAATTAAACAGAATACATCAGGTGTTTATGAATAAGATCAATCTATATAGATTATAGACTATTCTTTAGCCTAATTCTTATGTCAAGCAATTATTTGAATAGCAGATATTGGAACGACGAAGGCATTGGACGTGGTAGAGAGAGTCCTTGTGTAAATCTCAACACCACAGCCTTGGATTTCCGACTTCTTCGACTGCACAGATATGTTGTCTCTGCAGGTGATATCTCTAGTCGTTGAATTAAAAAATAATTATTTAAGTTATAAGACTCGTTTTGTATCTATGGGAAATAGGAAGACATCTTTTAACCTTCTTTAGATCTCAGATGTTATGGTACCAAAAGTGTGTTATTTAAGAATAACGGCGTTGTCCATGAAATTTCAAATCTAGGACAAGCAATGAGTAGTTTAATAGAATTGAATGAACATAATATATAAATTGGTGACCTTGTTAAGTTGAAAATTCTAAACTTATTAACCAAAATCATATAAAGATAATCCCGAATTCCAACATCCTTCCTAACCAATTAAGGAACTTAAAAAAAATTAGATTCAAAGGCAAGTTCATTATTGATAAGCTTTTGAAATATGAAATGTGTGAAGTACTTGGCCATTAAGTTAGATTGATATAAAATGAAATAATAAGTATATAGTAAGTAAAGTATTTTAGTATAATTTTTACTTATTAATAGTAAATTTATTCTAAATTGGTTAGATATTGTTTAAAAGTTTGTTTGAATATATATTTTAGAAAGGTTAGAGAGTCATCATTCTAATTAAACAATAGATTAGTGTTCTTTTTCTACTACAATTTTAAATTTGAACATCTTCACAGGCATATTTAAATAATCTTTTTTAGGTAATTAATTATGTTTATTCTTATAATACATCTATTTTTTCCTAAGAATAATATAACATTCATTTTAGTTTGTTAATAAAACATAAAATTTCATTTAATTTTGTATCATTGCAGAGGTGTTTCAACACATTAAAGATAAATATGAACGATTATGGTACTTTAATAGTCAGTTGAATGAGGAGGACACAAGAAGTATTCTAAATCTATTTCGAGCTTCACTCATTGTGTTTCCTAAAGAGAAAGCTCTCAATGAGACCTACACATTTTCTACTTCATATTTAAAAGAAGCTCTACCAAAGCTTAACAATACCATTATTTCAAGAGAGGTAACTATACCTTTTTATAGACATTGCATATTAGGTCTATGAATTCATTTAGCAAATTTGATTCTAATTTTTCTACTATAATAGATAGAATTCAATTTGGAGTATGGTTGGCACATGAATGTGCCTAGGTTTGAAGCAAGGACTTATATTGAAATATATGGGGAAGGCACTCCATGTGTTCCTAAGAACATCAACAAGTAATCTCATTACCTTGTTACATGATCCATTTCCTCATAATTAGAAATATGAGAAAAAGGATTTTATTAACAATAATTTTTATAACATACAAAACATAAAATACTTTTAGTTCTACCTTTAAGAAATCTCCATATAGATCTCTCTACAATTTAACATTGTGATGTTGAAATTGTTACAATATGAGTAGCTCAAAAATTTTAGAGTTAGCAAAGTTGGACTTCAATATGATCCAATCATTGCAACATAAAGAGCTTAAAATTCTCTCAAGGTGTGTAATATATGTCACGGACAATTTTTTTTATCTAATGTTAAATATTATACATATTTGTAATCAAATACATATAATGTATTATGCAATAAAATTTTCCCAAAATGTTTTGAAAGCATATAATCTATAGATAAAAACATAGTTGTCACCTTTTTGAACTACTATGCATTCAAAAATAGTGGCATTCAAACTATGCCAATTTTTTCTTGATTTTGAGACTTCATTTATTTATGGTATAATGTATTTTTAGATATTTATAAATTCAATATTTTTGACTAATTTGTGTGTATTTCAGATGGCGGCTAGAGTCTGGCCTAGAGAAGATAGAGTTTGGTCCCCATCGTCATGTTGAGTTTTACTTTTGGGCAACTTCAAGATGTATTGAACCAAAATATTCGACTTTTAGAATTGGATTTGCAAAGTTGTGTGCATTAATCACATATTTAGATGATATTTATGACACCTATGGAACTCTAGATGAGCTCAAGCTATTCACACAAGCCATTAAGAGGTATGTATGCACTTTATTTTATTGGTATTATATATATATAAAATTAAACACATAGTAATAAATTATGTTTCCCTTTGTATAAGGTGGGAATTAGCAACTACAGAAGGACTTCCAGAATTTATGAAAGTGGTATTCAAAGCCTTGGACAATACGTTAAAGGACATGGCTAGAGAAATTTAAAAAACTCAAAAAAGAAACATGATTGAATATACACGTAAAATGGTATGAATTTCTTAATATTATTATTTTTAAAACATCTTTAATATTACACTAATACTTAGTAGATGAATATATTAACTTTAATTAAAGTTGAATCTCATTATTTTTGTATATTCATAATAGTTGAAATATATATAAGTTAAAAGTTCAATAGTTACATTGCTATTACCTTGGGGACTTTGTGTGGTCGCATAGAGATACTATATATCTTTTGACTGCTATTTCCTTTTTAGAGTATCATGTATAGTTGCTTTTCTGTTACAAAAAATGTTGTTATGTTTATACATATTGGTGTTCATGTAGCCACTCTTTTTTGGATTGTTGGTGCCCTTGTGGTACATCCACTGGTTCGCAAAAGCCGCCTCCTATTTATTGATCTCTAGCTTTTCTTCTTCCATCAATTTTTTGAATTTCTCCTTAGATACTTGCACTGTAATAGAAACCTACACATATACAGTATGAAGTGTGAGTCTTCTAAATGACTATACCTTCTACAACCTTGATAGATTCATTGATGTCAGTACTCCGAAAGGGCCTTCGCTTCCCAGGCCGAATCCCTGCCCACTGTGTGAAGTATCTTGCAAAAGCATTGATGTGAATGGCATATGTCTTAGGTGTCCAAGTGGAAATTCCAGCCCCATCCCTTCAGAGAGATCGATTCTGGGCATTATCATGCCATTGGACAACACTGATGTAAGAGGTATACCACCATGATTGGCTATAGAAGCGGGGTTACTAGGACCAAAAGGAACCCATGAAGCAGAAGTCATGCCATAAATGGGATCACCTGAACCAGATTGGAAAGCCCAAATCTGGCGATTCGAAGAATCACCACCCATAGTGCCAGGAGACGAGGATGAGGTTGCTGTAACAGGAAGCATCCAGATGGATGCAGGCATGTATGCAAAATGTGAAAGGATAGAAAAGACACGTGAGCTATTTTACAAATGCTACCTAAAAACATTAGCCCCAGAACCGAGCATTTTCTCTGAGAATCTGCAAAGGAAAACCGATTTCTAAGCATTCTCCTGCCGAGAAATGCCCGTAGAGCCTCCGACAATCTGCAGAGCGCCAATCAAAAAGTGTCAAAAGATTTTATTGAATATTTGGAGAAAAAATGTCCATCTTAACTGACCCAACTAGCAAACAAGGAATGAATCTTAAAAGAACACTGAATTCTAATTGGCTTATTAACTATTCCTTAAAAAAAAACTCTTATTTATTTATTTGTTGAAAAGTTAGTAAATCCTCATTCTAAGTTATCTTATATATAAAGAGGCCTATTTGGAAGTAATCATGATCAAACATTCAGTTAGCTTTAACTTTAATTCGTGAATGCTTTCCACCACTAATTCTTTTCTTCTTTTGTAACTTGATCTCCAATCTGTCAAATTCACTATTCATTTTTCTAATAAAACAAAACACGAATAATTATTTTAAGTTTATTGTTAATATTACTTTCAAAAGTAGATCTCTATGTTTTAGATTATTATTTCTCCTAAATCTATAAGGAACTTGTATTATTGATAGTTTATATATTAAAAAACTATTTTCCTTGTAACTTTCACAATAATTTAAGAGTAACCATTTATAGTTGTATATGAAATTTCAAAGAAAATTATTTTGAAAAAATTAAAAAATTTATAGTCATTGAGTTTTCTTATTTAATTTATTATGTTTAACTATTACTAATAATTTAGATTATTATTTAAATGTAGTGGGAAGCTTGTATAGATGCATTGTTGCAAGAGGCTGAGTGGCTTGCCATGAGTTGTATACCATCTTTAGAAGAATACATAGAGAATGGAAAAAATGACTGCTGGATCTAGAGTGGTTACATTACAACCTATATTATCATTCGATGTGCCTATTTCCGATGACATTCTTACAAAAGTTCATTATCCATCAAGGTTTGATGAGCTTTTTTGCTTAGCACTCAGATTAAGAGGTGACACAAGAACATTCAAGGTACGCTATAAATTTAGATGATTTAACATTCATAACATTATGTTTCTACATATATGATAAATTTACTTAGATTTAAGGGTAATTATATCTAAAATCTTACAAAATCAAATTGTTTTACTTTGAAGGTTGAAGCAAAACGTGGAGAAGTGGTATCAAGTATAACATGTTATATGAGAGACCATCCTAGATCCAATGAGGAAGATGCATTGAAGTATCTCAATTCTTTAATTGATGAAACACTCAAAGAATTTAATTGGGAATATTTAAAATCTGATAATGTTCCAATAATTTTGAAGGATAGTTCATATAATTTATTAAAAGGTCTTCTACTCCTCTACAAAGAAAGTGATGGATTTACTATCTCTAGCCTTGAGACAAGGAATATTATCATCAAAACCATGTTTGAAAGAGTTCCAATGTGACATGAGAATTGGGGTCTATGTATGTGTAAGCCTTGATAAACATTTAATAGAGGATGCTATTTTAATAAGAGTTACTTTTATTAGCAATATTTTTTATTTTTATAAATGAATATTTAGTAATTAGGAATTTTATAGAAAAATCACAATATTTTCTTATAAATTATACATCAACTTGAATGGTTTGTTAAAATATACCAGTAATTGAAGTGGATTCCATTATTTCTCTCAAAGTTTTCTTACAATACATTTATTTAGTATTTTTGAGATATAAATATGCTCCCTTTCTTAATAATTAAAAAATGATTTACAAGAATCCAAAATGGAAAAATACATGATAAAGGAGTCAAGGGGTAGGGTGAAAAATATTGGTAAATAATCATGCTCAACGAAAGAGATGCATAAGAAAAATACATCTACAAATTTATTATTAGTCCCACCTCCTAATTGTTAGAATTGTGAAACAAGCACAAAACCATGAGCCATAGGATCAAACAACAAACAAATGCAACTTCCACACAAGAAATATGCAAACAATACGTGCAATATTCTTCAACAAGAAAAATCTATAGAAGCAAGAGACTCTCAAGAAGATATGAAAGCTCAAGAGATAATTACAATGAGGGTTGAGTGCTTATAAGAGAAAAACCCTAATTGAGAAAGGGATTAGATCATGACAAGTGTCAATATCACATGAGATGAGATATAATGATTTAATATTAGCTCAATTAATAAAGCCTAAAAACACTCCTAAGTTTAGCTTAAGTGCACGAGAACAAATTAGACTAATAATCAATTAAAAACTAATTAATTATTAGCTAATGCATGATGACTCTAACACCCCCCCTAAGATGAACTTAGGGAGTAGCTAAAAACCATAAAAAGAGAATGCATAATGGGTCTCAAAAAACAAGTCTATGTAAGGTACCCATGTACAAATAGAAGATCTCTATAATGCAAAGAAATAGAGAAAACCTCATGGGAAAAAATCTAGACTCCAAGAAGAGATGGCAACCAAGTGAAGGACTGAAGAAGCCTCCAAACAAGACAAAAGTCTCAAAAAATAGGAACATGTAGAACATCTAGAAGCACAAAGTTGTAGATTGCTAATGAAAGATGATTGATAGAGTGCTGAAATAAAGAACCTCCTCTAAAACAAAAGATGATTAGTATTAAGATAACAAGAATCTGCATGAGTGCCCACTATGACACTACTTGAATCAGATGAAAAACAAAGGAAAAATATTTGGAAATCAAAGATACAAAATCAAGATCAAGGAGACTATACTAAATGAGTGCCCCCAACTACACTAATAGAATTGGATGGAAAAAAAGGAAAACATCTAGAAGTCGAAGATATAGGTGGTACATGAATCTGCATGAGTGACCCCAATGACACTAGTCAACATGCAAGATGCAAATCGATAATACAGGTACCAAATAATCTAAAGAACAATGATCACGAGAGAGACAATAATCTGCATGAGTGTCCTCAATGACACTACTTAAGTTAGATGGAAAACAAAGGAAAACATCTACAACTCAATACATAGATCACTCCAACATAAAACCAAAGAAGCATTAGAACCAATAGTAGAAACCCCCCCAATAATGCTGAAAAGGGAGAACCATGACAGGAACACTGAAACTATGTGAAACCAAGAACTGCATGTATGAGAAACAACCTGCAAATATAAGGGTATGCAAACTAGTGCACACATTCATGAGGAAAGAATCACTGAGATTCAATGATGTCATGGAAGGGACACTCACTTGACAAAGGTGTGATGGAAAACCAAAGGAAAACATCAACTCCCATGACACTTTATATCATAGTGCGAATATAAAAGGCATAATGGAATGTGCAAAATACCCATAAAATTATACACCAGAATGACACTTTATCTCAATGTGTCTACATAATAAGAAGTGCATACAATGCGATCCCATAATGTCCAAAAAAGGAAAACATGCTGAAAATACAGAATTCTCTTATAGAAAAAGAGGAAACTGGTAGCACCATGTGTTGGAATATAGTTGTTATTGATTTCAAAAGAGAAAATAATGCAAAGGAGATTATTGGCACGATGACAACTGATGAATATGAGAGCAGTGGATCTGATGAAAAATTAGCCTAGCGATTCGATGTGGTTTTTTTGAGAGTATTCTAGTGATGTACTTTATAGGTAGAGAAAGTGAAGGATGTGCCCAAAAATGATTTAATTATTCTTTCAAGAGATTCTAGGGTTCGCATATAAACCCTAATGTGATTACAATCATGACATTCACAAAATTTCTATTTTGACATTGACTGTCAATAACATGTGCGGATACTAAATTTTTCACGTCTTAAACAATGACAAACATTAGTATTGTTAGTCAATTTAAAACAAGTAAATCTAGTATTCCTATGAGATATTAAAACATACATGATTATGTAAAAAAAATAATAAAAGATCAAAGAAACTAATTGAGAGCATGTAAAAAGCATGTGCAAATCCCATACCATAGTGGGAGTGGTGCTCCTTTGATGTGGAAACGATTCCTTTTCCCACCCCCTTGATAAGCTTCCAAAATGATGAAGAAGATTGTGATATACAATGCAATATGAAATGTGCCTATAGTAGAAATGCTACGATTGTGGATGATTGTGAATGATTTCAAGTAGAAGAGCCCTCTATAAATAGGATTGAGGGGTTGAAGAATGAAGAGATTGGAAGAATGTGGGACGAAAGAAGAGCCAATGAGATTGGGACACTTGTCTCAATTCTAATGGGTGAGGATAGAACACATTTTGGAGAATGTGCATAGTTAATGCATGTACGTGAAGGGGTGAGGGGGGGTGTAAGAGAGATTAATGCATTTGTAAGAGGCATTAAGGGCTTTGTAAGAGGCATTAAGGGCTTTGTAAGAGGCTTAAATTCCTTTGTAAGAAGCATTTATGTTTGGGAAAGAAAGTCAAATAAGTGGAGTTATTAGAGGAATATTCCAAAAGCATATGCTTTTGTGAGAAAAAATAGGGTAAATAGTTAACTAAAAGAATCATTTTCATGTGCAAGTGAGTTGGTTAATTAGGGATTTAGTTTGACCAAGGTTGAGTCAAAACCTAGAGAATAGGTAATGAGGGTTAGGAGTTAATTAATCCAAAATTAATCAACTTGAAGCGATTAGGGGATTTGACATTTGAATTAAAATAATTTGATTTATTAAATCACATGAGAGGAGTTTAGGGATTTGATTGATTAAATAAATTAATTTATTTAATCAAACATGATGGACATTAGTGAACTAATCCAATAAATTGCTTTATTTGATAAGTAGAAGAAATTGATTAGATGCAAAATATCAATATTATTTGCATGTTTACAATAGGTAGCCCATCACATAAGTTACAAATTATTGATGTTTGTCCTGTGACTAGCCCCTCACATCTTGGCAACTGGTTGATGAGGTTTGAGGTTCTCTTTGTTGTCAACATGTCATGGGTTTTTAGAACTTCACAACCTATGACTAGAGGTTCTTAAGTTCAAATTTCTGGTGACTTAGCGATGTGCAATGGGTGGTGAGTGTAATGGTCTATTATCAACGGTTATGATCAAGATGATCCGATGGTGCGTTAGTTCTACTAAGTTTTTGGTGGATCTCGGCCAAGTCTCATGGGATCAATGGAGAGCGGTGTAGATTAATCCACGGTGTATGGATGATGATCGTTGATGAAGATGGTGGGACCTAATAGTGGAAGGTGAAGTATGCCATGAATTGTTGAAAATGGTGAATAGTTGAGATTGAATGAGTAATATTTGATGGTGCCCACATACCTCACTAAAATTTTAGTGGGGCTTGATCAAGACTTGCGAGCTCAACGGGGAACGACAATCATCGAATGTTGAATATCAATGGTGCACAATGTATGAATAGTGGGACCTATGAAGGCAACATATGAAGTTAGTGGAAGGTGATGTCACATTGATAGGTGTCATCAGTCTACATACCTAGCTAAGAATTCAATGGGTCTCGATCAAGAATCACGGAGCTAGAAAGGAATGGTGAAGATTGATCAATGTTGATCGGACAGTGATTGCTAGAGAGTCTAGTGGGACTGGTCTAAGGTAATAGATCAATGATAAATACTTGAATGACTACTTATCCAATGGTCAATATTTAAAGACATGATAATGAACAAGGATCACAGGATTAGGGTGCGAAAGGAGAAGATTGAAAACAAGAATTCTAAAGTAGAGATATGAAATGACTAAGATAGTGTGAATGAGGGTTTGAACTGCAAATTGACATAGAGGAAGGAATTAATTAGTCCAACTGCACTAGCAACGAATATAAATGAAGATTTGATCTTCAAGATGGTGGCACAAATTGCAAAGGTGATCGAGATTGAATCAGATCAAATGGATAGGAGAAGTCATTGAATACATACCAGTTTCTAGGGTTTGACTAAGAGCCAATTTGAGTAAATTCTTTGTAAAAAAATTAAATGTTGGATGATAGTGTATGGATCAAGATGAACAAGATCCTTTCTATTGAAGATAGCAAGTATGGAAAACCTAATAGAAAGTTGTAGCTGATCTAGACGATGGAGAGAATCTTGAGGCAAAGATAGCAGGGCAGCAATACAGATTATGGAAGTGATCAAGATAGAATCTGATCATATTGATAAGACAATTCATTTAATGTATTCAAATCTAGCACTTGAAAGTAGAACTAATTTGGGAAAAACTCTCTACATCCAAATTTAATGTTGTAGGGCTTGAGGTGATTTTGTAACTTGTTGAAGAAGATAGGAAGAGTGAAAACCCTAACCGGGATTTTGACATGAAAGAAATAAAAAGAGAAGAATAAGTTAGACATAAATAGAGAAGATAAGGGTTCTACAAGTTGAAGCAAATTACTGTAACATAAAGTATAAAATCTGAATATACATGAATCTGATTATAGTGGTGTGAGAGTGAATAGAGAGGGAAGTGTAATGTACTGAATTGATGCATTATAGGTTTTGCAGAACCAATTTTATGCATAATTGAAAGTGTAAATCTTTAGAGGTTGTAGCCTCATTGTACTGAGTTGTAGCTCAAATTAGGTGATAGTTATCTCCTTGGAGTTGTTGCTCCTAAAATAGGGTGTAGCAACATCCTTGAAGTTGTAGCTTCTAAAAAAGGATTTGAAGCTTCCTTAGAGTTGTAGCTCTTAAAATTGTAACTAAAATTCATTGCTTGTGACGCTGGGTTAGGATAGTAGATCCTGACAACATTTCTCATCATGGTTTTTCCCATCTTGGGTTTTCCACATACATATGGTGTTATGTGTTGATCTCTCTTGTACTTTTCAATATTACATCTATTCGTGCTTTGTACTACACATTTGAGTTTTAAAGTTTAAGTTTGCAAAAGGTCTCTTTGGTTTAAAAGTTTTAGTATCTACTGATTCACCCCCCTCTCAGTTTGGATCATTGTGTTCTAACAATTTTTTTTAAGGCCCCACGGTTGTTGTCACACCAAAAGATCAACCTTCTAATGCCTGATATAACTGTCAGATTTATACAAGATCCATGGTTGGTGGTTAAGCCATGTCACGAATCCATGGCGGGCTAGATAGGCATCAACCTATCCAAGATGACAAAGGAACCAAGCTTCAGAAAGCACCAACATTCCAACAATCCCCCCAGTGCGACCGTGAGATTCGAACCTGTGACCTGGCTATGATACCATTTTTTAAGGCCCCATGGTTGTTGTTGCACCAAAATATCAACCTTTTAAAACTCGATACAATCGCCAAATTTATACAAGATCCATAGGAGGTGGTTAAGCCATGTCATGAATCTGTGGCGGGTTGGATAGGCACCAACCTTCAGAAAGCACCAAATTTCCAACAATCCCCCCTAGCACGACCATGGGATTCAAACTCGTGACCTGGCTATGATACCAGTTTTTAAGGTGCCACAGTTGTCATTGCACCAAAAGATCGACCTTTTCATGCCCACTACAATTGCTATATTTATACAAGATCCTTGGGTGGCAGTTAAGCCATGGCATGAATTTGTAGCAAGATGGACAAGCACCAACCTATCCAAGAGGATGAAGGCACCAACCTTTAGAAAACACTAACTTTCCAACAATCCCCCCTAGCGTGACCATGAGGTTTGAATCTGTGACTTGGCTTTGATACCATTTTTAAGGCCCCACAATTATCGTTGCACCAAAAGATTGACCTTTTAATGCCTGATACAACCGTTAAATTTATACAAGATCCATGGGAGGTAGTTAAGCCATTTCATGAATCTATGGTGAGTTGGACATGCACCAACCTATCTAAGGGGATGAAGGCACCAACCTTCAAAAAGCACCAACTTTCCATCAAAGTTGGGTTTGGGCCCAACAAGGAAGGTATAACCCTCTTGGGAAACCCAAAGCTCGACCTCTAAAAACAAACAGAGAAAAGAAAAATAATAACCAAAGGAAATTGAAAGAAGTAAAAAGGGAAAGGAAGGGAAAGACCAAAACATTCAAAGCCAATAAAAAGGGGGTCCCCACTTTGCAAAAGAGAAAAGAGGGGTGTGAGTGTGAAGGCACACAGGCATATCTCTGCCGTTGACACCCCCCTTTAGAGAGTTGGGCTCCCAAGTGGCCGTGACCCCTATGCGAGGCCTTTGGCTCCATGTGGTGATTGAGACACCCTCCTCCCTATATATAATGAGCAACACTATATTGTCTGCAAAAATCTCTATATGGGTATATGCAAGATCATGATGGGCCAAAAAGTGGCGATATGTAAGTGATATGATGGCCCATGTGGCTGACGAATTTTTTTTACACAAAATTGATGAAATGAAAAGGGTTTTAAAAGGAGATTCTTATCATTCCACCAATATAAATTATGCTTTACTTTGAATTTAATAAATAATTAGTATTCATTTTCTATTTGAATTACGATTAAAGTCCTGATTGATAGGCTGATTGAAAAACATCTATAGCTTTCAAAGGGTATCACATTTTTTGAATCTGAAATATGTGTCACATTCTATGCTTCACATACTAGGGTATGTGCAGGATCATGATGGGCCAAAAAGTGGTGATATATAAGTGATATAATGGCCCATGTGGCTGACGACTTTTTTTAAACCCAAAATTGATGAAATGAAAAAGGTTTTTAAAGGAGATTCTTACCTTTCCACCAATATAAATTATTCTTTACTTTGGATTTAATAAATAATTATTATTCATTTTCTATTTGAATTACCACTAAAGTCCTGATTGATAGGTTGATTGAAAAACATCTATAGCTTTCAAAGGGTATCACATTTTTTGAATCTAAAACATGTGTCATATTTTATGTTTCACATACTATAGGTTAAAAAAAAAAAGGAATTGAATTTCATGAATTTTTGACCAAGTTAAGGTGGTTAGACGTACGAGTTTTTATATTTTTTAAAATTTGTAATAAAAAAATCATAATTAATTATTTACTTGGAAAAAAATTACAAAAAAATATGCATTACATCGGGACATGAGTCTTCTACTTATATCTAAAATATTATAAAAAAATATTATCATTTTATTGTGGTTAGGGTGGTCAGATAGACACCAACTTCTTATTTTTTCCCTAAACTTTAAGTACTACTGCATTGAAATTTCAAATTTTCACCAAATAGATTTTTTTAAAATAAAAATAAACCTAGTAGTTTAGAAACTACATTCAATTTGCAATAGATTCTATTCTTACATATTTTTGAAATAATATAGTTAACTTATTCAAATTTTTACATCAAGTTGTCTAACTCTGATTTTTCTGAATTTTATTGCCACTTAAGGTCCTGTTTTTTCCATGATGATCCTGCACATGCCCACTATAGGATTAAAAAAAAAATTATTGAATTTCATGAATTTTTGACCAAGTTAAGGTGGTCAGACATATAAGTTTTTATATTTTTTAAAATTTGTAATAAACAAATCATAATTAATTATTTACTTGGAAAAAAATTACAAAAAAATATGCATCACATTGGGACATGAGTCTTCTACTTATATCTAAAATATTATAAAAAAATATTATCATTTTATTGTGGTTAGGGTGGTTAGACAGACACCTACTTCTTATTTTTTCCCTGAAATTTAAGTACTACAACATTTAAATTTCAAGTTTTCACCCAATAGATTTTTTAAAAATAAAAATAAACCTAGTAGTTTGGAAACTACATTCAATTTGAAACAGATTCTATTTTTACATATTTTTGAAATAATATAGTTAACTTATTCAAATTTTTACGTCAAGTTGCCTAACTCTGATTTTTCTGAATTTTATTGCCACTTAAGGGCCTGTTTTTTTCATGATGATACTTCACATGCTCATATTATTACTTCTTTTTTAAATGAAAATTGTATAACAAAAATGAAATATATATATATATAGTTGTATAAAATTCTTTGTCAATTGCCAACAACAATAAAAAAAAGTTGTCACACAGTGCTAGAAAAATATTAACAATAGTTAAAAAGTAGGTTTATGATATTTTAAATAGATCAATTAGATAAATAGTTTTGTAAATACATAGGACACAATTTTAATACTCTAGATGAAAATTTGATAACTTTCAACCATTAACATAAAGGAGGGGTAATTTTTTTATTAAAACAAGAAGTACAAAAGAAGGGCACTACATAGCCCTATCAAGCTCCACCAAGTGATCCAACTATTGTGATATATCTGGGGGTAACTGACCTCGGTCCACCAAATTCCAATCATGAATATGATCAGAAGCCCATTTAGCCAAACAATTAGCACCACCATTCCATTCTCTAGGAATATGAGTCAAAGTAAGAAGCTCCAAAGAAGCACAGAAGTTGAGAATCTGATCAAAAATCAAAGCCAAATGCCAGCTAACATCATCTAAATGCCACCTATTCAACAAGTTCACCACGACTCAGACTCACATATGATCCTTCCCCACCCCAATTGACTTCCATACTCCACAACTGATAAAATGGCTTGAGCCTCCATTAAATTATTAGTATGAAGACCCTTATAAATAAAGAAGATAAACTTAACATCTCCAAAGCTATCTCGACCAACACCACCAATTCTAGCATGAACAAGGTTTCCTCAAGAAGAGCCATCCGTGTTGATTTTTAACACTCCTTGAGGTGGAGGAGACCATCTCCCCTCCCTATTCACCTTTGGGGTAGGATGTCTACATTTATTGTGCATGAGCTATCATTGCTGAGGAGGAAGATGAAGATGATTACAAAAACCAACATCAAAAGGATCCACTGATGCAGTTAGATCACACTTAGCCACAACAGTTTCTCCTAAAGAATGCAAAATTTTCCACCACAAGCGAGGGGCCACCAACTTCATATCCTAAAAGATCCAATGATTCCTCTTCAACCAAAGCTTCCAGATAATAAATGATGAGCAAAGAACCCAAGCAACTTAAAGAAAGGAAGTAGAAATAAGGGCCCTACCCCACCGATCCAGAAACTCATCCAACAAGGAAACATGTCGATAGGGGGTATTCCACACCCTCCACCAAAAATGCCAAATCTCCCTAACATAGGAACATTGGAAGAAGAGATGAGATACACTCTCCTCACCATTATGACACAAAACACACATTAAAGTGCCTTGGAAACCACACTCACATAAATTATCCCAAGTAAGACACAGATTTTGAACTACTAACCACATGAAGAAATTGCACTTGGGCCACACCAACTTGTGTCAAACTTGCTTCCACCAAGGGACCTCAATATCCCCAAAAAACAACCTACCAAATTGCTTATAACCAAAAGACACAAAGTACTTCCTGGACAAATCAGAACCATCCCAATCCAACACATCAGGTCCCCTCAAAGAATTACAAGCATAGGAAGCCAAAAGTTGAGCAAGATCATGCCTATCCTCCTTAGACCCCCAGGTGGCCACTCAGAAGGATGCTTCCAACGAAATATTACATCCAATCCACAATGTTGTGCAACCTTATAATGCTCAACAGTATCCCAATAAGCTATCAAAAAAACATCAAAAAGGGATTGGAGGTGACGAAAAGTAGAGAGAATAGGTGGGTGACCATCCCAAGAATCTAACCAAAAAAGAGCTTGTGACCCCGATTGAAAAATCCAAAAAAGCGCATGCTTAATCAAATGTGCCCCCACTTTCAAAGTATGCCAAATCATAAAACCACTCTCCTCCAGAGGATAGCAAGGAAACTCAAAAGAAGAAACACCCCTAAGATATTTATGGCTGAGAATACGAACCCATAACTGGTACACCAACATGGGTAAAGCTTAGCAGCAAGAACTTTCCCATTTAAAATAGCAAAGTGTAAACCAAGACTGCCCTCCTGGTTTGGTCTACACATAGATTCCCACTTAACAAGGCTCCACTTAGTATACATGAAGTTACCACTCCAAAGAAATTGATGTGAGAGAGTATCAAATTCCCTAAGGAAATACATATGGGTTGCTTGAACAAAGCATCTACAGATGGGAAGGGCTCAGATAACTAACTTGCGAAGAGTCACTCTAGCAGTTGTAGACAACCACCGATGATTCCAATGAGTAACCTTCTACCTCAACTTATCAACCAACATCTGCTAGGAGGACCTAGGCTACCAATCGATACCAAGAGGAATACCCAAATAGACAAAAGGAAGAGGCCCTAATTGATATCACAAAATAGCTGCAATCCGTCGTTGGATAGCCTGAGGAGTATTATAGAAGAAAATAGAATACTTATGCTCATTGACTTTTTTACCCAAAGCAACAAGGTAGATGTCCAAAGTCTGCCTAAAGGATTCAACTTCCCGAATACAAGCCAAACCCATAAGAGAGGTGTCATCCACAAACTAGAGATGAGAAAGCATTGGCAAACCCAAACTCCACTGCCAACCATGAATCAAGCCTTGTGAAACTCAAAATTTAAGAAACCAACCGAGCCCCTCAAACCATTAAAATAAATAGATAAGGAGAGAGTAGATCCCCTTGACGAAGACCCATTGCAGCCCCAAAAATATCTGAAGGTTCACCATTCACAATTACTGAAAAATGAGGAAGAAGTCACACAACTCATAGTCCAACTCACCCAAAATGAAGAAAAGGAAAAGGCCAACAAAATCTTCTATAAAAATCTCCATTTAACTTTGTCATAGGCTTTGACCATATCCAAATTGATGAACATAGACCTATCCTTAGAGGTTGCCATGGAATGAATGACCTTAGAGGCTACCACCACCCCATCCAAAATTTGATGACCACCACAAAGCCTCCCTGCTCCTTAGAAATGAAAAAAAGCAAACAAGGTTTAAGCCTCTCAACAATCAATTTCATAATAATCTTATACACCACATTACAGAGTGCAATTGGTCTAAAGAATTCAAGCCTATCACCACCTTCCCTTTTAGGAATGAGATCCAGAAAAGTAGCATTTAGGGATCGAAGCATCTGCTTACTATGAAGAGACTCTCAGCCAACTGCCAACAAATCTAGCTTCACAATATCCCAAAATTCTTGGAAAAATTCAACTGAGAGACCATCAGGGCCAAGAGATTTCCCCTTATTCATCCCAAACACAACCTCCTCCACTTCAGATAGAGTAATCGGATGAGTAAGAGAAGAATTCAAATCATTAGAGATCAAAGAAGGAATGCAAGCAAGGACCATATTCTTATCAGTCTTAACAGGACGTGAATCCTCAGTAAACAAAGTAGAGTAGAACTGTTGAGCCTCTCTAGACAAATCCTATTGCGAAGAAATCGAAAGACCCTAAGAATTAACAAGAGAAGATATATGACACTTATTCCGATGAGCTTGCACAGAATGATGGAATAAAGTAGTGTTATTGTCACCCTCTTGAAGCTAGTCAATCAGAGCCTTCAGTTTCCATAAAATCTCCTCATGAAGCTCCCACTCCTCCACCAATTTCAGAGCTTGGGACTCAGCATGTCCAAGAGCCTCCAAAAATCTAAAATCCTGAATTTGGCAAGTAATAACAACAAGATGATCCTACGCTTCCATTTTCTTAGCCCGAAGATTTCCAAAACAAGACCTATTCCATCACTTAAGATGATACTTGACATATTTAAAATTCTTAACAAAAGAATAGATAGTTGTACCATATGGAGGGGCTCCATCTCACCACCACTGACCAACAAGATCATGCAAGGAAGAATCTCAAAGCCATATAAGCTGAAATTTAAAGGGAGGATTCTTTGGAGTAAGAAAAGAAAGAAGAAAACTTAATTGGCCAATGATTAGAACCACACCAGTCAAGAATCTTAGAGCAAGTGATTATGTTGTTGCCCACCCAAAAACTAGAAAAAGGAAATCTATCCAACCACTGAGATATTGCTTCTGACCCACTCTATCTATTATTCCAAGTGAATATTTCATTAGAGGGTTTAACATCAACAAGAGAAAGAGAATCCACATTTGCCCGAAAAAGATCAAAAGCCGGACTAAGCCTAGGAAGCCCCCCTCTTTTCTCCTCCAAACACACATAGAGTTGAAATCACCAACTAAGATGCAAGGATCATAAGGTGCACAAGACCTAACATACCTGTTATGGGCCCAAAGATGACTTTTACCAAGGATGTCAATCAGTGCATAAACATTAGTGAGAAAAATTATCTCACCATAATCTAAAACAGAAGCCACCACAGAAATAGAGGAATGGCTAGAAATCCACCATCAAGGAATGACCTTACATGGATCCCAGAAAAGAGCCAGACCTCCAAAGTTTCCCCTAGAGCCAATATGCTAACACTGACTAGAAAACCAAATACGAGGAGCATATTGAAGCATGAAATCCACCCGAAGCTTAGTCACCTAAACGCAAAAGATATTTGGAGAATGAACCACAGTCAAATCTTGAATACCCTTTTGACGAGAGGTGTTATTCAACCCCCTTGCATTTCATGAAAGAATAATCATGAGGAAGGTTGAGAGAAGTGGGCATCAATGGTCTTAATAGACCCAAATTCCACCAACAAATCCCTAGTAGATTTAATCTTGTCTGAATCCTTCTTATGACTAACTTTGGAGGAAATTTCAAAATGACCCTTCTTGAGAGGGCATTGTTGCACCCCCAGAACTGAAGATGCCCCCCATCCTTTACTTGAAGTCAACACCTCCCTAGCTAAATCCACTAAAATAATATCATCCTACATACCTGTAGAGGTAGTAGGTAGCCCAAAATTCCCCTACTTCAAGGCCTAAGAAGTATCCTTAACAACAATTGCCTACTCCAACCCTGTGTCCATGCTAGTCACCCTAGAAGGAATCTCAATAGGAATCCCCTCCTCCAAGTCTTGATTATCCAAGACCTCAAAATGATTGAACCCCTGATCAATCTTCCTATCCTTATAAGCTCGCTTTTGACCCCTTCCTTTAGCCTACAACTTATTAGGAATAAAGCCATCCTTATTGGGCCCATCCTCAGCCATAGGAGTCTTGCCTTTATCCCCCTTCTCCATGGAAGGCCCTGATGAAGGAGGAGAGGAAACTCCAACAAGTTTGGGTGCCTGAGGACATTAGTACTAAAGGTGTCCATACTCATGACAAAATCGACATCGAAAAGGTGGGGACTCATAATCTAATAGTTGAACCCATGAGGTAGAGCCAAGACAAATTTCTTACGAATCTGGCAATGGATTATTTAAGTCAATTTCAACACAAATTCAACCAAAATAAAATACCTTTTTTATCCAAAGTATTATGAGCTATGGAAACCAGCTTCCCCAAAAAAGCATCAATCTGGTGTAGGATATCCTCCCTCCAAAACTCCAGTGACAGCCGTGGCAGACGGACCCAGACAAGAACCCGTGAAGGTAGATCCTCTTCTTCATTAAATCCTCCATGTCAAGACTTAATGAACAAGCCAACATGATTGTAAACATATGACCCCCACCTCAAAAACTTGATTCCAATCTGAAATGCAAGAAAAATAAACCATGAAATAGCCATTCACAACCACCAAAATATCAAAATCCCCTTCAACCTGCTAGGTTCGACGAATCCATGACTCCAAAGTCGAGAGAGGGATACGCATACCTAGGAATTTACAAATTAGAACATGTTGTCTCCAAAGATATATCCTCATGTACCGATTTAGGAGAAATAATCAAGACTAGACGATCTTGACTCTGCAGAAAACAACCATTCACTTTCTTAAGCTTAGAGCTCTCACCCACAAAAGAAGAGTCTAACACCCATGCATGCAAATCTGCTGAAAAACCCTAAGATGGTTTTGCACCAGTAAGCACCAAGCTTGTGGAAGCCCTTACCATTCTACCATACCCCACACGATGCCCCGACACCACTGCCACCCAATGTTAAACCCCACATGCTGCCCCGAACACAAGATCTGTAGAAAAGAAGAAAGAGCCCCCCCCAACACAAAAAACTGCCCCCACCACAGAAGAAAAATCAACTTCACCAAAGGAGAGTGCAACCCATGCATGCAGAAAAAGACAGAGGCATGCACACGACCTCACAGGCCACACACAACCTCACCCTCGCTGCACAACCTCACCCGCACTATCAATTACTCTCATAACTTGGAGCCATTAAATAATGCATTTGAATCTGCAAATAATATAGAGGAATTATATTTAAATGCATGTTCTTTCACTGTTAACCATTAGACAGAGAAATTTTAGACAGTAGCAATACTAATTGTATTTTATTTATTTATACAAAATTTTGGTGATTCCTTTATCAAATAAAATAGAAAACTAATAACATTTGAACACAAAACCAAAATTTCATGAGAATATGCATGATATTGTAGAATGGACCTCACAAGTTACTAAACCCTGTAGTAGACTAAAAACAAGTATGAGTAAAAATAAAATAAAATAAATAAGTAATCAAATTGTTTCATATGATTTAGTTGTGCAACACCAAAATAAAATAGTATATATATATAGAATAGTGGTTTATTGGAAGTGGCATTAATGTCTATTTTTTTGAGTGAGAATGGGTGTGTATGGATGATATGTGCTGCAATTTCTAATTGTATGTGAAGTGAGATTTTAGAGGCTTTCACCTGATATTTTGGAGGCTTTTACCATTAAATGATAACTAGTTTACCATTCAACAATAGCCAAAACTTGTTTTTTGATGACTCAATAATACTTTGTAGATGGGAGTTGTGTTTCAAACTCAAATCTCACACTATATGTAGCCTATCAACTAATAATATTTTTAAAATATATAATTGGAACTCACTTTTTAAAATTATGTAATATTATTGACCAACTCAAAAAAGAATTTCATCTAGTAGATGCATAAGTAATTTTCTTCTACATGAACTAAAAATGGAAAACTTTTTAAAATGTCTTTGTTAATTGTGAGACCCACCATTACATGTATGTACTGATAATAAATATTTGAGAATTTAATGTAGATCTACTAGTTGTTCAAATGAAATATATATATATTACATACAACATGTAGTGGTGGGTCTCATATTTAACAAAGACATTCAAAATGGGGTTTTCTGATTTTTAGTTGCTATAGAAGGAAATTACTTATGCATCTAGTGGATGAAATTCTTTTTTTAGTTGGTCAATAAGATTACATAATTTTAAAAAGTCGGTTCCAATTATATATTTTTAAAACATTATTAGCTGATAGGCTACATATAGTGTGAGATTTGAGTTTGAAACATGACTCCCATCTACAAAACACTATTGAGTCATCGGAAAACAAGTTTGCAAAGCACTATTGAGTCATTGGAAAACAAGTTTTGGCTATTGTTTAATGGTAAACTAGCTACCATTTAATTGTAAAAGCCTTCAAAATATCTGGTGAAAGCCTCCAAAATCTCACTTCACGTACAATTAGAGTTTGCAAATTTAAAAAAGTGAGTTCAAATACTATTATATATATATGGATGGATGCATGAGTAATTTCCTTCGAGGGGAACTAAAAGTTAGAAAACCTTTTTGAATGTCTTTGTTAATTGTGAGACCCACCACTACATGTTGTATGTACTTATAATAAATATTCTAGAATTTGATGTAAATCTACTAGTCGTCCAAATGAAATAAAAAATTTGACATAAATCTACTAGTCATCCAAATGAAATAAAGAATTTGTTGTAAATCTACTAATAGTTCAAATGAAATAAACAATATTTTAAAAATTATTATATATAAAATTAAAGCAATTGACCTTTTTTTCAATTTTAGATCATTATAAGTTAAAATTTAGTAGAGTGTATAGTTTGACTTGCTATGTTTTTATATAACCCTATACATTACACTTTAAATTATTATTAAACTCTAAAAATTTATTATAAATAAATATATAGTATTTTAATTTATAATATATATATCATTTTATAATGTTTATTATAAAAAGTAAATTAATTTAAAATGATAATATAAATTTTTTAATATTTTCTAATATTTCAAAATATAATATGATTATTTTTAATTTTTATATAGTTCCAAGAGTTTGACTTCTAGGTGGTTGTGAAACCAGGCAAGGACAATGTGGGGCCTGATTATTTGTCAAGGATTAAGATTGGAGAGTCCGGAGGGTCGCTAGATGATCACCTCCCTGATTCAGATTTGTTCAGAATAGAGGTTGTACTATATATATATATATAATATTAAATTCGAATAAAATTCGAACTCACTTTTTTTAATTATTTAATTCTGTAATATTATTGATCAACTAAAACAATCAATCCAATCATAATTGAATTGTCTCTGTTAATTGTGAGACCCACCATTATATGTCTGTGCTAATAATACATATTCTACAATGTGATGTAAATCTACTGGTCGCCCAAACCAACACCTAAGAGTCTTTCCATTACTACTTCACATCTGGAATCTTCTATAGGTTTATATATACACTAGACAGCAATCCTCCTTTCAACCATCACCATTTGCTTACTCAATCCTTTTAAGCAAACAAGTCAAGTAAAGAGAAGAGGCTTCCATTACAATGGAGAAGGCAGGCTTAGAAGAGTTTAATGTGAAGATTGTTGAGAGTTGCCTGGTGCCACCATGCCTGCCTTCACCCCAAGTCACCCTCTATCTCTCCAACCTTGATAACCAGCCAGCAACGAGAATGGCCATAAATATGTTTCTTGTGTACGAGGCTTGTGAAAATGTTTTAGCAGATCCTGCCAAAACAATCCGAGAGGCTCTGTCGAAGGTGTTAGTGTACTATGAACCTATGGCTGGGAGGCTGAGAAAGAAAGAAGATGGGAAGCTTCAAGTGGAGTGCACAGGAGAAGGTGTTCTGTTTGTGGAAGCCATGGTAGACAACACTCTGTCAGTCCTGGGAGATCTGGACTACTTCAAGCCATCATATAAGCAGCTGCATTTTAGGTTCCCTTGGAATACAGCTATTGAGGACATTCATCCCATGGTTCTTCAGGTAACTCTACTTTCGAATATAATTTATATTGCATTGCAAGGGCAGTACATCTCATATAATTGTTTTGAAGCTTCCATACTGCATAATTGTTTTCATTAAATTTATTTGTATAATTATTTAATGATTATTACAATTTGTGTATTTATTTTATTTTTTATACAATATTTATTTGTGGTTTTTTATAATATGTACAAAGCAATATAATATGTTTAGTTGATAGTATAATATTTTTCACAGGTAAATCATTCACATGTGGAGGCCTTGTTGTAGCAGTGACTTTTAACCATACTATGTGTGATGGGCAAGGGGTAGGAAAGTTTCTCAAAGATCTTGGATAGATGGTTAAGGGACATGTTAAGCCATCTGTCAAACCAATATGGGATAGAGAGCTTCTTAAACCAAGGAACCTATTAGCTCATGACATAAAATTGATTGAAGAAAAAATGGAGAATACATCCAACTCATGGACACCTCCAATATTTAAAGAATCAATTCAAATGTCTCTTATTTTAGATTTTGAGACAATAAAATGTGTGAAAGATGGAATTATGGCAGAATGTTCAGATATTTGCTCTACATTTGAAATTGGTGCAGCTTTGGTTTGGCGAAATTCCAGATACTCAAAGAGTTAATATTTATTTTGCACTCGATGCGAGGAGATCATTTAATCCCCCACTACCAAATGGATACTATGGAAATGGCATTATTTTTGCATGTGAACAAGCTCTTGTCCATGATGTCATGAACCAACCACTTTCATATCTGATAAATATTATAGAGAAAACAAAGATGTCAGTAACTAACAAGTATCTTAGATCAATAATTGATATAGACCAATTTCAATCAGATATTCTCAGTAATGAAGCTAATATAGTATTGAGTGACTAGAGGTGGTTGGGACTTAACGAAGTTGACTTTGGGTCAGGAAGTACAGTGAATATATGCCCTATACACTGGAATGAGAATGGAATCAACATATCAAATACTTTTATGTTCCTTCATCCTCCTAGGAGAAAGGATGATTCATTTAAGATGACAACATGGACACCCCAACAAGAATTGAAGTTGTTTGAAATAGCAATGGAAGCCATTATAAACAAATATGTTCCAAATGGTTCCAAATGTTAATGTAATGATTAATTCCTTTAGCTTTAAATAAAATTTTAGATTGGCCAAATTTTCTCCATGCAAATTTAATTTTTTTATGTTTCTTTAAAATTTATATCTTTTGATATAAAATCATTAAAGTTGCAAAGTGGTTAAAATAAGAAAAGTACTAAATTAATGCTTATAAATTAATTTTTTTTTTTTAAATCACTCTTTAATAAAATAGCAGAGAAATTTCTCATTTTTCTTTGTTGTAAATATTTTTCAATATTTCCCCTTCACATTAACAATTATATTAGAATTAAATGACAAACACAAAAAGTGGAAAATCAACATAGCTGAAATGCAACTCTACTTACATAATAATTGGTATTCAATGCCTTAGAAATAAACTCAAATAAGAAAGATAGCATTAATAATTAAAAGCAACCAATGAACAAAGACTGTGGTAAATTAATTTTCGTAGAGTGAAGAATAAGTAGAAACTCATCATTATTAATTTAACTTTGAATGATATGCGGTGCCGAGTGAGGAAGGAAGGGCGCGAGGAAGGGCCACACTCTGCTACATAGAATATCCCCATTTTCTACTAGTGATACTGATGACGAAGAGGATGGAGATGGAGATGAAGATGGTGCCAAGGTTTCAGGGGGAGGTTCATTTTTGTGTCGCCCTCCAGTGGGCCTGATGGAAACAATGACAATTTTGTGGTTGTTGAAGGAGCTATAGATAAACATGATGTGTGATGGAAGCCACAACAGAGGCAAAAGGCATGCAAGATGGTTTTTGTTGTTCGTTGTCTCGATGACAAAACTTGCTTCTCTTGCTTACTCTATAGATGTTGTTAAAGACAGTGTTGGAGATGATATGTCTATTGCTTGTGAGGGAGGTGAGGGGTTATTCCCTGACTTTGCTCTCTTTTCCTTGGCTGATTCAGATTGTGAGGATTTGGATGGGTGGGAGGTTGAAGACCCTCTTTCCCCTCCTCTACTTATGAGGGAATTATCCAAATGAAGAGGTGGAGTTCCCCATGGATTTTTTATTGGAGGCTCATTAGAAGGTGAAAATAATTGTTGAGGTGCCTGAAGCGGAGGCCACTAATGGTGCTCAGTTTTTGGGTTTGAGGAAAGGTTTCATTTTCTCCTCTAAAGATGCTCTACCCTACACATGAAGGAATTTTTGGTTCATCTCAAAATGAGCATTTGAGATCAATAGGTGCCTTCGGTAAACTATCTTTCTTTAGATAACCTCAAAAGCACGTACTACTATGCCACAAAGTAGAATTAGATGTAGTTTATTTCCCACCAATAATCCTTAGATGAAAGTTCATGCAATTTTAGATTATGCAATATCAACCAGTCTCAACAACATGAATTGAACAAATTCAATAAACAAAATCATTAAACAAGAAAGATGGAACAAAACACATGAAAACAAAGATTTATGTGGGGAAAACCATTCCAAGTAAAAAGCCCCATAGTCCAAAATCATAGATCCATTGTATTATTCAACAACCAAATACACAATTACAATACAATTACTGACTCTAAGCCTCTACATGGAGATTTACATCTTGTTCCATCTAGAGAAAATCCAATAGCATAATAACCCCTCTCAATCCGATGTACTCTTTTTTTTTTCTTCTTCCAATGCACTACGACATTACATATAGACTTCTTAAGAATTACTAGAAAAAATTGTCGTTCCAACTTCCATACCAATTGAGTGGTCATAAGCAAGCTTAACCGTCTTTACCTTCTACCGCTATCGAAGTCCTATTAGAATGTTGAAGGGAATTCTATTACTATCCTACCAATAATGATATGTCTCTTTGATACCAGCACACCAACTTTGCAAACATCCTATCAGAATGTCGAAGGGGCTTACATTAACGTCCTGTCAATATCCACTTGTCTCCTCAAAAATTCCCTTCCCGTCGTTCATCGGAATGTGGAAGGGAGTGCAAACCAGCTCCCTCCAACATTGACCTGTCTCTTCGATGTCCCTTCGATGTCCCTTCTTGTAGTCCATAAAAATGTTGAAGCGACTACAAAATAACTCCCTCCAACAATGTAATGTCTCTTTGATGAAGCTATTGGGATGTCGAGGATACTATCCACTAAGTGAGCGGGTGCATGGAAATGGGTAGCAATTCCGTGGACACCCTCAAAAAAAAGAGTTGAAAAGCATAACACAAGCGCATTATGGCTTCCGTTAAACCTAGGCAAGTTCCCCTCGGCCACAACTACAAAGCCATAACGCGAGTGCATTATAACGCGCTCGCATTATCTTTTGTTAAAAGCAAAAAAACAAATGCAAATCTCTCATTTGCATTTCGACTGGTTTTTTTGCTCCACCCACGGCCAAAAACCCCAAAATATCGCACTCACGTTCTAGGAGAAGAATTTCTTCACCAAGAATCTGAATTTCTTTGCAACTATGGCACCACGACAAGGAGCTGTAAGAGGTAAGGATTCTATGCTTTTTGTTTTGAATTTGTTAGTTTTAGGTTGAATTTGATATCTATTTGTTTGAATTTTTAGGAGATGCAAATCAACCTGCAAACCCTCAAAATCCTCAACAGGAGGACCAACCAAATCCTCAAGATCAAAATCAACCACAACATCAACCTCCTCCACCAATCACTCAACCCTCTCCTAGCACTCAACAAAATTTAATGAGTGAAATTGAGAATAACAAAAAACAAATTGAGGATTTGATCAGTAGGTTGAGTGATCCAAATGGTTCAACCACAGAAAGAATGACCCTAGCAAATTCATTGAAAGATATGTTAACAAACATAGATTCAATTAGCAAACAAATAACTGGATGGGAAGATAGGAGGCAGGCAGCTAGGGAGTATTATGCAAATAAACTATCATACAAGGATGTGAAAGATTTAAAAATAACAAAAGGTGATTTGTGTTCATTATTCACTGACCCACGCACAAATCAAAATCTTACCCTCAATGCGAAGAGGTTTCCTATCCATTGGTGCCACCACCAACAAATAAAGGTGCGATTTTATGATAGGTGGTACATAGTCTTCGATTACCCACTGTGCAACAATTGCGAGGTCCTACAGTATTTCCTTAGGAAACTATGCAGTGAACTCATATTGAACAAAATCCCAAATTATTTTGATATGAGGGATTTCCATGAGAGAGGTGGGGGATCAGCTCAGGATAGACCTGGTGCACAACCAGATCCTACGTGGCAAGGTAGATGAGCTCTCGCTAGGCCACCTCATGAGCACATTGTTATGCCTTTCATCGTGAAGGAAAGTGTTGACGTAGAGACATTGCAGGCAATCAACACTTTGACCCAGAGTGTCATCCATCATACTAGCCCTATTCTACAGCGCCATCCAGGGAAGTCTTCTAGTGGTGGTCTTCGAACACATGTGTGTCAATCTTGCGGGGCTAGTTGTTCACATGACCCCACCAATCCTCAGGAGACTGGTATGCAAGATCCGTCTATAGCTATGGAGATGGAGAGGGCAGCTGACATTTTGCATGAGGCATATGGCATTGATAGTCAAGTAAAAGTTAGTGCATGTGTTCATTGAATTTAATTTATTAAATTTCGATTTTGAAATGCAAGATTAACTAAAAATGTTTTATGATTTTAATAAAATTGCAAGGTCATAGTGTTGAGACTAGATAAACCACCCCCTCACCAACCTATTTTTGCAGTACACCTATCGCTAGGGTATGTAACTAGTAAACAATTATAAGTTTATTGCATATTAATGGCATTGTTTTACGAATGGTAATTTAATATGTAATTTTGGATGTTGAACAAACTAATATTGGAGGTTTTGATGGAACACTTCCCAGTGGCAGTGGATTTACTCAAACCTTCACGGAGGTAATAGAATAAAGAGTTTAACTAATGAATCAAGTACTTAATAGATTTGTGTAGTTTATACATGCACATCGTTGATTACGTTGAATAATTTATTGTTTTATTTTCAGTTGTTGCAAGACGATAAACCTCTGAATGTGACGAGGGCAATGGATATTGGTGTGACATCTGCTATACAATCCTCGAGGGCTCTGACAGAAGAGGTATGAGGAAAATTAGTAAATTTTAATTTACATTTGTTGTTATAGATGTTAGTTAGTGAGAAATCAAACCATTATTAATTCATGTAGTTTTTGTCTATTTGCATGGTTTATACACGGCTTGAACATGCCTGAGCATGGGCATGAGGATATTTCCCTCATGGACAGAGATCGTGAGATGGCTGTAAGTGATTATTTTGTCAAATATATCATTTTTTATAATGTAATTTATATATATTCATGTCATTACTTCTTACTGTAACAGTTAAAACTTCACCATGAACTAAACCCTAGGAAGAGTAGCAGGAGCACTCCACGAGTGCAACAAAAATGAGTGACAGACCTATCGCCATCCGAGCAAAAAGGAAAGGGAAAGATTGTATTTCCTGGGCATGGAGAGCAATGACTTTTGGTTCCAAAGTCCTTTATTGTATGCCTGCATGGTAGTTTTGTACATATTTTTTATTGGACATATTTGACATTTTATGCCTAGAAGGCACTCTCGTAAGCCTAAATGGCTATTTTGTACATATATTTCATACTTATATCGACATATATTTATGTATGCCTACATGGATATTTGGTTAATACAAATATCTTTTTTCGATGCCTGTCCATATTTGCATTCTAAATTGATCGTTCAATAGATATGAGTTACGTATATTCAAGTGTATACTTTACAACTTATGTGTATACTTTGTGACTTACGTGCATTCGAGTGTATACTTTGTGGCTTACATGTTTTCATGCATATACCTTGTATTCGTGCATATACTTTGTTTTAATTTGTGTATACTATGTATTCGTGTGTATACTTTTTGAGGCTTACATGTTTATGAGTACTTGTAGTTCCCTTATTGACATGTACATGTTTGACTTATTCACATGTATAATTATTAATTGGTTAGCCCTAGCATTGATCTATGTCATCCTCAATGCATGATCCTTGAGATGGAGTAAGTACACCCTCAAGGTCAAAAGGAGTTTCACATGCATTCTTCGTAGGCTCATTTTGGTAGTGAAACCAAAAACATCTTGCATCATTGAAACGACAAAAGAAATCCTTTATAACAGGTCTGAAGCCATTATCATTGTCCATCAGCTCTTCATGTATCCACTCCTTATTAATGGTTGTCTCATGACCTTCATGAGACCAAGCACTTATCTCATTTGTGATAGAAGAAATGTATGAAGATTTATCTTCATCCTTATGAACCATTCATTATCATGAGAGATGGGTTCTTGTGAACCACTACTGAAGAATCATGGGTCAATGAGTTTGACTTGTAAAACTACACAATTGAATCCTGATAGCAATATCACAATATTTATATATCTAAATGTGTTATTTCCTTCAACTAAAATTTGTGCTTAGACTTATGTGATTGATGTATGTTTGTGTATGGGATCATAGTAATTTATATTTGATGATGCTATTGTGTCTTTAAGGTTTATTTATTAAAGGGTGCATGAAACAAGTTTTAAATCCTTACAAATCTTTGAATTTCTTAGGTTTTTCTATTTGTCGAGTCTGGGCTCCAAGCCCGAGTCCAAGTCAAAAAATGGCTTGTCAAGTCCAAGGTGAGTCCTAGTCTTGTAACACTGGTGTGAACACATCGAGGAATAATGTATATGCCGATGAAGAGAGAACCCATCCTTGTTTCCAAACAAACCATGGTATAGATATGGTTGGTCGAGATAAAACATCACTCTTGTAACACTGGTGTGAACACATCGAGGAATAATGTATATGCCGATGAAGAGAGAACCCATCCTTGTTTCCAAACAAACCATGGTATAGATATGGTTGGTCGAGATAAAACATCACTCTCCTGGATAGTTCGAACCATAATCTTTCATGGCTACAAACACACCTTCATTATGTGTGTTCTTGATCCTACTGAAGAAATGGTGGAACATGTTGTAGATCAAATACTGCAACCCTAAGTCCACAAGAAGGTTACTTGTTTTGATTTCCACAAATGTCTTTAAGATGTTCATCCTTCTTGAGTAATGTGAACTATTGATGTTATCTAGATCTTTGAAACTATCTACAATCATGTGCAATAATGTAGAAGCTAGAGCTATATCTAATACTACAAATGATTGCTCAATGGAATCATGATAGCAATATCACAATTTGACACATTGTAGAAAATACCTCCTACTTATCAATTGATGAGCTAAAGTGATGGGGAGTTCTATCCCTCAAGAGCACTCTTGCTCTTCCCAAGACCTATTATCTGGTCTTCCTAGGGTATTCCTCTCTACCCTACTTAGGGATCACTCCTAAACCCCTCTCACCACGTAAGACCTTCCAACAATTTCAAATTCTTCTCCATCACTCCCAATCCACCACTAAGCTTCCTTGGGCTCCACACTGACCCAAAGTGTCCTAACCACTCCAGAGCTAGGGAAGGGTATCCTAGTTGTCCCTTTGTTGATTTTTCTCCTCATTGATCTATCTTATTGGATTCTTTCACCTTTTACCCATCGTTTTCTTGAAAAACTCAATTTTAGGCCTTGTAGCCTTCTGCCCCAATTTGGCCTCCTAGAACCCGTTTTCTTGACTTTTTTCACAAACAGTCTTAACAAGCCCCAAATTTTTTTGTATATTCTTTCTTTTGACCATCAAGGCTCCAAGATTTACCAGGCCTTAGGTCCTACAAGTGTCCGTACATATGATTTTCCTCAAACCCCCTATTTTCAAGGGTTCCTAGGGTTTTTGGCTCTTTTTCCTTCTTTGAGGGCTTCAATGACCTCCTCAGCTCTCCTCCTAGAACACACATGACTGAGATACATGTTCCTACACTCCCATACTCTTGATTGGCACAAACCAATCCATTTAGAAACTCTCCTTGCTGTTGTCCTCTCCAAGCTACTAGCCATAATGCACTTACACTCACCTAGTGCTTGATGATTTCATCACCTTCCCTACAAAACAAGACCCCAAAACCTATATGTAAACTATTTACATGGTCCCCAACTTGATTCCAAGTGGCCATGAGAGGAAAGCCACGGGAAGTCAAGTTGGACTCATTATTCACAAAACTGGCCTGAGCCGGCAATGAGACCAAGAACACCAAAAACTTGCAAAAAGATAACCAGTCGGTCTCGATGACTAATCTAATGATACACAGGGTAAGTAAGTGACATAAATGGAAGACTCAAAGCATCAGATAAGTCCTTTCAATCCATTCTTGACTGGATGAAGGCTCAAACACAGAAATTCAATGAAAACTTGCTCTCTTCCAATCACAAAAATGTACTCTCCAAGTCTCAATTCATGAAAAAAATCCTCCAACCTAGGTATTAGGGTTTTTCTGACCTTATATACCTTTCTCCCATGTGCTGGGACCCTTGGGTTGGGCTTAGAGCATCATTAATGCCATTTTCCAGCTTTTAGCACAAATAGCCAAGGCAACATTGCTCAAAATGCTCACAGTGTCCAAGACTTACCCAAACCACAAACCCCTAACAAACCTATTTCCAATTCACTCATCAAAAAAACTCTTGGGACTTTACATCACAATCCTTATTCCCTTGGTGGTTGGCTAGAACCACCTACAAGCCGAAATTGCAAAGATCTCTCCAAAAGACTTTAAGGTGCTCTTGCACCATTCTCCCCCTGCAATAAAGAAGTTAAGGAACCTGTGCTGTCAAGAGCTCCTCACTAATTCCATGCTTCTTAAAGCCACTTTCTGCTATCCAAGTAGCCTCTGACTCTGGTTGATGTCTCCACTTCACTAGGTGCTCCATGTATGTCTTGTGCCTAGTCTTCTTCTTCACCCCTGAGTCTAGAATCTTGTCCACTTGTGGTCTGATTTGATCAGGTACCTTGAGTTCATCCACATCCTTACTCACCTCAGCACTATATTGTTCCTCATCCATTTCCGGTCCTTTATACTTCATGAAATCCTTCACATTGAAGATAGGTGAAATGGACATCTCCTTTGGTAACTCCACCTTGTATGCATTGGATCCATACTTAGCCAACACTTTACATGGCCCTATCCTTTTCATCTGTATCATTACTAACCACTCATATAACCCCTCTGTGGTTTTAAAAGTTGACTTCCATTCATATCCCTCTTTCATCCTAATTTGATAGTAGCCACTTTTCAAATCAATCTTGGAGTAGTACTTAGCACCCCCTAAACAATCCATTAAGTCTTTTATCCTAGGAATAGGAAACCTATATCTAATGGTTATCCTATTTATGGCCCTAGAATCAGTACACATTCTCCACTTATCTCCCTTCTTAGGTGCCAACACCACTAGAATAGCACATGGGCTTATGCTTTTCCTGATCAACCCTTGGTCCAAAATTTCTTGAACTTGCCTTGCTATCTCCTTCTTCTGCTCCGGTGTCATTTTGTATGCAGCCTTGTTAGGCAATGTTTCTCCTGGTACAAAGTCAATTTGATGACTAATTGCCCTCTTACGTGGTAGTGTAGCTGGTGTGCCTTCACAAATGATATCCCTAAACTAATCCAATAGTTGCTTCACCTCTGCTGTCATAGGTAGCCGACTAGGTGACTCCTCCTCCTTTGGCTTCAACATGATTGCATAGATAACTCCTTCTTCCTCCTTCATGTCTCTTAGGAATTACTTTCCATTCATCAAAAGTACAGTGGATTCTTCCTTTTCCACTGTGCCTTCTTGGGGAAAAAAATTTGTGGTTAAACGCTTGAGCTGGAGTATACTGGAATGGGTGGCCTCCCGGGAAGGCCTAGTGCCTCACCTCTATGAGAATCACTTAGATGCAATGAGTGCTAAGTGGGCCATTCAATATTATTTCAAATTTTTTGCTTTAAGCAACTTACAAATTTGCAACTTAAGACTCCTCCAACCTAAGGGATCGATCTGGTGGAACATAGCTCAGAGCGATTCCACATGTTTCAGTGCAAAAGAGGACCATGCCTAGCGTAAAAATACCTATTTGGACATGTTGGAACAATCCTCTTGGTCAGACAAGTTGCAGAACAAAAGTTGCACCACTCTACAACTTTGCATTGCTTGCATTTGATGCTTTTTCTATCAAGTGAAAATCCGCCACCACTAGAAAACCACTTCGAGATAGCCAAAACCGAGAGAGGTTTTTGTAGATAGGCTCAACACAATCCTATGGGATTAGACAAGAAGTTTCTAAGCATCACGAAATCTGATTAATAGCATGCTAAATTTTGCAGCCATTTTGCACTTTGGACCCTTAAGGGATCGATCCGGTGGAGCATAGCTCAGAGCGATTCCACGTATTTCGGTGTGAAAGAGCACCATGCCTAGTGTAAACATACCTATTCAGATGTTTTGGAACAGTCTACTTGGTCACACAAGTTGCAGAGCGAAAGTTGCACCACTTTGCAACTTTGCACAACTTGAATTTGACACGTTTTCCATCAAGTGAAAATCCACCACCACGAGAAAACCACTCTAATATAGCCAAAATCGAGAGAGGCTTTTCTAGAGGGGTCCAACACATTTCTTTAGGATTATATGAGAAGTTTCTAAGTTTCACGGTATCCAAGTAACAACATGCTGAAGTTTGCAGCTATTTTGCACTTTGGACCCTTAAGGGATCGATCCGGTGGAACATAGCTCAGAGCGATTCACGTGTTCCAGTGTGAAAGAGGACCATGCCTAACATAAACATACCTATTCAG
Organism: Sequoiadendron giganteum; assembly: GCA_007115665.2. Taxonomy (NCBI): domain Eukaryota; kingdom Viridiplantae; phylum Streptophyta; class Pinopsida; order Cupressales; family Cupressaceae; genus Sequoiadendron; species Sequoiadendron giganteum. The sequence continues at coordinate 123,181,967 of CM021103.1, read as the reverse complement.
ACATGTTGGAACAATCCGCTTGGTCACACGAGTTGCAGAGCGAAAGTTGCACCACTTTGCAACTTTGCAGTGCTTGAATTTGACACTTTTTGCATCAAGTGAAAATCCGCCGCCACGAGAAAACCACTCCAAGATAGCTAAAATCGAGAGAGGTTTTTTGAGAGGGGTCCAACGCCTTTCTATAGGATCAGACAATAGGTTTCTAAGTGTCACGATATACAAGGAATGGCATTTCGAAGTTTGCAGCTATTTTGCACTTTGGACCCTTAAGGGATCGATCCGGTGGAACATAGCTCGAACTGATTCCATGTCTTTGGGTGCAAAAGAGGATCATGTCTAGTGTAAAAATACCTATTCAGACGTGTTGGAACAATCTGCTTGGTCACACGAGTTGCAGAGCGAAAGTTGCACCACTTTGCATTGCTTGAATTTGACACCTTTTCCATCAAGTGAAAATCTACCACCATGAGAAAACCACTCCAAGATAGCCAAAACCGAGAGAGGTTTTTCTAGAGGGGCACAACACCTTTCTATAGGATTAGATGAGAAGTTTCTAAGTATCACGATATCCGAGTACTAGCATGTTGAAATTTGCAGCCATTTTTCACTTTGGACCCTTAAGGGATCGATCCGGTGGAACATAGCTCAGAGCGATTCCATGTGTTTCGGTGTGAAAGAGGACCATTCCTAGTGTAAAAATACCTATTTGGATGTGTTAGAACAATCCACTTTGTCACACGAGTTGTTGAGCGAAAGTTGCACCACTTTGCAACTTTGCACTGCTTGAATTTGACACCTTTTCCATCAAGTGAAAATCCACCGCCATGAGAAAACCACTCCAAGATAGCCAAAACCGAGAGAGGTTTTTCTAGAGGGGCCCAATGCATTTCTTTAGGATTAGATGAGAATTTTCTAAGTGTCATGGTATCCGAGTACTAGTATGTTGAAGTTTGCAGCCATTTTGCACTTTGGACCATTAAGGGATCGATCCGATGGAACATAGCTCGGAGCGATTCCACTTGTTTCAGTGTGAAAAAGGACCATGCCTAGCGTAAAAATACCTATTTATATGTGTTGGAATAGTCCGCTTGGTCACACGAGTTGCAAAGCGAAAGTTGCACCACTTTGCAACTTTACATAGCTTGAATTTGACACCTTTTCCATCAGGTGAAAATCCACCGCCATGAGAAAACCACTCCAAGATAGCTAAAACCGAGAGAGGTTTTTCTAGAGGGGCCCAACACCTTTTTGTAGGATTAGACGAGAAGTTTCTAAGTGTTATAGTATCCGATTACTAGCATGCTAAAGTTTGCAGCCATTTTGCACTTTGGACCCTTAAGAGATCAATCTGGTGGAACATAGCTCGGAGTGATTCTACGTGTTTCGGTGTGAAAAGAGACCATGCCTAGCATAAAAATACCTATTCGAAGGTGTTGGAAAAATCTGCTTTGTCACACAAGTTGCAGAAAAATATGTACAAATTGTTTACATGACCTTTATATGACCTTTTTCACATTGTTTACATTTCAAAATTCAAAGTTTTCAAATTTTCCTACTTAAGGCATTTACAGAACAAGATGCTACTACACCAAACATGAACTTCAACCTTACAATATTTGAGTATATCTCATTATGTAATTAAATCTTATTACAATGCCTCTGGCACTACGTTCTCTCAGATCTTTTACAATGTCACTCATACATTCAAGATTCTCTTTAAATTTCTACATCATAGGTGCTCATCACAAGGTTAACTTCAAATGAGTAACTTGAGATTCCCTCGCTAAGCATCACATGCTCTCTTACAATGGCTTGAAATCAAAATTGAGATTTGTCAAAATCATCAAAATAAGTATGTTGCATTGCTTTTTTGGCTAAGATTTTCTTTGATGGCTCTTAAATCAGCATTTTCTGCAATGAAAGATCAATCAACCCTTAGTAGTTTACTTACAAATACGCAAAGTAAAAGAGAAAAATAAAGAGAATCCAAAATGGAAATGAAATAAAAATATATGGAAGGCACTTACAGATGTTGCATGCGGGCAACAAAATAAGGATGTTGCATTGCTTTTCTGGTTGACATTCTCTTGGATGGCTCATATATCTGCATTTTTTGCAAGGGGACACCAATCACTGTAAAAGAAGATGATAGCATTGACATCAAACAAATTAATGTGCATACAAGTATAAATTAATAAGAACTAATGTGCATATACTTACAAATTAACCCAACGAACCATCCGGGTCTTCTCTACTCTTTATTGTGTCAAGTATTGCCTCGTGGTCAGACTCACGAACCTTCCATAACATCTTGTTCAAAGGTCTACCCCCATATTTGGTCAAATGAACATTGGATGCCACAACAAGGTTCAAGTAATGAAGAATCTTACGATGCATGTCAAAGTCCTAAAATAGCAAATGTTTAACACTGGAATGTGGGTACCTTCTAAACCATGTTCCAATAACCACAACTGACCTTGTAGGGTATTCGATGTTTTCTCCATCTACAAATGGGGCCTCCAATTTATTTTTTGTCTCAACACAACGACACAAGTAATAGTTTGTTCCCTCTTCATTGTCTTCATCTGCAATAACTGCATAAACATGCCCTGCATTGATATGTGCAAAAAATCTCTTGAAATTTTTCAACATTACGAATACAGTACAAAGTAAGATCTAACGATATGAAATTTCAACAACTAAGAAAGTAGATATATCACCTCGTTGAACTAGATCCGATATGTGGTCAAAGTCAACCGCTGATTCTATCTGTGTTAGTTCCAATGCCATTAGAGGGTGATACGTGTGAAGTGGGCTAAGATAACTTGTGAACTATTTGTCAACCCACTCCCCTAACTCACAATCATTCCAGTCTTGCATTGTACATGAAGAACAAAAGCATGCCATCTTTCATGTATCGATACTCCATGAACCTGTATTTGAGCTAAGGAAAGAGTGTACCTCACTTGATCCTATTAGTGTACAACAGCCTTCATATGGTGCAATGTTAGTATCATCCATCAACCAAAAAAATCTAGGAACTGAAGACGTACCTTCATTACTTGGACCCATCAAAGAATTACACTACTCGATGATTGATTTTGCATCTGTCAACTTTGCACTGTCTTTATACTTTAACTCTTCACGTGCTAATGTTATTTTCACGCATGCTCTTGCACCATCATGCTCCCCCTTTCCATGTCTAGCCTCACAAAAGTTCCACATATGTTGAACACCTGTAATAACATGCATCCTGTAGAACTAGTAGAACATGCGCGAGTTCTTGAACTGTGTTGCACAATTATCAGACCATATTATATGTTGATCGTATTCTATGTCCCTTTGAGCCAAACCACTATAGAACATCTAGGAGCAACCTTGCACAAACTCTGGAGAATGTGTGTGATCATCACTAATGTAAAAGTGGTACTCCCTCAATACCTTCCTTTGCTCATCTGTACTATCAGATGCATGAATGAATGCTATGTGCACAAATATCAAAACTTGTGTGGAGTTGTAATACTATGGCTGCACCTCATGTTGTGGTTGTAGAGTGTAGTTCTCTACAAATTCAACCACGGATACTATGCTTCCAACTGGAAAGGTTTCCTTGCGTAGCTTGAATTGTGTGTCCAACCATCGGGCTCTATGGGTATGCATTGCATACTCAGACAGTATACTTTCATGAAATGTGGTCATAAATTTGTACACTGGAATCTTCTCAATAACCAAATCACACCTTTTTTCTTGAGACCCATCTTTTGTAGCATATGCCATTCTTTTATACTTCTCGAACTCTACTAGTTTTTGTCCCACCTCATTTATGCTTTCCATATGTTGACATACTGGCATACACTGGAAACCACCACAATGCTCGCATGAACCATCCAAGCATGTTGTCCTATAGAATATCTAGCCATCCTCTATTTCACATAATTTTTTTCATAAGAACTCTCTTGAAGATTTTGGTGGGGCTTCTATGCCACAATCCTGCAAAACATCGTTAGTATTCAAATCTAAACATATAGAACGATAAACATCGTAATGGTTACAAAATTCAATATGTAGTCTACAACAACAAATAGTGCGTGTGTGATTTATCTTAACATAGAAAGGTTTAAGCAGTTCAAAAAATCTTTGAGAAATACTAATTTGAGGATAATCATTTTCAAATTTCCGAAAAAATTGGGTTTGAGTCATATCCAAAAAATGCTTTGGATGTGGCTCATGATTCCGACTACCGATTCTCCTTCTTACCACATCCCTTTGATTCAGAGATGGCCTTGTGTTATTCTTCCAATACTCTTCAATTAGTGTTCTCAAGGCTTTGACAACTTCTTTATCTTTTCGTGACAGTCTCCCCAAGAATTCCCATAATTCATTTGTATCATTGCCCTCAATTCTTTGCCGCCTTTGAATGGCTCTTGATAAAGTCTTTCTACTAATTCCTGTTTTTTCACTAGTCTTTTTAATTAGGCAAGCTCTCTTTGTTTGACAATTTACCAAAGTCGATGTAATGACATGTCGAGTGACATTACTATCCTTTGAGCGTGAGGTCTTACGCACACTCTCATAAGCATCCATTAGACTCTTCACAATAGTGTCTTCACTTGATGCATTCGATGTTCTCAACCCAAGAGTCTTTATGATGTTCCTATATTTTACAACCCGCATCATTTCAACAAATAGTTGACATCTTGCAGTCTCATTTAGCCTTTCAACGAATCATTCCCAAATCTTATCAGCATATCTTCTACAAGTGCATGTTGAAATCTTACCTTCCATGTACTGCAAAATATCATCAATATTAATCAAATACTTTGGCTTTTTACGCAAAATTCTTGGTGGTGTTCTCCTAGGTACATACATCTCAACATTAGGAATTTCATCAATATTTAATTGAGGTGGGCTAGATTGCATTCCTTCGATCGATGGTGGAGAAGAATACATACCTTGAGGTTCACATGGGAGTGATGGCATACCTTCTTCATCAATTTCAAGTGATGATGTATTCTCAACTTGAGATGTGTTGGATGGTGTCCAACAATATTCACTTGCGGTAAATGGTGTCCCTCCATATTCACTTGCAATAGATGGTGTCCATCCATATTCACTTGTGCTAGATGGTGTCCCTCCATATTCGCTTGTGCTTAATGGTGTCCCTTCATATTCACTTGTCGTAGAGGGTGTGTCTCCAACTACGGTATCTGAATCTGTCTTACGACGATGCTTTCACATTTGTGCCTTTTTTGCTGCCAATTCCCATTCTCTTTTTGATGGTTGAGGTTCCTCTACAATCGAGTTGTTTTCATCAATCATTTCCAATTTCTTCTTTTCACGATATGCCGCCACCCGAACTCTCTCCTTTTCTTTCAAGGTTTCATTCTCTTCATCTATTAGTTTCCTCTTTGTCTTTTTCTTCAACATGGTGGATAATTTTATCTATACCATGGTAATGATACGAATATTAGTTCCTAAAAAATGTATCCATTCAAGATAATTGAAAAATGTATGTCATTGAAGGCTTCATTTAAATAATACTTACAATCATCGTGTACAAAAGTAGCGTCTTTTATTGTTGAACATGCCTTGGAATGAAACTAATGACAATAGGATCTGTGGTTCTTAGCTCAAACAAGCACTTTTCCATGAGAATTTGAAGAACCAAGGAGTGATTTTGAAAAATTGTTGGTGCAATAGCACCTTAAAGGTCTTTTGGAAGATCTTGGCAATTTTGGCTTGTAGGTGGTTCTAGCCAACCACCAAGGGAATAAGGAATATGATGTAAAGTCCCAATAGTGTTTTTGATGTGTGAGTTAAGGCAAACTTAGGGTAGTCTAGAGCCTTGAATTTTGGAGAAGCCTGAATGATGAAATTAGGCAAATTAGTCCATGTAGACTTGGCAATTTGTCCTAAAAGTGGGAAAAGGGCATTAATGATGCTCTAAGCCCGACCCAAGGGTTGTAGCACATGGGAGAAAGGTATATAAGGTCAGAAAAACCCTAATTGAGCATGTGGGAAAGCTATTGTAGGATTTGGAGTTTTGGAAGGGGAATTTATGAGTTGGAAGAGTACAAATTTCATTGAATTTCTGTTTGTGTGCCTTCATCCAGTCAAGAATGGATTGAAAGGACATTTATAATGATTTGAGTCTTTCAATTGTGTCACTTAATTACTATGTGAATCATTATATTAGCCATTTATTTCAATTTCTTTATGTTTTGCAATTTTTTAGAGTTTTTGGTCTCATAGCCAGTTCAGGCCAGTTTTTGGAAATAATGATCCCCACTTGAATTCCCATTGCAAGGCTACCATGGCCAATTGTAATCAAGTAGGTGAATGTTTTTACAGTGTACATATGGTGTGTGGTGTCTTGGTTTGCAGGGGAGATGGTGAAATCATCAAGAACTAGGTGAGTGCAAGTGCATTCTGGCTAGTGGCTTGGAGAGGACAATAGTAAAGAAAGTTGCTAAATGGACTGGTTTGTGCCAATAAAGAGAAAGAGAGTGTGGGAACATTTATTCTAGACATTTGTGTGCAAGGAGTAGAGTTGAGGAGGTCATTGAAGCCCTCAAAGTTGGGAAAAGGAGCCAAAACCCTAGAAACCCTTGAAAATAGGGGGTATATGGATAGTCCTATGTACGAATGCCAAAGGGACTAAAAACCTAGTAAATCTTGAAGCCTAGGGTACCACTAGAAACAATATATAAAAACATTTGGGGGTTGTTAAGACCATTTTTGAGAAAATCCGAGAAAACGGGTTCTAAGAGGCTTAATTGGGCAAAAGGCTACAGGGCCTAAAATTGGGTTTTTCAAGAAAGCGATGGGTAAAAGGTGAAATAATCCTATGAGATGGATCAGTGAGGAGTAAAATAAACAATTGGATAGTGATAATACCCTTTCCTATCCCCTGGAGTGGTTAGGACACTTTGGGTCAATGTGGAGCCCAAGGAAGCTTAGTGGTGAATTGAGAGCAATGGTGAATAATTTGAAATTGGTGGAGAGCCTTATGTGGTGAGAGGGGTTTAAGAGGGATCCCTGAGTAGGGTAGAGAGGAATACCCTAGGAAGACCAAAGAATAGGTCTTGGGAAGAGAAATATTGCTCTTGAAAGAGAAGACTCCCCATCAATTATTGAAGGAGTGGTCTATGTATTGAACTTTTGACCTTGTGCAGGGTATTTTGAAGATGTTTGATGCTTTGGAATGATCTGGGAAGGCCCGGGTATAGGAGTTTCTATAAACCCTCCCTCTTTGCTTTGAAAAATGGGGGCTTTTGTATTGGAAGCCTAGTTGAGCGGGTAAGGTCCTAAGACCTAGAAATTATCTTGTTTTGAGACCTAATTAAACAACTTGTGAATGACATAATCATTGGTTGATGTTTTGAGGAACCTAGTTGATTCCAATTAGTTATTTTCAAGATTTTCAAGGTGTTTTGAAGGTCCTTAAGGAATTGGGAACTCTTAATGCTAATTTGAGTATACAAATCAAATGTTTTGTGAAGGGAAATATAGTTGAATAAGTGTGTCAAGAAAGGTGTTGATTTCTTCCTTTGTACTACATCAGTTTGTGCAGAGGTATTGGAAGGTGTTTGGACCCTTCAGAGGAATGGGAGAGGCTTAGAGTTGTCTTAAAGGATGAATTTTCGTGAATAGTTATGAATTTCTATAATTGGCAAGTGTAAAATGGTAATTGGCAAGTGTAAATAATTGTGTATATAATTTGGGAATTTAAAATGTGCATTGACAACCTAAGGTTATAATGACAAACAAAAATTAAATCAAGCCATAATAGAATGAAATAAAATTTGTAAAGACTTCACATACCTTAAAAACCATACTTTCAAATGGAGGAGTTCAACCCAATTATGTAGCCTTAGCTTCTTCTTTCTTCAAACTCCACAATAATTTGACTTGTTCAAAAGCTTGTTCCCTTCCACACTTCAATTGTATATCAGTTTTTAATCGAATTCAAACTTCAATTGATATTATATGCCTTTCAATGTGGAAACTCTGCTATTTCATGCAAAGGTGGTAAAAAGATCGTGGAAAAGGTGATGGAATGTGAAAAAGATGCTTGCACACTTCACAACATCATCAAAAAGATATTTTTTGTCGAAGCACGCACAGAACCATGGGAATATGCAAACTGTGGGCCTTCAAATCACGGGTATATAGATTTTTTTACCATTTTAGTGGACTACAAAATGCACTCGTGTTATGTGAAATTTAGTTTTCTTAGTGTATTTTTTAGAGTATAGGAGTTTTTGAGAGAGTGGGAGAGAGAGGGGGAGAATGAAAGATAGATAGGGAGGGAGAAGGAGAGAGTGGGAGAAAGAGAGAGGGAGAGAGTGGGAGATAGAGTGGGAGGGAGAGAGGGGAGAGTGGGAGATAGAGAGAGAGGGAGAGAGGGAGTGGGAGGGGATTGGAGAGAGTGGGAATGGGAGATAGGGCCACAAACCACAAACCCTCAACCCCTTAAAGCCTAATCCTCAACCCTATGTCCTCTTAATCCCCTCAACCCTTAAACCCTAATCCCTCAGCCCCTATACCCTCTTAATCCCTCAACCCTCAAACCCAAATCCCTCAACCCTTAAACCCTAATCCCTCAATCCCTATACCCTCTTAATCCCTCAACCCTCAAACCCTAATCCCTCAACACTCAACCCTTAAACCCTAATCCATCAATCCCTATACCCTCTTAATCCCTCAACCCTTAAACCCCTAATCCCTCAGCCCTGTACCCTCTTAATCCCTCAACCCCGCTTAAACCACAATACACCTCAACCCTTAAACCTAATCCCCTCTTGGTCCTCAGCCTAAACCCTACGACCCCATGAAGCCCCCTGATCCCTCGATCCCTATGCCCTCTTAGTCCTCAACCCCTTAGGCCCTAATTTTCAAACCCTCTCCCAGTCCCTCAACCCCTTGAGACCCCCTGTCCCTCGACCCCTAGTCCTCTTGTCCCTCAGCCCTCAATCCTGGAAGCCATGAAGCCCTAATCCTCAGTCCCTATACCCTCTTGATCCCTCTGACCCACCGAGCCCTACAACCCCTCAGCCCCACATGACTACTTACCCTCTTAATCCCTCAGCCTCAGCCTCAGCCTTAAACCTTAATCCCACCAGACCCCTATACCCTCTGTCCCTCAGGCCTTAAATCCTAATCCCTCAGTCCTTAGGCCCTATACCCCTCTTAGTCCCTCGACCCTTGAAGCCCCCCGTCCCTCAGCCCTTGCCCTCTTAGTCCCTCGGCTAAGCCCTTAAAGCCCTAGTCAGAATCCCTGTACCCTCTTGTCCCTTGACCCTTAAGAGCCCTAATCCCATGGCCCATGAGCCAATCCCTCAGGCCTTGACCCACACGCCTCTTAGTCCCTCAGCCCATGGAGCCCTAGTCCCTCTGGCCTATGCCCTCTTGATCCCTCGGCCCTGAGCCCACTCAGCCCTTGGAGCCCTAATCCCTCAGTCCCTAGCCCTCTTAGTCCCTCAGCCAGAGCCCTGTGATCCCTCGGCCCTCAGCCCTTACCCTCTTGATCCCTCAGCCTTAGAGCCCTGATCCTCGACCCTGCCCTCTTGATCCCTCAGCCCCTATACCCTCTTAGTCCCTCAGCCCCTAAACCTCAGCCCCTTGGCATCCCTCCAGCCTACCTTCTTAATCCCTCAACCCTCAACCCTTAAACCCTAATCCCTCAACCCCTATACCCTCTTAATCCTTGAACCCTCAACCCTTAGCCATTAAAGCCTAATCCCTCAACCCGTATACCCTATTAATCCCTCAACCCTCAACCCTCAACCCTTAATTTTTAATCCCTCAACCCCTATACCCTCTGAATCCCTCAACCCTTAAACCCTAATCCCTCAACTCCTATAACCTCTAATCTATAACCTATTAATCCCTCATCCCTAAACCCTTAAACCCTAACCCATAAACCCTCTACCCTCAACCCTAATCCCCCAACCCTCAAAACCACTTAGTAAACTCTCTACCCTAATCCCTCAACCCTCTTGACCATTAAACCCTCAAATATTAAACCCTTAAACACGCAACCCTAAACCCTTGACCCTCAACCCTAACCCCTTAAACCCTAAACTATTAAACCCTTTACCCTCTACCCTCTAACCTCTACCATCAACCCAATACTCTCTACCTTAAATCCTAATCCCTCAACCCTTAATCTCTCAACCCCTATAACTTCTACCCTATATATTGGACCCTCAACCCTAATCCCTTGACCCTATACCTTAAACCCTCAATCTTCAACCCTCTACCCTTAAACCCTCTACCCTTTACCCTATACATTAAACACTCAACCCTGAATTATCAACCCTCAACCCTTAATCCCTCAACCCTCAATCCTTAAACCCTAAACCCTCTACCCCTTACATTGGACCCTGAACCTAATCCTTCAACCATATACCCTCAAAACTATACCCTCAACCAAGTAAACCCTTAACCCTTAACCCTAAAACCTTAACCCCAAACCCTTCAACCCTAAACACTTAAACCTTAAACCTTCTACCCTATAACCTCAACCAAATACCCTTTACCACCAAACCTATTCCATCAACCCTCAAACCTTAAACCCTAATACCCTAGAAACCATCAACCCTATAGGTTCTCCATCCTAATCCCTCAACCCTATACCCTCAACCCCTATCACTTTCTCTCTATCTATACATCTCACCTCTCCATCCTTCCCTCCCTCCCACCCTCTCTAATTGTCTCTATGTACCATCTCCCTCTTTCTATGTACCTCTCGTTCAATCAATCCATACCACCCTCTCTCACTCCCTCTCTCTCACACTCCCTCTCACTACCTATCTCTCAAGTCTCTCCCTCTCACCCCCCTCACACTCTCAAGTCTCTCCCTCTCACACTCTCAAGTCTCTCCCTTTCGCACCCTACCTACATAACCCTCTCTTTCTCTTTCTCTCTCTCTCTCTCTCCCTCTCCCTCAATTCTCTCTCTCCCACCCCCCTCTCTCTCTCCCTCTCCATCAATTCTCTCTCTCCGACCCCCCCTCTCTCTCTCTCCCTTCCTCTATCCCTCCCACCCTACCTAGCTAAGTCCCCCTCAATCCAACCCATTCTCTCCCACTCCCTCTCTCTTAAAATCTCACTTCAACCCCCTCTCCATCTCTCTAGACTCTCTCTATATTCTCCCTTCATCTAAAGACATACATAAACGCATACATACAAGCATAATACATTTGCACATATAATCTTACATCCATACAAGCATACATGCATACATGTACATAAAAATATATTAGCATACATTAATATATTATCATTTAACATAAAGTAAGACATAACGCGAGTGTGTTATAATGCGTTTGCGTTATGTGCTAGTAGACATGTTCCTCGAAGAAGCAAAAACCATGTCAAAAGTGAGATATAATGTGAGCGCGTTATAACGTGCTCTCGTTATATCTTGCTTTGAGAATTACCGAACTTTAAGCTTGGTATTGCCTTGGAATTCCCACCCAAAGGCTTGAAGGGCATTCCCAACGACCAGAGATGTGTTTTTAAAAAATCCACCATATTTCTCATAATCATGTTCATGCTCACCGTCAGGATTGCACGTGGTTCAATATAGAAAAAATCGAGCACATGGGTAATGTTGGGTTATCTCTTAGCTATCCAATGATGTAATTTTTTTCACTTTATGAAAATGTTAAGTCTTTCATCTATAATTTATTTTATCTGTATGTCTTCTTTTTGCCAAAAAGCAGTATTTGGTATTTTTTTCGTTATAAATTAACCGTTCATCAATTTTTCAAATAAATTACATTTTTAGAAACTAGACTCCATTCTACAAAGTTAAAAAATTAAAAAAAAAACAAATCAATTAGTTTCCAAAATTCTATTTTCAGGATATGTCCACTTCGCAAATTAGTAAAAAATCAAATATTCATTAAAAAATTATCAGAAAAATCGTGCATCAACTACATACTATTAGCTAACTTCTGACTATTGCAATTTTAAAAATACTAAAAAAAAATTCACTGTATGAGGGTCGTACAAGAGTTTCTATGCTATGTTTTTCTGACAAAAACAACACCAATTTGTGTACATCCCTCATTTGAGCCCGTTAATCTCAATCATTTTCAAAATAAATTAGTAGTTTAGAAAGTAGACTCAGAGCACCTGAATCCTTATTTTTCTTCCATCTCAAAATTTTGAGTCTAAGTATCCTCAATTCCACATCCAAGGTCAGTATTTCCTGATTTTAGAAAAAAGCTATCCACTTAAGTCCCCTTTTTGGGAACCATCTTGGTGCACTTACCCAAGTCCCCTCGACATTGACCTATCTGCCTGATGAACCTTTACTACCAACTCATGAACCCAAAGCCTGAATCTTGAAGCACTTATCAAGATGTCGAGAAGACTTGCCATTTCATCTCACCGAAATCACCTATCAACCTGATGACTCTTCGATCGATGCCTCTTACACCAATAAGTTTGAGACACTTTTTTCTCAACATTCTCCCACTTGAAAAAGAACTTAATGGATCCCAATCAATGCTCAAAGCCACTGTATGACCCTAGACACCTGCAACAACATCCAAGATTTCCACCATCTCAGGCAGAATTTCAAGCCATCCTCCAAAGGAAAGGAATGAGCCATAGTGTATATGCACCAATCTAAAGAACACAAGCATCAAATCCAACTAATAGCAAAGGATACATAATACTACCACCACTGCACTATTCTCACAAGCTATACCAAAGCATCAAAAACATCAAATTCAAAGCCTGCAACTCGAACACAACCATGAAGTCATCCTCCAAAAGACAAGATAGAACATTAGTTGAACAACAATCATGAAATTGACTACTCCCATCCAACTGATTAACCCACACAACTGAAAATAACACCCATAGTTAGTGGCAATCCATCAAATCACACATACCTCAAAGGTATCCACAACAATGAATTCATGCCACCTACATAGCCAATGAATCAACAAACTCCATGTTTCAACCAGTCGAAGAAGGCCAAACGCATCTAGGAACTCCCACTGCATGGGTAATGTTGAATCTAAAAATATCCAAGCCATAACAAGTCTACCAATCACAATACATAGAAATTACAACCATGTAGTACTAAGGACCATCCATAATGATCTACAAATCCTGCAACCAACTGCTGAAAGAAACATCTCTCTCAAAAATCTTCCACAACTCTCCAATGTTCTCCATATCTGAGAGAAGAAAGAGATATGGAACCTCCATTTTATCACCCAAGTGACAAAAAATGACCACAAACTAGTGATCACCATAGCTCCACATATAAATCTCACGTCTAAAGTCATTTGAATTTAAACATATAAGAAGAAGAACCAGACTAAAGAGAAAAATTTGTAAATATAAAACATGTAGCATACCCTTCTACATACACATCTAAATGCCAACTATTTCAAGTAAGATTTCCTTCACAACCCCAATATGAAATTCATAACAATATCGAACCCCATTAAACCTCAAGAGATCAAACATAACGTATTCATCATGTATCTACACATATGTAAGCTTCTCAAAGAAGATCAAACTACTTCATTTCCCATCTCATAAAATCAACCCACTACCACCCCCTATGATCATCATAAGTGAAAATTCAATCTCAAGGAGATAACCATGCTATCGATCTCTCATGATGAATCCTCCAGAACCATCTAATAGAAGCTCAAGGTCCATGTCTTATGAAAGAAAGAATAAAACACCTAAGAGAAACAATGGCCATTTCCTCTCAAGTGATAAGCCACTGAGTAGAGCAAGAGTGGGAATGAGAATTCCCCTCCAAGATATGCAAGCCATCAAGACTCCTCCAAGAGCAATCTCCTCATAGATCTTTATTGAACTCACATCCAACCAAGGTGTAGGCTTCTCAGACTTTTGGATGAAATCTCATCAAGAGTAACCATCTAAACAACACTTGTCTCATCTCAAGAGATATATAACCTCACCTCATTCTCCATGTATCCATGAGCACCTTCAAACAATCATCTCATGTTAAAATCCAAATGCATCACTGCACTATTATGAAGTTCTCAAGCATATGACCAATTCAACTAAAACACAAAGAATCACCAGACCATTGTTAAAGCTCCAATCATCTGAATCATGAACTTATCATGACATCATGATCTTACCATCCCCCTAAGAAGATCACATGCTCCAAGTGAACACAACATGGTCTCAAGAGCAATGTATCACACCAAAACACTTATCTAGAATCAAAAGTATATCATGACATAAAACAAGAAAACTCTAAACCAACATCACCTATGAAGCACCACCAACACCTCAACCTAAAGACCACAAGATTCCTTCATGGCTCCAAGATGCTACACATCTTCAATACCATGAAGATGACCAATCTCCAAATAGGGTCCATGCAAATGTGAAAAAACCCTTCTGTAGAAACAAGACCTAAGAGCTCCTCCTAGTAACATATTCAACACTAAAGAAGATCATCCATCACTAAGTGATGAATCCACAATCATTGCTAAATCTCCCACTAAATCATGACAACCAAACTTTGCAAGCATTATGACCAAGTCACTGCTAAAGCCCCACTAAACTGTGACAATTGAGCTCTCCAAGCATCATGACCAAACATCTACTAATCTAAAAATCCTCCATGTCCACACACCAACATGTCCAATTTTGACAACAATACCAAGTGGCACCAAGATCTCCAAACCAAGCAAAAATACCATCACTATCAAAAAATTACACCGATTTGTGTATCCAAGCTATTCATGGAATCATGATACACATACTACGGGTCCCCAACACTAACTATCCAAGTACTCTCATTTAATCCATCCTCTCATCTCAAAGAAACCACATCAATGCATAAGTAACCACACACAGGACTAGGTAACAAGTTTGCATCAACAAAAAATCAAACCTCGTGGATATAAAAAATCCACTTCTAAGTTGTCCCACAACAAACATGTAGGAAAACACAACCCACAACTTTGCACAACCCATAGATCTAATCAATATAATATGAAAACCCACTATCGCATTGAAAGCTACAAAATTGAGATCTCAAAGAGAATAATCATGTAGACAACATGACTCAAGCACCAGATCATACACAAATTCAATTTGCCAAATAGGTCCATAACCCAAGCACCATAGTCAAGAAATCCACCAAGCATCATCACAAAAATGTTGAGTGACTAATCACATACCAACACTCCCATGCAGAAAAGGAATCTCACTTCCTCACACCATGCATGAAGCATGCATGTCAAACTACAAATAGATCATCTAGTAACACCCCAAAAGCTAGGGTCTAGAAAATAGATCAACCATAGATCCACAAAACCACAAGTTTTTCTTGACTGTGTAAAACCTGAAAAACCAATGTGTTTGAAAAACACCCATGCGCATACATGCCCACTTCACATAGATGGAAGACTCAAAAGTATAAAAAAACACCATAACAGTTTAAACCAGAATAATGGATTATCACAAATAAGCATAAACATAGATTTTTTATAAAAATCTATAAAACCCTTAGATCCAAAGAACATGAATCTGAGCCATGCTAGTACAAAGCATCTAGAAAAGGAGAAGGTAGTTCAGAGACTCCAGGCTCATTTCAGGCTAACTCCATAACCACCAACATGCACATTCATTTGAGGGAGACAAGCTATTACAAAAGCTTCCAGATCATCGAACGATCAAATCCATAGCCTACATGCAATCAGGGAAACAAAAAACAATGCTTTCCAATACCAAGAAAAAAAACCCAACATAAGAACATTACTCCATAGTTGAAAATTAACCCAAGCTTCTGCATATAATCAAGGAGCCTCTCACATAGAAACCCAATATGAAATATTTGTTGCAACACAACCACAAAGCAAAACGTCCAACCCCATGCATCAGGATTATTCTGCTATCAACTATGAGTTTCAAATCACATCATTTCAATATGACCAACTCAATTTTGTCTATCTTCACCATCCTTCAAGATGCGTGTTGTCTCCTAAAAATGAAACAAAAAATAAAGAACTTCCACTCACCAAGAAACCAATCTTCAGCTGATTCCTTCAGATTTCCTCAAGCTTGCCAAACTAATAAATCTTTTGAGAAGGAATACCTAGAACCAAAAATGCCAAGAATTTCTACGTGCAAATCCCAAAATAAAGCTCTAATATTGAAGGGAAATTTAATTCATCTCAAAATGAGCATTTGAGATCAATAGGTTCCTTCGGTAAATTGTGTTTCTTTAGCCTCAAAAGCTTGTACTACTATGCCACAAAGCAAAATCAAACATAATTTATTTCCCAACATTAATCCTTAGAGGAAAGTTTATGCAATTTTAGATCATGCAAGATCAACTAGTTTCAACAACATGCACTAAAGAAATTCAATAAAAAAAATCATTAAACAAGAATATGGAACATAAGACATGAACACAAAGATTTATGTGGGGAAAACCGTTTTGGGTAAAAAATCCTAAACTCCAAAAGCATGGATCCATTGTATTATTCAGCAACCAAATACACAGTTATAATACAATTTTCGGCTCTAAACCTTTACATGGAGATTTACATCCCATTCCATCGAGATAGAATATGGTAGCATAATCCCTCTGAATCCAATCTTCCCTCTCTTTTTTTCTTGTTGCAATGCACTATGACATTACATATAGACCTCTCAAGCATTATGGGAAAACCTTTCGTTCCAACTTCCATACCAATCGAGCGGTCACAAGAAAGCTTAACCATGTTTACCTTTTGCCGCCATCAAAGTCCTACCAGAATGTCAAAGGGACTTCCATTGTTGTCCTTCCAATAACAATATATCTCTCTGATACCAACACACTAACTTCACAAACATCTTATCAAAATGTCAAAGGGACTTACATTAACGTCCCACTGATATACACATGTCTCCTCGAGAATTCCCTTCCCGCCATTCATCAAAATTTTGAAGGGACTACAAACCAACTCCCTCTGACATTGACATGTCTCTCTGATGTCCCTTCTTGTAGTCCATCAACATATTGAAGGGACTGCAAAACAACTCCCTCCAACAATGTAATTTCTCTTTGATGAAGCTATTGGGATGTCAAGGAGACTATCCACTAAGTCTCTTCGACATTCACATGTCCACTCAATGAACCTTTACTACCAAACCAAAGCCGGAATCCCGAAGCACTTATCAAGATGTTGAGGAGACTCGCCATATCATCCCACCGAAATTCACCCGACAACTTGATGAACCTTTGGCCGATGCCACTTACACAAGTAATTTTGAGACACCTTTTTCTCAACAACATGAAGGACAGTGTGGATTTTGTCCTCCCCTGACCCTTTTCTCTTGATCTAGAGGAGTGCATGTCTCAATCATTTGTGGATGATGTTGTTTCTTCTTCTCTGGTTTTTTTTTATCTTGATGTGTGTAGGACTCAACTATTGGTGGATGAATTTATTCATTTGTTTGCTACCAGTTTTTAACTTGTTGTTCCTCTAGCTGCTAGACATGTTCTTACCCCTAGTGGGGTGAAGGAAGGTTTCTCTAATGAGAGTTCCAACAACCTGCATGATTTGGAAGCTGGGAAACTTACATTTGAGGTTCTTGATTCTCTTCTTGAGGAGACAACTAATTCGTTAAGGTGCTCCTTTTTTGGGAGATTTTATGGTAATAATTCAAAAATTGACACTGTTTGCAGATGTATTTTTTGAATTTGGAAGCTTCGTGGTAAGGTAGATATTTCTACAATGTTGAATGGATTTTTCATTTTTTCCTTTTCTTGTCAAGAGGATTGTTCTAAGGTCTTGACTGACGACCACCTTGTAAGGGATGTTGGGTAGAGTGTCATTGTGCATTTCCCATCTCCCCAAATGTATCACACATGTGTGAGAACTTGTGGGATGTGTTTTTGAGGAATGAATGAGAGAGTGACAAGTGTCACTCCCTCATTCATGGGATCCTAGATTTCAAATCCTTTATATTTTTCATGTAATGGGGTGTTTAGGAGGCTTCCATTTTTTGGGTTCATTTTGGTTTGGGAGTTTTAAGAGGAGATGCATTTTGAAGTGGATGTTCAATCTTGGCTTTGAAAGGAAGAGAAGACTCATCCCTGCAAACCATGTAGAGAGATAAGTCTTCCTCTTCCCTCGTTCAATTGATTGAGTTAGTTTTATTTTAAAATCTTATTTAATTTTACATGCATTTATTTTGATTGAAAAGAAAGAGAATAATATGTCAACCATGTGGCTAGTCTTTTATTTTTTGTGAAATAATGTAGGGGTTTGGAAGATGAGTCTATTATGATTTCTCCTTGCTCGAGGGAATGAATAGAGCCCTAAGAGGCTTCATGATGCCATTTATGGTAGGGTGGAGAGCAAGATGTGTTTAGTTTGATGTCCCTTAAAAGTCTCATATTTATATTCTTAAAGATGGAAAGGAGAAATTTCTCATTCAATGGCATAATATGGTTCTCAACTATTGCATTGTATATGATAGGAATAGTGGAGCCAAATCCATCTTAAAAGTCCTCATATCATGTAGTATAAATTGTGAACGGATGTTAAACCCCTAGCTATGTATCCTTTCTCAAGGGTATACATGTAGTAACAATACTCTTAGGTTGTAGCAAGGGATTAGGCAATAATATTGTTTTGTTCAAAATTAAAGTAGATCTAAATGAATAACATTACATTCTTGTATCTGATGGAGGTAATAAATTTACCCAAACCTACAAGAAGAAGAATTGGGTTATTATGAAGTTATTATGTATTTCAATTGTAAATAATGGCTTCAACTAATGTTAGACATCCTAAGTTTATATAGTTGATTTACTTTTAGTAAATATTTGATTCATTATTATGATTACATTCAAGTGTGTAGTTGCCAATGAAGATAAAAGTAAAATATCTACAAATCTTTTAATAAGTTGAAAAATACAAATGTTAATGGAAGGGTAGATAAAAATATTAACCTAATAATATCTACCATATAAATTGAGCTTGAGTAACTTAGTTGTACATCATGAAAATAATCCAGTTATCTATTATTCTTAAGATGGATAAATAGAAAATGTACAATTGGTAAATAAGAGTGTTTGTAATGAAAACTTACAAAGTCTTACCTTAAAGACAAATAATAACTAAAAAAAGCTCTGAGAATATCTTAACTTTTTAAAAGAACTGAATAAATTGATTGAAATACATAAATTTATGTTATAGATAAATACTTTAAAGAATAATTGCTTCTATAATATTTATAACATATGAAGATACTAAAATATTTATGAGAATATATATATATATGTGTGTGTGTGTGTGTGTGTGTGTGTGTGTGTGTGTGTGTGTTCACTTTATAAGAAAAGAATAGAATATGATTCATATTCATCATATATAATATATATAAATGTAAATGTATTAAAAATACATATTTTAAATCATAATAAAATGAATAATACAAGTTTAATTATTTTTTAAATATTTAGAGGGGTGGCAGAACAAGGTATATTCCTTCCCAAGGGGTTGCGACTCCTGTGGGAGGCCCTTGGCTCCCTCTGGGGGCTGAGACACCCCCCTCATTGTAGATAATGAGTAGTGGTAGGAATTTGAATTTTTTTAATGGTTCTAAGGTTGCATTTCAAACTTTTGGTCCTCCTAAACATAAAGTTTTTCTTTTAATACTTTTAGTGTTCATTCTCGGCGTTAAAACCCTCCTAAAACCTTCATCTATGCAAAAGACTTAATATGGTTTTAATTCATCATTGACCATGCCTTCACTTTTCTAAGTTACAACATAAGCCATTGTTGTCATTGGCCCCGATCTTCCTAGTGAATTATTTGGTTGCATACCTTTTAAATATTTAGCCTAATGTCTTAAGTCCGAGCGGGTCAAAATATTTATGCTTTTTATCCATACTTTAGGTGGGGGTCAAAATATTTCTTTTAAATGGCTAAGTCTAATGTGCATCCACATAGGGAGTACCCTTTCAAGTCATAACTTGGAGCACATGCTATTAAAACTACTTAAAGAAGCGACCTGGCCTCATTGATTAAATCTAGACCGTTCCCTTCTACCCCGCATTGGTATGTTGACATCACAAAATTTTGTGAGGGATAGTATGTGTGTGCCATATGTCCCATCTCTTTGGTGAACCTTGACAGTTTATGAAGCGATAATGACGGTGGGCCCAGGATCTGAGGGCTACAATTGATCCTGGCGATTGAATCTTGGTCGTTCCTTGCCATCTCACAAACCACCTGGTCGCATCCGATGCATTCATGGAACTATTAAGAGGATGAAATATTTCATGGAATATTTGAATGTGACTTTAGGCATATTAAAGATTGATCAACTATAAAGGGTTTCAGTGCACGTGGTAAAAAGGGAGCTCAAGCTAATTTAATCGCAACCATCCATTTGATAAAGGTGCTACACACATGGTCATAAGCCTAAGGATTAAATGGTGCATGTGTTGAGTTGTACTGGTTTAATCTGACCCATTGCCCACTAGCCTGCGACCATTGATCACTATCCTACAAATCTCAATGGGATAGAGGGTTGGCGACACATGGACATTTCGAGCCTTGTAAGCTATGGTGGAGCTCGTGGTGATAGTGAAGAAAGGAAAACACATGAGAGTTTCTAATTGGTAAAATGTCGAGCTCAATAGAAGTCAATATTTCAAACTTTTAGACTCCATTGGAGCCATCCATTCAGAAAGATCATGGGAAGATCGACATTCACACGAGTGGGCAATAATGGTGGAGGTGATGTCCAACGCCCAAATTAAAGGATTATTTTTCCATAAAATAATGAATGAAGGAACTATTCTAATTTATAAAGTATTTTAAAGAATTTGGAGATTGGTAGCAATTCTTTTCAAGCTCTTCACAACCAGAATTAGGGTTTTTCAGGCGTCGAACACTAGCAAGTAAAAATCACTCATTCCTATGTTGAATTCCCATGAAATTTGTATATAAGTGCTGGTTTCCTATGTCAAATTATAATTAAGACATCTTTTAAGGTTTTTCATTTTCATAATTATAGTCTAGTCATTTTAAAATTTCTTTACTTCCTTGCATTTTGTCTAAGCCCTAGTTGCACTTAGATAAAACCCTAGCCCATATTCGCTTTTATTACAATGGCACCAAAGGCTTGAGCTTCTAATTTTGAGTCTATGACATGACCCCTATTTCAAGATATACTTGACCAATTGAAACCCTCCACTAAAAAGAGTATTTTGGGTCAAGTGATGTTCCAAGGGCCTAGATCACATGATGGCATTGTTCATAGGCAATATGCCATCAAAGATGCTATTCTACTAGTCACTAGATGGGCCTTGTTTAGAAATTAGTTTGGGAAGAGGTTTATAAGCATTCCCTTATGTAATGGATGAAACTTGGATATAGGTAAATTGGTTGTACCTAATGTGTATTTAGATGTGGACCTTTTGAAAGCCATTGCGGCCAATTATGACACTACTATTAGTAGTTGTGAGGACACACTTAGGGATAAAGATAATGGATGTTACTAGGGAAGGACTCATTGAAGTTTTTAAATTGAGCCCTTACCATTTTGAGATTGTGTCAATTGATCAAAAGCTATTGAAAGAGTATGAGAAGGTGAGGTTAACCTTCAAGGTATCCATATTAACAAATGTCATGAAAAGAGGGAAAGGAGGAAGAAGAATCACACTTAACCACTCTAATAAGGAACTCTATGACATCAGATTATTTTGAAATTAATTTTGGAGGACTTTGTACACCCTATGCCAGATTTTTAGGTTTTATTCTGATGAAATTATTCCTACCACTTTTATGTATATGGCTATGAACATTCAACATGAAATGATAAGCACATCCTAAGAATTTGAAAGATACTTATCAAAGGAGATGCTTAAGGCCCTTGTGGCTCTTAAAAGTGATGAAAGAGGAGTAAGATTTTGGTGGTACTCCCTATTTTTACACATGGATTTATATATGGGATCTAGATACTTTCATGAAGGTATAAAATTGGATAAGTAGAATGAAAAGGGTGAGGATATGCCTATCCAAATGTGGACTTCTATCTTGGACAGGGATGATCAAAACTCTAGTTATGTGGTGTTGGTGTTTTCAAATGTTTTTCCCTCCAAATTGATGAGAGCATTGGTGATGAATCCTCCTTGGATTCTAAAAGAGTTACATGATTTCTTAAGGCCTAGGGAGAGGATTCTTGAACTAGGCATAGAGTGTAATTGGGGAGACATTATCCCATATCTTAACTGTACCATCCTCAGGGTATATGGAACAGGTATGACACCTTATATACTTCCAAGATATATTCCATCGATGATTAGTTTCCTAGAGGTGATTTGACAAATAAGTGATGTGGAAGACACTCATTTGGTTGGAGTGAGGAATGGAACTTTCTCCTTGCTTATACAATTTTTGCAGATTTTGTCATGGTCAAAGAGAGATGGAAAAATATTATGCCAAAAATCAATCCCTTTAGAATGAAGTGTTGTAGAACAAGGAACCATGATCCAAAAAGTGTCATGGTTGCTCTGAAGAACAAGATCAAAGTGGGAAAGTTATACTATCATTTTTATTTCCTCGAGGATGTAAGAAGGAATATCTTTTATTAAAAATTGTAAGAAGAGAGGAAAATGAAGTGGTTAGCCTTCAATAAATTAGAGAAGGAAATGCGAGAAAATGATCATAACTCCAAGGCTCTCCTTGATATACGTGATGAAATGTTAAAGGTGGAGATAATGTTGCAAAAATTTGATAAGGTGGTAGAGTAGTTTAAGGAGGAAAGGATTGTGGAGGATAAAGGGAAAGCTAAGATGACTAATGAGAAAGACAAGAGGAAATCCCCCATGGTGGAGGAAGAACCAACATCTCATCCCCCTAATAAAGTACATGTGTTTGCAAGGAGGAAGAGTACAATAAAGAAGCAAAAAACCATTGCCACCCCTACTCAGTCAGAGGGGTCAAGGGTATCCTCATCTACACCACAATTGTCACCACTATCATGTCCAAGGTCAGATGCACCTCAAGTTGTTGAACTTGATTCTCCACCTAGAGAATCTCCACCACTAAGGTCACCTTCACCAAAAATAAGAAGGGTTGAATCAAGGGGCTTGTTGATTATTCCACTTATTTTTATGATGAAATAATTGTAATTGAAGATGAAATGAGGCAGAGTATTCCTTCACTTCCAAGAGAGATGATTCCACAAAAAATAAGCATAAGATTGAGCAAGGTTGATCTGAGTGTATTGAATAATGTGGATGATGTCAGAGAGAAAGCCTGCAACGAGTTCATGGATGATGACTCTTTTGTGAAAACCAAAGCTCTTAAAGATTTTTTTTAGAGGGAGAGATGAATACGATGAGAACATAAAAATTGGGATGATCAATAGCCAAAATCTCCCAAGAGAAGTCATTGAACACAAGGTTCTTGCATAAATGAATGCAAAGTACTAGGCTATTATACTAGATAAGGGAAGGGAGTTGGTGAGAAAAAGTGGAGTACTCTTGCTACCAGAATGGGACTTGGATTTGGCCATTTATTTTTAAAATGTAAGGAGGCATGCCACTTTAGTTTTTTCCACAGAGGAATAGGCAACAATGGCCTTTAAAGGATCAAAATTAGCCCTCAGTGGGACACCCTGGAAATTTGGGAACTAGCGCATAATACAAAGAAGCTAGAAATAGAAGAGCCTACATATGGCCTCAAGGGATGATTGATAATAAAAATAGTGTTAGACACTTCAGCTGTGGAGGTAGCCAAATTGGTGACAAATTTTGGTCAATTTACCAAACGAACTACAAAGTCTTTGCAAGAGAAGTTCAAGGCTAAGAATAAAGAATATAATAATTTGGTGGAGGATTATAATAAAGATAAGAAAATAATTATAGAGGTGCAACTTGAAAATGCACTATTGAAAGATCATTTACAAGCATTACAAACAAGGCCATTAATGATGATAGGGCCATCAATAACTCGGGTGTAGATTTCAATCCCACCAAATTCTCCAACTCATCCACCTCTTATTCATTCTCCACCTCCCCTTTCAACTTCTACAAAATTAGTTGTATATAATCTAGATGATTTTCCTATTGCTTATCTCAATCCCAGTACATCAGTTGCAACTCAACCGAGGAAGAGATCTACTAGAAGGGAATCGATTGAATAACTCCATGTTTATGATAAATTCCTCCAACATGTTGATAAAACATTATATATGAGTAATATGAAGATTATAACTATGGTTTTAGAGCATCTAAATAAGAAGATTGATAGGAAAATTCTTAGTGTTCATTCAAATTATTCTGCAATGTTTGATGCAATAGAGAAATTTGATAAGGATAGGGAACTTTTCATCCCACTGATGAACAAGTGGATTCCGAGGTTTGAAAAATTAAAGCATATGGTTATTGGATCAACTCATGATACCAATAAAGCACTCAAAATTTCCCCAACCCATAAAATTATGGAAGGAATTGTTGAATACCAAGGGTTGTTGGATCTAATGGAAATCAAGATCAGGGAATTGGTATAGAAATTTGATGAAAGTGAATTAGGTTTGCTACTTGATATTTTTAATGATGTTGGTGATGTTAAGTCCCTTTAATAGTGGAGAGATCAGATGAATAGTTCAGTTGCCACTCAAGCATCACTAATTTATGAAAGCATGGACATTAAAATGTTGAAAGATAGTATGGATAAGTTATCTTTCACAAGTGGTTTCCTTGAGGGTTTTGATAAGAAACTCAAATAGTCATCAAGTATGGCTCGTACATAACCAATTTGGATGAATTTCTTTCAAATGCATGGCCATCTGATGATGATTTTGAACTCTAGAAGAGGAAGTATGTTGATATTCATGGCTTGTGAGTTTCTTTTGAGATAATGAGGTGGTACGTTTTGATCCTAGTACACTCAACAAATAAAAGGTCTTCAACAAGAATGGATATAAAGGGTTTACACTTTCCATATGTGGAATTTGTCTTCACATGCTAGCTCAGTTCTTATGGGTAGCCTTCAAATATAAATGAAGAAAGGAGCAACAAAATATCTCAAAGGGACAAAGGATTACAAATGTAAATATAATAGTTTTATGCTCAAGATATTCCTATATTTTGAAATATAATTATGTTTGTCGAATGAAAATGTGACAAGTGTACATGGGCCCGAAGCTTGTTTTTCTCCCTTGTTTCTATAAAATGGAATTCAAGGTCATTTACATGGGTTGTTGCTTGATCTCATGAGCAATTTTGTAAAAGATAATATAGAGAATATATTTTGAGTCTGTATCTAGGATTTTCAGTCTTCATTTTAAGCAAGTTTAATTCTGTATGATAGTGCACTAGCATTTGAATATAAGAATGGCATAATTCTTGAGCCATTTCTCTCCTCATGTATTTGTTATGAGTTATCAATGAAATTGATCAGAGACCTTTTTAGAGATCTTCATTGTGTTCTAATGAATGTGTGGTTTTATCTCTATTCTAATTCATGGATTTAGTTAAATCATATTGATAGAACCATAGATTTGTGTAATTTGAGTATGAGGATATGATAATGAGTCTTGGTTTTGGATATTTGACTATAATTTCTATAATGCAGTGTTGTAATATCTCTATGATGCTAAGATTTAAAATGTTATTCATTTTGGTTTGTGTCTAATTGGATTCCATATCCTAGGTTAAGGCACTAGTCTAGGATTTGTATTTACTTTGCATATTCAAGATCATTCATAAAAAATACATTTAAATATTTAAATCTTTAAATTCTTGTTAAGATGTATGTTGATTTGAAGTTTTCCATGCTTTATTGCTTCTGAAATGATTAATGTGTAAAGGTATTTCCAAATCTTTACATTCTTTGAATTGTTAAAAAATTGTTTATAGAGCATATCTATTCATTTCAATGTTCATAGGTAAAATGACACAAGAGAGCTTGGAAAAATTGTATGGGATCACCCTCCCAAGTCTTGCAGAGCCAAAAGTTTAGAGTTGATTTCTTCCAGACTTTCACCTATCAAGTTGGTCAATCCCTTCTGATTACTGACTATTTAATCAAGAAAATTCATAGGTAATTGGTGAGATCAGCTTGGTTTATTAAAAACACCAACAAATTGGTGACTCTGTTGGGGACAATACTTGTCTATGTGTCTCTAGTTCCAGATCTAACACAGTTAGAGTCAATTATTTATATTATTTTTTGTTGTATGAAGAACAATTTTATAAAAATTTCATCATAAGCTAAGTCTGCCTTTGATAAGTCCAAGATCTAAGTTCCTTTATAGTTTCCTAGTATGTTGTGATCAAATTTTCTTAGTATTTGCAATTTCTCTCAAGGATTTATCATAATATTTTCAATTCCCACTAAGTGGGTGGCGCCTCTGAAAGTCTCTTGTGCCAATGCATTTTAGAGAGAGAGAGAGAGAGAGAGAGAGAGAGAGAGAGAGAGAGAGAGAGAGAGTTGTAATAAGCATTTCAAATAATGAAAGGAACCAAAAGAAACATGAAGAAACACCCTAAAAAAAAGCTGGAGGAATCACAGTGTGGTCCAGAGTCTTTCGAGAATGCTAAGAATGTAGATACAAGTAAGTCTGCAAATCCTTTTGTGACAATGACTTAAAATTCTAATGATTCTATGCAAAATGTTTCATATGAATATAGTATGCCTCCTCAGACTAAAGAAAATCCCATTATAAAAGAAGCTAATACAACAAACAACTTGCTACTCTTAGTAAGCCAACTTTTAGTCCAAAGGCATCAAAATAATATGAGCATTGGAACTTATGGGATAGGCAATTGACTACCAAAAGAGGGAATACTAGGGCTTCTACCATTGAAAAGGATGTTAACCCATGAGGTAGATCTATAAATAGAACTCTTGAAGCTTCCACACAAGGGGAGGGGTTGAATTTGAAAAATTACACTCTTGAACACTTTGAATTAGAGGTCACTTTGGAATATGAAGAGGACATAGTAGAGGATATGACAACCCTTCATGAGGAAGCACTAAAGCTTGATAAGCTTCAAAGAAAACACATTAAGGAAAGAGAAGAAAAGATATTGGCTACCATGTATGAAAGAGACCGATTAAGGAGAAGGGTAGATAAAATGAGGAAATTGGTTATATTCAAGAGCCCACTTCCACTACCACTTACCAACCTATCATGACCCCAAACATGGACCATCTTAATGTGAATATCTTTGTAGGTACAATAGCCACAAGTACTTACACTAGTTCTATTATAACTACCAAAGTCTCAGATCTTCCAAATAATACTAAAAAATCCTAGCATGTAGATCATGGGAAACAACCTATAGGTCAACCCAAAGCTACAACCACTGCTGCAAATACAACTATTGCATCCATTGCTATTCCTAAAAGTACAATTCCTAACCCTAATATTTTGAAATTACAGTTAGAAAATGAACAATTGGAAAAGGAGTTGGATAAAATGCAAATTATAGCTGCAAATGTTGAGATGGAAAGGAAAATTTCTTTCCTAAAGTCATCAATTCCTGATCCCCAACCATCCACCTCTCAAAATCCACCTCATTCTTCAACACAAACTACTAGAATGAACATACCTTCCACATCTATTCATTCCATCCCTACATCCTAACCTCAAAGTAATCAATTTGGTGGGAATGTTCTTGCTGGAAATGAAGGATCTGGAGGGTGAGGTGGAGGAAAAAACACCTACTTTGGAAATAAAAATATGAGTGGTAGTGGTGGTGGAGGAGGATGAGGTGGTGGTGGTTCCCATTTTAGTCAAGGTGGTGGAAGATATCAATTACTAGGAGACTGATGCAATTGGATAGGTATAGAAAGTTGTGTTTTCTTGGGATACTTGGTTATCCTAACCCTCTCCTAGAAGACATAAGGGATGTGCTAGTTATATTTGTTGGTAACAATGCAATCAGAGGAGACGACCGCTTGAAGTCATTCAACAATATGGTGGATGATTTTGAAGTGGAATGTGAAGATGTATTGATAAATATGTTTATGTAGTCACTAACTGAGCATGCTAGAGACTAGTATAGAAGTTTACTAGTGGAGAGCATTGGCTCATCGGAGGAGTTTAAAAGGGTATTTAGGGATCAATATGGAGATAAAAATAATCCAAGGTTTATGTTGAGTGAATTTAACATCACCAAAGGTTCAAATGAAATGGTTTTTTACTTCAATACTAGACTTTAGAAAGTAATGAATAAACTACATGTCGATTTGAGGTTGAATGATCAATTATTCTTGGTCAATTATTGCAATGCTTTCAATTAAAAAATGAGTTATCATCTAAGAGACAAGAACCCTCAAACCTTGAGGGATTCCTTTAAGATTGCATTACACATTGAGAGTAATAGAAGAGCCTTAGGAAAGGTAGGGATAAGGGATGAAGCTAAAATTATGAAGAACCTTGGATATGATAAGGGAGTGATAGAGAAGGCCACTTTAGTTGAAGAAAAATTGGATAAGATTATTAATTTAGTGAAGGATCTAAATTATATATTTTCCAAACAAGAAAAGGGATTATCAAATGACAAACCCAAGGTTCAAAGAAATGAGAAGCCCCCAAGATTACAAGACTTCCCATACAATACAAATTGGCACAATGGCAAGTTGGTGCAAAATAATCAGAAAAATGCACAAAATCATGTTCCACCTAACCCTTTCTAGAATAATTCTACTAATTTTACTAATGAGATGCCATGGTGTGCAACCTGCTAATTGTCACACTTGCCTCACAAATGTGAAGTTGCACACTCTTTGGAGGAAGAAAAAGTTACATTTGTTGATTATGATCCATCTTAGGATCACAGTGGAGAGATAAATATCCTCATGAGTACATCTGAATTTTATAATGAGGAGTGTTCTTTTGAGGATGAGTCTCATGAGATAAAGGGAAAGTGCATATTAGTAGCAAGTCCTCTCTGATGAAGATATTGAAAAGAATTATATTTTTTGTAGTTTGGAAATTGATGAGCCTAACATATCTCTTAGAAGGCCATCTAATGAGGAGATTTAACTAATGATAGTTTCCTTCTAGTTGTACAAGCAAGGAACAATTACAACCTCAGGAATAGGGTTGTTAATGTTGATCAAGGTCAAGGAGGTAGTATGTTTATTAAAGATAAGAATATAAATAATAGTGTCAAAGCCAAAGGGTAAGGTAACTAGAGCAAAAGTAAAATAAAAAAAGGAAATTAAAATTGGGGCTAAGAACATCTATGTAACCAAGGTGGATGGTGAAGTAATTTCCCCATCTGTTAAGGTAAAATATCAGAAGAAAAATGTTTAGGAAGGAAAGAAGGAGGACAAGACAAAGGTTGAATAGAGATGTGAGCAATAGAAAGGAAAATTTGATGAACAAGGTATGACATTTCATGGTATTTCCAAGTATACCTTTGTATACATCTTCCAATTGTCATCACAAGTTAAAGTCGCAATTACTTTGTTAGAGATGATGAATATTGGTGAGCATAAGGTAGTCACCCTTATCAGTGGTGCAGCTACAATTTGTATTGAACAAGTGGTTTCTAGTCCACCTAGAGTGAGTAGAAATGAATTAAAAGATAAATATATGGAGGGCAAAATTATTGAGATCCCTTAGATCAACTTGGTAACTACAATCACTTCTTGTCCCAACCAAGTAGACCCATTTTTTGTAATTCTAATCGTTGTTGGAAAGCTATTAAAGAGCTGCATGATACAGTTAGGAGCTTCTTCAAACATTATGCCAGTAGAGATTATGAAAGAGATGGGACTTCAAATAGATAGTTCTTAGGCAAGTGCTATGCTATGTACTCTAGAGAAGTGCATGTTATTTGAGTGATTAAATAACTTCCTTACAAACTTATCACATTCCCACACAAAGAGTTTAGTATGAGAATTATAGTGGTGGACATTCCACCCAACTATGGGATTTTGCTATCAAGGAAATAGAGTGCCTCCATGGGGGGCAATATGCAATGTGACATGTCCTATGCCACATTCCCCATTGATGGTGTAGTGCAAATTTTGGTGGGAAAGAGGGTTCCCCAATGGGCTTCTAGGGTTTTCACCTAGAAGGTAGAGAGGAGTTCTCTTTCACGCACTAAAATTGTAAGTTCATTCAATATTGATTGCTAAATGTGATTTGAAATGTATCTATATGAAGGCCCTAAATGAAATGAACTGAAAATAGAAATAAACTAACTATTAAATGCAAACTAATGAAACTTCTAGGTTGTTTGACAATGCATGATGATATGCAAAAGGGTACAAATAAAGACTATGTAAGACAAGGTAAGAGAACATACAAGAAAATTGCACTTGGAAACTGACAAGGACTAAAGTGGGAATTGTAGAAGCCTCTAAAATTCTAGAAAATCTACTTTTTAGGCCATCTAGGACACTTACGCCAAACTGGGTGACTTAGTCCTAGTTCTAGCAAACTATTCCAAGATCCATTCCAACCAACTGGGTACCCAAATCTCCAAAAATGCATGATAGAATCATGTAGTGGGACTAAGTCGCCACCATTGGCCACTTAGTCCATTCTAGCTTTTTTGAAAATTAGAAAGTGGAAATGAAAGCCTATAGTCTGCAATCTACTTTTTCACTAAAATCTGGGTCCAGATCTATGAAATCACCTACAAAATAGAGTGTATTTTGGTTTCTAATGTGGGGTTTGCCTTGGTCAAACCCCTGGTTGGTATTTAACCTTTGAAAGAGATAAGAAATTTGCATAAAAACCTAGCCCTAAGTGTTTCTAAGACTAGGAAATCTGAAGTATAATACAACCCTATTCTAACGTGTAAGAATGAGATGCATAAAATGAAACTAGAACAATGCAAGACTCATTATAAGAGAGCTAGATCACATTATAAATGAATCTTAGTGACATGAAAACCTTCCTTACACTGAAGATTTAGAGAAAATGGAAGATGGAACCACTTTGAAAATAAGTCTTTATAATGATTTGATGGCTATTTGCATCTCCTTGTAAACACATAAAAATGACCTAGGCTTGCAAGCTCTAGTTTTTAATATTTTCTTCCTAGCATAATTAAGACATTTTAATTATGTCATTGACTCACTTTCAACTATTAATTAGATAATTTATAATTATTTAATTAATTCATATATGTTATTCTTCATGATTATTAAATAGATAGATTTTAATTATTATTTAATGTGTCACCAATTGTCTAATGTCTTCCTATAATTAAATAAATCTCTTTATTTATTTAACCCTCTATGTCTTCGTGATTGTTAAATAAATATTTTTATTTATTTATTTAATTATGTCACTAATTAAATCCTCTTCTTCCTAAAATTAAATAAATGATTATTTATTTAATCCACCTTCCACTATAATTAAATAATTATGTTTAATTATCTAATTATTCATTAGCCTCTTCTATCCTAAATTAAATAAATTTTATTTATTTAATTTGGTCCACTCTCCTAAATTTTGAATTAAATCATTATATTTAATTTAAAAGATTTCCTTTGTCACATTCCTCTATAACTAAATAATATCTTTATTATTTAATTTCCACCTAAATTAAATAACTTTTCTTATTTAATTTCTTCTAAATCTTATTTATTTAAAATAAGGCCTAACACCTAAATTAAATAATTTTATTATTTAATTACTCCTCTTTTACTGTGCTCAAATATCATTTATTTATTTAAAATAAGTCTCACTTTCTAATTTCCCTCTTTAAGTAAATAAATTAAACTAGTTACCGTCACATGACCCCACCTCTTTTGAATTAAAATATTTTTTAATTCAAAAAGTCAACATCCTCTCTTGAATCAAATAATTTTAAATTATTATTTAATTCTCTAGCAACTTCGGTTTGTGTGCCCAAAATCTCTTGTCACATGCATTGTCAACCATTGATTTAATTTTCTAAAAATCAATCTTGACCATTCATTTTGAATCTGACCTAATGTTGCCCTAACCCTAATTGTGGGTTGTTATATTGAATCTGATCCATTGATTCTAGGACACTTGTTAACTTTTAATCTTGGCCATTCACACAAAATAGCATTTTCTATAAAATGACAATTTTGGTCTCATTATCACAACTGGCAATCTCTTATCTCTTGCATTATTGATATCTTGTAGCTTCATGTTCTTGAAATTTCATATTTCTTGCATACATCTTCATTTATCATAGGCATATTTAGATTTTATTTGTTATAGTTTAGACATTTTCAGATGCTTACTAGTTGCAGTAGGGCATAGTATTGCATTTAGTTGTTCAAAATCCTTCAATATTTGCTTAGGGCTTGTCATTTCCATTGGCTTGCTCATCATAAATCTGAGGGAAACATCATATTTTCAGCAAGTTGAGAAGGTGTAATGGAGGTCAGCCATGGAGGATGAAGACACTCGATGAGATTGTTTCATTTATTCCTTTGCACTTCATTATTACTTTGAGTTTTTATGTTTTGCATGTGATATTGCTAACCTTAGGAAAATACCCATTGTTACATTGGTGAACCCAACATTCCATTTTAACACTTTTTGTAGGTTATAGTACAATTTTTTTGTCATTTTCTTTTGCAGGTCAGGGTACGAATTTTTCGGCATTTTTTTTTTGTAGGTTGCAGGTGTACGAAACGACACATATGCTATTTTCTGTGACGCAAGTGATAAAACGAGCCGCATCTGCCTTCATAAATGACACATCTTCTTTGTCAAGTCACATTAACTTCTCCAAATGACGCATTCACAAAGCCGAGCCACATTTAACAACTAGAAATCCGTATCCGTTCTTGTCATCCATAGTCAATTTTTCGAAAGCCGCATCTGCCTTCCCGAGTTGCATTTGCTCTATCGTGACACATCTGCAAGGTAATTTTTTTCTTTTTTCGAATTCTTCCTTTTTTATACTCTTTTTCTGTTTGGTAGTTTAGAGATTTCGGGTTACTAATTTTTTGTTTGTAGCTTGTGGCGAGGAATCTAACATTTTTATTTACTTGTTTATTTCACAAATCTTAAACAAATTTGCATTTTCCATTCATGGGTTAAAATGAACATGCATGCATACTCATTGGTCTAAAAAGAACACAATCTTGCATTATAACTCATTGGTTTAAAATGAATTTGCATTTTCATAGCATTGCGTTAAAATGAACTCTTAGTTAGCTCACACTACAAATGGTTAAAATGAACCCCATGTCTTCTTTTTTTCTTTTAAGTTTGTGAAACACATTTCGATTTGGGCTTAAAATGAACACCATGCGAGTGTGAGTTAGGATATTCATGTGTTCTCTTTTTGTTTTTAAACAAGGATTGATTGAACTATGAATATTTTGGCTTTCTTTTGTTAACTTTAGAAAATTGGGCCTGCTTTGGTGGGAAAAAGTACTCACCCCAAAGCGACTCAAACTGACAACGAAGCTCTTTAGCTGAGCTACTCCCGACCAGTATACAAATGTGAATCCTAAGGTAAAGCCTAGGATTACGAGTGCAGATATGTCATACAGACCAAGTAGTACTCCCCAAAACCCTGTTGAGCTTTACCTCTTCAGGCTGGAGTGCCTCCTTCATGGAGCTTAGTCTTGTGCCCATGTATGACCACTCGAACGGGTGCCTGAATTAAAACCCTTTGTTTTAGAAAGCCAAAAACCTTCTATTATTTGGTGCAACAACGGTCGTTGCGAAGGCACCCGTACCTGCGTAGTTCTTAGTAGAGATGATCAATCTGCCATGGGAGTTTCATAGAGGTTGGAAGCTTGGTTGCCCTAAGAAGTGAGTGCACTGTAAGGGGGAGCTTGTGGGGCCAAGGTTCTGAATTCATCCGCTAAGGATATGCGGTTAGTGGGATCCAAAATAATACTGTCCTTCTAGCCATAAGATTTTGTAAAATGACTTCTATGTGGTTGATTTTCATCTTTTTACAACACCATGTATTTGCCAACTATTTTGAGACAAATAAACATCAAATTTTCTAAAACCCAAAACAAACATTGTCAGTTGAAACAAGTCTTTGCAAATCGGCCTATTTTTTTTTTAACTCATCTTCTGCAACGCGTTTGGCATATTGAACCGCAACTGCTTAATAGTAAGCCGCATTCGCTCTAGTGAGTCGCATTTGCAACTTCCTGAAATACATTTGCTATCTTGCAACACATTTGCTAAATTTGAGACTGGTCCAAAAAGGCTTTTGTGACGCAATCCGACTGTTGAGCCACATTTGCTTAAAATCGAGCCGCATTAGCTGTTGAGCCGTATTCACTTTTTTGGTCAATCATTCCTTTCAAGGAGACTCAGAGAGAAGGAATTTCGACCTCGATGGGCAATATGGCCTCAGATCTGTAGACAAGAGAAAATGGAGTGGCTCCAGTGGGTGTATGAATGTTGGTATAGTAGGCCCATAAAGCAGGATTGAGTTGTAGGTGCCAATCTCGGCCAACGTCGTTGATGGTCTTCTTAAGAATGCAAAGAAATGTTTTATTTGACGCCTTAGCTTGGGGGTTACCTTGTGGATAATATGGGGTGAAGAAATGATGTTGGATGTGGAATCGCTCACAAAGTTCACAAACGTCCTGATTTTTGAATGGACTCCCGTTATGTATGATGATGGACTATGGAACACCATACCAGTAAATGATGTAATTTAGGATAAAATTTGATATTTTTTTATCAGTGATGTAAGTGAGAGGGATGACTTCAATCCACTTAGTAAAGCACTCGATGGCGGTGATTATGAATTTGTGTCCGTTAGAGGAGGATGGATGGATCTTTCCCAAAAGGTCGAGTCCCCATTATGAGAAAGGCCATGGAGAAGTAATCGGTCTCAGCTCCTACGCAAGTGCATGAATTAGGTCACTGTGCACCTAGAATTTCCAACATATTCTGACAAACTAAAGAGAATATTTTTCTAATGTCGGCAAATAGTATCCCAGTCTAGTAACTTTACTAGCTAACATTGGACCACTCGAATGAGATCGAAAGATACCCTCATGTAATTCTCATAAATTTTTTTGGGCTTCATTAGTTTTGAGAGAGCGAAGAAGGGTGTTATCAAAGCCATGGCAGTATAGGGTGTCACTGATGATGGTGTGTCAGGTGGTTTTTTGTATAAAGGACTTTCACTGGTTATTGGACAGGTTGGGTGGTAAGGTTTGGGATTTTAGATAGTCATAAATGTCTTGGTACCAAGGTGAACTAGGACCAACAATCTCGCAAACCATTTCTGAGTCTGGGATGTCATATGCTGGCATCAATAGTTGTTCAACTAAGAACTCAAATTGTGACACATTTTTGGGGATGTCCAAGAGAGATCCAATAGTGGCCATTGCATTCGTCACCTTGTTCAGTGTCCTTGGAATTTTTCAAAGGAAATCAGTTTTAAATATGTCAGGAAGCTATCCACCATTCATTTCTAGGGAATCAACTTTTCATCCTTGGTTTCATAATCAACATTCACTTGGTTGATAACTACTGAGAATCCCCAAATACGAGCAATGTCTGAATTTTCCATTTTATTGCGATCTTGAGTCCTATAACCAATGCTTCATATTCTACAATATTGTTAGTGCACGGGAAGGTGTCTGGAGTGCCTTAGGGATGTAATCCCCTTGTGGTGTTATGAAAAAAATGACAACTCCTAATCTGTGACCAATATGACACCCATCAAAATACAGCTTCCAAGGTAATGTAGGTTCTGCATGAAACATAGACTCACCGGGAAAATCAATTACCAGTGGATGAGAGCCTTGGATGGGTGCATTTGCAAGTTGATCTACTATTACCTACCCTTTTATTGCCTTATGCTTAACATATTGTATGTCATATTCACTCAGAATCATGACCCATTTTTATAATCAGCCTATGAATGGTGTCCGACTTAGGAGATACTTTAGTGGATCAATCTTGGCTACAAGGTGTGTTTTGTGGCTCAACATGTAATATCTTAGTTTCTGCACTGCAAAGACAACTGCAAGGCATGCATGTTCGATGGTTGTATAGTTCAACTCATATTCTATTAGTGTGCGACTAATATAGTATATGGATCTTTCTTTCTCCTCATGGTCGTTTTGTGCCAATAATGCCCCCAGTGCATTTGTAGTTGTCGAGACATACAAGATCAACGACTTGCCTTCAATAGGCGGCATTAGGATAGGTGTTGTTAATAGATATTGTTTGATTGTTTCAAAGGTTGTGTGGCATTCTTCTATCCATACAAAGGGTACGCTTTTGTGTAATAGGTACTGAAATGGTTGACTGTCTGCCAACTGTGTGATGAAGCGTCAAATGGACTACAGTCTACCCTGAAGTTTTCTCAATTCGTTGATTCCTTTTGGTGGAGGCATGTCTAGAATTTCTTTCACTTTAGTGGGATCAACCTCTATGCCCCATCGTGGGACTATGTAGCCCAATAATTTACCTGATGTGACCCCAAAGACACATTTTTGTGGGTTCAAACGAACCTTGTACTCCTCTAGCCGTCTAAAATTTTTCCAATATGGTACCGAGCTATCTCATCAAGAAAGCAACAATATGTCCCTCATAGATGGGTAGATTATCACATCCACATAACACATACCCCTC
Source organism: Sequoiadendron giganteum (assembly GCA_007115665.2). Classification (NCBI taxonomy): domain Eukaryota; kingdom Viridiplantae; phylum Streptophyta; class Pinopsida; order Cupressales; family Cupressaceae; genus Sequoiadendron; species Sequoiadendron giganteum. The sequence goes on along the minus strand of CM021103.1, from coordinate 123,145,404 downwards.
CATCTACCCATGATATGTATAGATAGGAGAGTGTAAATTATGTAGGTACTTGGTATAGTATGTATATTAGTTTTCACACTTCAAGGCTATAATGGTCTGAAAGGGGGTTGAATTAGCTTCCTTTTGGCATTGGAGTGGAGTGGGTAGATTAGATGGGTTGTTGATGAGGGGGTAGAGATGTGGATGGGTAGATGGGTTGTTTATAAGTGATTTCAAGGCTATAATGGTCTGAAAGGGGGTAGAGTTTCCTAAGTGAAATTTGGAGTGTTATTGATGGATAATGGGGTGGAGTGATTTTTAGCAAGTTGAGAAGCTATAATGGAGGTCAGTCATGGAGGATGAAGACACTTAGTGAGATTGTTTCATTTATTCCTTTGCACTTCATTATTACTTTGGGTTTTTATGTTTTGCATGTGATATTGCTAACCCTAGGAAAATACCCATTGTTACATTGGTGAATCCAACATTCCATTTTAACACTTTTTGCAGGTTATAGTATGAATTTTTCGTCATTTTTTTTGCAGGTCAGGGTACAGATTTTTTGGCATTTTTTTTTGCAGGTTTCAGGTGCACAAAACAACGCATATGCTATTTTCTGTGACACAAGTGATAAAACGATCCGCATCTGCCTTTGTAAATGACGCATCTTCTCTGTCAAGTCGCATCAGCTTCTCCAAATGACGTATTCACAAAGCCAAGCTGCATCTGATAGCTAGAAAGCCACATCCATTCCTATCATCCGTAGTCGGTTGTTCGAAAGCTGCATCTACCTTCCCAAGCTGCATTTACTCTACCGTGACACATCTGCAAGGTTTTTTTTTTTTTTGGATTCTTCCTTTTTTTATACTCTTTTTCTGTTTGGTAGTTTAGAGATTTCAGGTTACTAATTTTTTGTTTGCAGCTTGTGGTGAGGAATCTAACATTTTTATTTACTTGTTTATTTCACAAATCTTAGAAAAATTTGCATTTTCCATTCATGGGTTAAAATGAACATGCATGCATAATCATTGGGCTAAAAAGAACATAATATTGCATTATAACTCATTGGTTTAAAATGAATTTGCATTTTCATAGCATTGCGTTAAAATGAACTCTTAGTTAGCTCACACTACAAACGGTTAAAATGAACCCCATGTCTTCTTTTTTTATTTTAAGTTTGTGAAACACATTTCGATTTGGGCTTAAAATGAACACCATGCGAGTGTGAGTTAGGATATTCATGTGTTCTCTCTTTGTTTTTAAACAAGGATTGACTGAACTATGAATATTTTGGCTTTCTTGTGTTAACTTTAGAAAATTGGGCCTGCTTTGGTGGGAAAAAGTACTCACCCCAAAGCGACTCAAACCAGTAACGAAGCTCTTTAGCCGAGCTACTCCCGACTGATATACAAATGTGAATCTTAAGGTAAAGCCTAGGATTATGAGTGCAGATATGTCATACAGACCAAGTAGTACTCCCCAAAACCCTATTGAGCTTTACATCTTCAGGCTGGAGTGCCTCCTTAACGAAGCTTAATCTTGCACCCCATGTATGACCACTCAAACAGGTGCCTGAATTAAAACCCTTTGTTTTAGAAAGCCAAAAATCTTCTATTCTTTCATACAACAACGGTCATTGCGAAGGCACCTGCACCTGTGTAGTTCTTAGTAGAGATGATCAATCTGCCATGAGAGTTTCATGGAGGTTGGAAGCTTGGTTGCCCTGAGAAGTGAGTGCACTATAAGGGAGAGCCTATGGGGCCAAACTTCTGAATTCTTCTGCTATGGATATGCGGTTAGTGGGATCCAAAATAATACTATCTCTTCACTAAGTGGATTGAAGTTTTTCCTTTAACAACTGTTATGGGTAAACAAATTTCTTTATTCATCTTGAATTATATCATTTGCAAATATGGCATCCCTAGCTCCATTATAACAGATAATGGTAGACCCTTTAAAAATCAAGATGTTGATGAATTATGTGAAAGATTTCACATCCAACACAGATAATCCACACCTTATTATCCGTAGGGGAATGGTCAAGCTGAAGCTTCAAACAAAACAATTCTGAAAATTCTAAAGAAAATAGTGAATGAAGTAGGTCGTGATTGGCATGTCCAATTAAATCCAACATTATGGGCCTATCGAACTAGCATTCACACGCCGACATGAGCTACTCCTTATGCTTTGGTCTATGGAGCAGAAGCTATTTTTCCACTTGAAGTTGAGATTCCTTCACTTTGAGTATCACTCAAAGGGCTAATCAATGATGAAGACTATAGAGTATCAAGATTGCAAGAGTTGGAACTACTTGATGAACGACGTCAAACTGTGGTAAATCACTTGAAGGGATATCAACAAATCATGTCCTACAGCTACAATCACAGAGTCAAACCACAAAGTTTTCAAGTAGGTGATTTGGTCCTCAGAGAAAACCCTCGAAATCAACACGATCAGGAAAAGAAAGGTAAATTTGAACCTAACTAGTTAGGCCCGTCCGTTATCGTTGCAACTTATGGATCGGGTGCATATCAGTTGTCAAAAGTAGAAGGGGACCTGTTTGAGGACCCGATCAACATCATTCATCTAAAAAGGTTCTACACTTGAAAAAATCAAAAACAATACAAAAAGTCCTGCAAAAAAAAAAAAAACATTGCCTTGATGAAAACCTGGCAAACAGGCATCTTGGTAATAACAAAAAATCATAAAATTAGGAAAAAGTCCAATAAAAAAAAATAATGAAAACCTGGCAAACAGGCATTGCTTGTGATTTCATTTAGCTTTCTCATCTATTAGGGTTCATTCTACACATGCATCCTCGCATCAGTATCACACACACCTCACTATCGCATTCACATAATTTTCCTTGAAATGACAAGGATCTCATCATGGCTTGATGATTAGAGGTTTATCCATCGCAACAGTTATGTCTAGCAAGAGTTAGAGTACAAGGTCACTAGGGGGCAATTCACTTTTCTAGGAAGTAGTCAGCAGCGTGTGTCTAGCATCAGAAGGTCTGAAACAACAGTTTCTGAGCTTACATGATTATCTTGACAATTGATTTAAAAACAAATTGGATGATCTTAATCTGAATAAAATGACAAACTAAAAGCAAAAGTTGCAAATTGTTGTTCTGATATTTGATGACATCATATCTTTGGAGTGGTTCAATGATGTACTGAACTAGAATCACGAGGAAGAAGTATGATTTTTCTTTGATTGTTGTTTGTAAGTTAATCATTAGTATTGTGAAAATTGGTCGCGGGACATGTTCTACAATGGATCATTGATGACATTTCAGAATTTGCATAGGAAATTGATTAACTTTTGTCTGTTTATGCAAGCAATACTCAAGTCATCTTGGTTCAATTATACCATTGATGCTTGTATTAGCTTGCTACATTAAACATTATGGAAGTAGTACTCAGGTCATCATTGGTGCTAACATACCCTTTGATGTTTGTACTAACTTTCAACATATCAAAAGGCTCAATAATGATAACTAAACACAACAAGAAATGGAAACAAGGAGAATGATTCATTATTTCATTTAGGGTTGCATTAATTCATTTAGGACTGCATAATTCATTTGCATTTTGAGGTTCTTTTTAAAATAGATTTTTGAGGGTGGATCACATTATTAAATATCTTTTTTGACAATGGTTGAGTAAGGCTGGACATTTGTTACATCTCATCATCATCATTTCATATCATTATCATATTCCTTATCATGTCATTTTCCATCATTACATCATAGGCACGGTTATCATTTATCATTCATTAACATATACATCTGCATATTCCACACATTCATAAAAAAAATAAAATTGCATTCATATTTTTCACATCATTACTTCATATATCATAAGATCATTACATAAGTGCATTTTCATTACATCATTACATCATCATCATCATCATAAATCATAATCTCATCTAAAATCATTTGCATTTTGCATTCATTGCATACATCATAAGAGAAAAGAAAAATTTTCATATCATCATTTGTATCATCATCATACACAATATAGCATATAAAAAATCAAAACATCCATAACATGTGCATAATCAAATCGCCACTGCATATCATAGATCTCATCAAAACAAATGTCTAGGAATACAAGGATATCAAATGTTTCAAAAAGATATATCATACAATGGCATCAATGTGTATAATAAACTGCTCATCGCTGAGGGGCATCTAGCCATGGATCATGGCTACTACTACCACCGGAGGTAGCGGGTCTCACTAGATCTCTGCTCCTGGAGGCTCTGCTCTCTCATCTAGCTAGCTGGCCCACACTCCTGGTTGCACTTTGAGAGTGACTACGTGAGTGAGTCCGAGTCCGAGTACCTGACTGAGTGAAGGCTATCCACTGCTCAGGTGGCACTACCTCAAAGTAGCACATCCTGTAATACTCGACCTCCCAAGCAGTCTCTAATCCCTCTGCTACAACCTCTTTAATAGAGGTGCTCTCCACTAATCTCAGTAGCCTCTCAGCTACCCCCTCGGCCTGTACACATCTCTCTCAGAAGCTATCCCTCTCGGCCATAAGTTGTGCTATCTATGGGTCAGGAGGTGGTGGCTGTGCTATCTGTCCCTATAGCTGACTGATGGTCGCCTGGGCTTGTGCTAAATAACTCCTCAGAGTTTGAACCTCAGTTTGCATGGCATCTAACTGTCCCTGTGATAGAGCCCTAATGGTGATCCGCGGCGCTGAAGTGCTGGCCTGACCCACTGCTCTAGATGTCTGTGGCCTTGTCTTGAAGGGAATGTCAAAAAATAGTCTCTGCCTCCCACTACCTCCATCATCCCCATCATCGGAGTCACCTGACTCCTCATCTGTCTCCTTAGCCTCAGAACTCTCATCATCCACCTCCATGGCTACCTCGCCGATATCTGCCACCTACTCTGCCTGTACCTGCCCTTGATCCTGTGGCTGCCCTGCTACTGGATGTCCCTGTGGCTGCTGTAACCCTGTCGGGATAACTAGACCTCCCATCAATGGGGCAGGCTCATCTGGACTAGTAAAACGAGGAAAGGGATGTGTGTAGAAATATGCAACATAGTCATCTGTCATCCCTGCATCTGTGACCTCTGGTCGAATGGTCCAATCATCTGGCTACAACTCTAAGTACTCTTCTCTAGCGGCCTCAATAGTCAAAACTAGCCCCCACTCTGGTACATCTCCCCGGCGCCTGGCATAGTGTGCCATCCCCTATGGCATCATCTGAACCCATCCATACTGCCTCAAAACCCTCCGACCCAGAAATCTCTCTATGATGAAGGGGGTGCATCCAATCAAATATCTAGGCCTCATAACATATGGTAACTCTATGTCGTCTGCCTACCACGGATCGCAATCCACATACGGTCGCTAGATGACCATGTCCAAATCATCAAGTACTTGTCGCCAGTAATCCAATTTGCCTAGCCTCGGCTAGACAAGGGGCCCTGTATACGCGTAAGCATAAGGGAATCCGATGGGATGATCTCTCCTAACAATAGGGCGGGTAATCGCGAAGTGCTCCCATGCGAATAACTGTAAAAGAGTCACCCTGTAGGAAAGACTCTTCCCATCTGTATACACGACCTGATGAAGGTCATGGTACAAATGGGAAAGCATGCATGATCCCCATGCATATCTAGTACGGTGGAGAAGCATGTCCTCCAAAATCCTACCCCACCCAACTGATAGTCCCTTTGACCTGCGATCAAGACAAAGGAAACCACCAATCATCCCTGCTAAAATCGAGGGCAGTGGGGCATATCTCTCTGTCATCTCCTTCCAGGGAATCTCATATCTGCAGACATGAGGATCCTGGAAGACCCGTCTCAAAGCATCTATAGCCCCGATCTCCTTGTGATCATAAATCACAAGCTCTCCAACCACAGGAATACCCAAAATCCTATATAAATCCTCTGAAGTCACTATAATCTCTCCTATCGGTAAGTGGAAGGTGTTGTGCTCGCTGTGCCACCACTCTGCCAAGGAAGTCAACAGTGCCCTGTTGACCCGATACTGCGGGATACTCAATAGAGCTCTCAAGCCACACTAGTCTATCACTCCCAAATCATCATGGGACAGTCGGGGAATCATCTCCCATGTTTGTGGAAATCTCTCTCTGATCTAAAGGAGGCCAAAATCCTCCTTTACAAAATTATCAAGCAAACATGCAAAATAAATTAGCAAATGGATATCATCACTCAATCAGTACATCAAGCAAGTTTACATCACATCTAGTTTGTTTTTCATATCGCATGGAAACAAATTTAACAATCATCATGACTTAATTTGACTTTCAAACAGGAAATAAAATCTATCATCTATTTTGTTTTTCATATCGCATGGAAACAAATTTAATAGTCATCGTGACTTAATCTATTGGACTTTCAAATCAGGAAAGCAAATTATCATCTCTATTTTGTTTTTCATATCGCATGGAAGCAAAATTTATCAAATCTATTTGTTCTTCGAGCACAAAGACAAATTTATCAAATCTATTTATCGATGATATTCAAATGCGTAAAATCTGTTGTCTAATCTAGCAACAATCATTAAGCATGCATCAATTTTTCTTCAAAAATTGAAATTCGGCAAAAATCCATGGATGCACTAAAATAGTCAATCAATGCGCTAAAACCATGGATGCGCAACTTTATTCCATGGATGTGCTAAAACAGTCTATGGATGCACGATTTCATGGATGCGCTATTTCATCAAACATATGCGCTATAACAGTTCATGGATGCGCTAAATCTTCTATGTGCTAATCTATCACCTTCCGCAGGCAAGTTTCATAGATGCGCCATTTTATCTATCCTATGTGCTAAATCACCTATGCGCGATTATTTGGCCTCTATGCGCGACTGTTCTATCCCTATGCGTGACTTTGGATGCGCTAAACTATCTACTGTATGCACTAAAAGACCTATCGCATGCGCTAAAACAGAATTTTAAAACTTGCAAAAATTCGAAAAAGCATCCAAAATTGCATAAAAATTTTACGAAGAGGTTTGGATCGACTTACTAGAGGTCCATACGCAGGTGGTCTCTGATGACGGCGACCTCGCTCGAATCTGTGGCGCTCATATGGGATTGGCATCACTTTTCTTTCTCTTAGAGCTCCAAATTTCTTCAAAGGTTACTGTTCAAATGAAAGTGACTTCTCACCTTTTTCATCTTTTAAAGGGGTAAAAATAGCATTTATTACTTTGCAAAGTGCTATTTTGAGAGTTAAATCGCCAATTTTTCTCCGAAATCATCTGAAAATCTTCCAAATCAGTCTCATAATCATCCTCATCGCGCGATTTATCTCTCGAGGGGGCATATAGCATCATCAGCAATTTTTCAAAGTCAGGGGCAATTTCTTTGAAGCAATGCGTGAAACACATCACTTCAAAGAGGGGCAAAATGTACACATCTAAAAATGGTCACGGTCGATCGAACCTGTTAATTAATTAAATATGAATTATTTAATTAATGTTCTTAAGTCTTCTACATATAAATAAATTTAATTATTTATTTATATTGTTCATTTTTCTAATTCTTCTAATTTAATTAAATAAATTTATTTATTTAATTAATGCTACCTTCTTAATTAATTAAATAGATTTTACAATTTATTTACATTAATTATCAAAGTTTAAATTCTAAATTTAAATGATTTTCTTCCTTCCACATTTAATTAAATACTTTTGATATTTAATTAAATCATTTTCCAAATTCCCACTTCTCTCACAAAAATTAAATATTCTTAATATTTAATTAAAAGGCTTTTTCCTTTTCTCATAATTAAATATTTACAATATTTAATTAAAGTCTTTTCACATTTCTCTCACACATAATTAAATATTTATTTATTTAATTATGAGAGACGCCTTTCAATTTGTCTCTTCGTTTTCTGTCTCTCAGAATTCCATCCTCTTTTTCAAATTCTTGATCTCTCACCGTCATTTCAACAGATTTGAACTCGACCGTTGATCTTGGCCAATTGAATTCCTACCTTCAAAAATCTATAAATACAGCCCTTTCATGAGCTAAAAAGGATCTTGAATCTCATACTTTCATGCGTAGTTATTATAGTCGCAATCTTAGCAATTCATAGCATTTTAATTCAATAGTTCAATCTTGTAGATGCATATGCATTCTTAATAATCTCATTCTCTCAAGTGCCATTCTATAAGCTGTGTTTGCACAACTGAGAGCAAACATATTGAAGCAAATCCTTGGAGATAGAGAACAATGGAATGAATTTGAAGAAGCTGCTATCAAGAGTTTGCATTTGCTTTATTTATTTAATTTTCTTCAATCTAATGTTTCATTGGTGTACTAGTTTATATGCAATTTAATTGACACATTCTAACGTACACAGTGGAAACTTCACTTTGTCCTCTTTTAGTCCTTTTATGGTCTATTAAGTTTCCAAACCTGAAGCATTTCCAACACTTTGTTTGGTCATTTTTTCATCTCCTTAGATTTCTCGATAGTGAGTGCATCTTAGGCTCCATTTAGTTTGCATACCATTAGATTTCTAATTTTAGTGTCATACCATTTGCATCCACAAACCTTTAGTCTCCTTTTAATCTCATTTCCATTTCATAACATTCCTTATTCTCAAAAAACCAAAAAACATAGTGTCGTATTTAGGTCATTACCCCTCATCATCCCAAAATTGAGAAAAAAAATTTGTGGTTGAAACCAAGTTACAAAAAAGGAAAAAACTCATGGATTCTTTTGGTCAAGACACCAATTTTCCCAATTTCACCAATGACATGAATCCATTCCCAAGTAACATGAACACTCTTTCTAATGACATGGGAAATTATATGATCAATCCTTTTAGTGAGATATGCATTCCACAAAATCCCTTTGAACAATTTGTGCGTAGAGACCAAAATGGGGAAATCTATGAAGAAGACATACATGTTGCTTCCCAAAACCCATAAGTGGCCTCTTTTGTGGAAGAATTGGTCCTAAATGACTCATCTAGATATTTAGCCATGCTCCTTGACCAAAGGGCTAGGTTACCAAAATGATTTGACCTCAACACTATTAGAGCAACATCTCCTAATCGCCAATCATACAATCCTTCCATGGGAGCCTCTTCACAAAACATCATTAACACCATTAATACTACCTCCCTTGGTCATGCTACAACCACAACTAATGCTTCCACCACAACCAATGTAGCCACCACAACCAACACAACATCCATTGGGGGATTATCTACCCAAACCAACACCACATCACAATCCATCCCCCAACAAACATCCACTATCCCTTCACAAACATTTGGATCAACAATGGGTGCAACCACCTCAAACCTCTTTGGAACTTCATCTAATTCCATGGGTCCATCAGCAAACATGTTATTAGGTTCCTCAAATACTATGAAACTAACTCATCGAATCCTCTTGGGAGAAATAAGCGAAGCGTTATCATTCAAGGCACCCAACCTTATTACTCATAGGTTAATACCAACATTCCTTTGAGACAAAACACCAACACTAATAAAGGCCATAATTTCTTATTTGGTCAAGGCAATCAAGCCACCCAATCCTGTACTCCATTTGGACATCAACATAATCAAAATCAACAAGGCCCACAAATTCAATCCAACATGGCGGGATCTCAAATCCCCACATATTATACTAAAGTGCATACACAACAATGTAACCCCAATCAACACACTCATTTCCAACAATCGCAAAATCAGAACACTCACTTTTCTCAACAACAACGCATCCAAAACCAACACATCTCGTCACAAAAAGTGGGAAACCAATCCATCCCTCTCACCAACATGTGTGATGCTACCAACAACCCCATTGTGGAAGCACTCACACTCCAACTTGCTGCTCTTCAAACACAAGTAGAGACCTTGCAACAATCCAACAAAAAGTCTTACATGTCATATGACTTGTGTCCATATCCATTCGACACAACCTTGTATATGCCACCCTTTCCTCATGGATAGGTGGTACCTCATTTTCCTAAATACAAAGGCAAAACGAACCCCATTGAACACATAAGAGAATTCACAACTAGGTGCATGGATATTGCATATGATAAAACCTATCTCTTGAGAATTTTTTCTAGAAGCCTCACAGGTCATGCATTAGAATGGTTCTCACTATTGCATAAAGGAATCAAAACATGGGATGAATTGGAAAATAATTTCATTGAAAACTACGCCTATAACATTGACATGGATATTGACATTGCCTCCTTATGCCGACTTAGCCAAGAGGAGGCATAAGAGATTTTTATCCCATTCTTTCAAAGATGGAGAACCTTAGCAAACAAATATCCAGTAGAAATACCAAAAAAGGAGAAAGTCACCATGTTTGTACAAACTCTCCTAGGACCACTCAGATATGACTTACAAGTCCATTCTTGTACCACCTTTATTGACCTTGTTGAAAAGGGTGTTCAACGTGAAAAATCCTTGATCACCAAGGGAGAATTAAAATATGGTGGCAAAACCATCAAAACCACCACAAACAATAACCCAAGTAGTGCCAATGATAAACACATAACAAATGATGGTGTGGTCGATGCAAAAACTGTTAATGCAACAGGTGATGTACTCACCATCAAAGGAGTCCAAAATCAAAATGTACCTATGACCACACCAACACCAACTGCCAATGTTGTTCAAAATAATCCTACTCAATCTAATCCAAGGCAGTTGTGTCAACCACGACAATTTCAGAAACGCACATACACTCCCTTGGGTGAGCCTATCGAAGTTTTCTTGAAGAAAATCCTACAAAATGGAGTCATAACGTTGGAAGAACCTAAACCATATGACCCTGGTCAGTTCAAGCCATCATGGTGGGATGATAATACATTTTGTGATTTCCACCATGTCAAGGGGCAAAAAAAATCCTCTTGTCGTCAATTGCGAAATTTGGTACAAGACCTTATTGAAAACCACACCATTGAGTTAGAAGGTCAGTCATTTCTGTCTAATGAAAATCATACAATCCACAAGAACCCACTGCAAGATCATGGTTCTAGTAAACCCTCCACATCTGGCACCAAGAATACCAATAACCAAGCCAATAACATCCATCCTACCTCAAATTACTCTGATGGTATTGTCATCAAGAGCTTATGAGCTGCTAATGAAGAACAATGCATCAATACCATTACCATTAAAAGGGCCTCAGATTACAACATTACAACATGTAAAGGCAAGGTCACCATCCCAGGTCCCTCTGCACGTCAGCCTAAAATCACCATACCTGGTCCGTCTTCTAGACAGTCAAACCCCAAACCAGAGTTCAACCTTATTGAGCAACTGAATAAAACACCCGCTCAAATATCCATTCTTGAATTATTCTGCATCTCACCCACACATAAGGCTATTTTGGATAAAGTCCTACAAGAGTCTTCCATTTCAACCGACATGGATGTCAACCACTTTGAAACTTTGGTCACATATCTGAATTCACCTCATCATATTACCTTTTCAAACAATGACTATTCCTCGCACAAACCATCTCATAATGATGCCCTTCATATTGAGGTTTTTGTCCACAAACACAAGGTTAGATGAGTCTTAGTAGATGGCAGAGCAGGATTGAACATATGTTCTCTAAAATTGGTTAAATATCTTGGCTTCTCTGATGCATGTTTAGATGCCACCAAGAGCATTGTCATCAAGGCATATGATGATGAAGAATGTTCTCCTAAAGGCGTCATCACAATTCCACTCCGAGTGGGACTAGTTATTATAGATACAACATGCCAAGTCCTAGATCGTGACATACATTACAATATCTTACTTGGTCGCCCTTGGATTCATGCCCTAAAGGCCATTCCCTCCACATACAACCAATGCCTAAAGTTCCCTTTTGATGGTACTAAGATCACTATCCCAAGAGATCCTAATCCATTCCAATATTGTACCAATCTATGAAATACTAGTGAACACCAGGTACCCATCAATCAGGAAGCCTCGAATTCTACCTCTTTCACATATACCGAACCGTCCGCACTCACCAAATCATCCATTCCATCACCTTTTGACACACCATCTTCCTCAGCCTCCATACCAAGTAAATACGTATAGATTCAGGACCTTGGCTATGGAGAATTCAAATTGAATACGGCTTACTATATCACTACAATGCCTAAGCTGCATAAAGTCTATGGTAGACCATGCTTTGTGGTCGAACCCAAGATAACTTTTCAGGTTCCACCAAAAATAGTTTTCACGCTATGGGGGGATATGAGTAATGAAGTCATCATCGACATAGCTAACTAGCTCTACAAAGACCCAGAAGTGTTACCTCCACTACTAGTGCATCTCTATGGAAAAGGCTATGATATATGCAAGGCACTAGGTTTTTATGGTGTAAGCGGCCTTGGAAAAGCCAACAATGGAAGGAGGGAACCTATTATCATTTTTGCAAGACCAAGAAACATAGGGCTAGGGTTTGAACAACTCAAAACTGGTGATCAATGTACCTATGAACTATCAAATGAGGACATAGCAACTCCATAAAGTGTCAAGACAAGTGAAGAATCCCTTACTGAAACTAACTCCAATGAATGGGAATGGGGATCTGATGAAACCCTGAGCAACTATGATCTTGATGAACTATTCCTAGACCTTTGTCAACTCCCCTTGGATGAGAGATTCTGGAAAGAGTACAATATTGATCCTATTGAATGACACTCCAAAAATAAAGAATGGGTAAGCATTCCTTGGAATCTGGAAGAGCATAAATTATCCTCGACAACACATGAAATCTCCTGCCCCATCTTTGAACCCATCCATGAGCCTGACATGCTTGAACCTACTATCCATGCCTCTAAAATTCCATCCAGTGGTCATAATGTTGATACTTTTGTGCCCTATTATGACTATGAATTTGACTCATCTGAATCCGAATATGGGCCATCCATTGCATCTGACATGGAAGTCGAAATTGACAACTCTGCCTTCACACTTGAGGCTTCAATTTGCACACTTTCTACATCTTCCTCATCTTTTACTAACACTGACGATGGGATCTCCCTTGTTTGCCCACAACTGATTGATTGGGACCAACAAGAACCACCAGTAATGGACATGTTTCAGAATGATGAGGCAATAGCAGAATTCATGGGGCTCTGAGAGGGAATACCATGGGTTGATCACAAAATGGGATTTTCTATTGACCTAAATTGTGCAGCTTACTTCGGGGAGACTGTGCAATCCTCTAGTCGCAAAAAGGCAGAGAATAAGACACAAAAATAAATGTCTTTAGGTGCAAACTGCAAGGAACCTTGTGACAAAAAAATAGTAAAAATAAAGGATGTATCCGTAGGTGAAAACCTCTCTGAGGCACCTAAGGATGGATGATTGGAATTTCTCCCCGTAACACAGGAAAAATCGGCAATGCTAATTAAAGACACCATCGAAGTTAAAATAAACACACCAGAGAATCCCAAAATGGTTCTCTTAGTTGCATCATTAACAGATGAGGAAAAAAATGATTTTCAACAATTCTTCACAGAAAGGAAGGTTAACTTCGCATGCTCATATGCCGACATGCCAGACCTAGATCCATAATTGGTATTGCATCATATTTCATTAATCCCAAATATGAAACCAATCAAATAAAAATTATGGAAAATGCATCCACAGATTGCACTACTTGTAAAGGCTGAACTAAAGAAGTTACTGGATGTGGGATTCATAAGATCAATAGATTATGCTGACTGGATATCCAACATTGTCCCTGTCACAAAGCCAAATGGACAAATCTGTATCTGCATAGATTTTAGAGACTTAAATAAGGCTTGCCAAAATGATGATTTCTCGTTACCAAATATAGACATGATTGTTGATCTCACAGTAGGGTACGAGATGCTATCTCTCATGGATGGTTTCTCGAGCTATAACCAAATCCGCATTGCAACTGAAGACCAGCACAAAATGACATTCACCTGCCCATGGGGAACATACTATTAGAATGCCATGCCTTTTGGCATAAAGAATGCAAGTGCCACATACCAGAGAGCTATGACAAAAATATTTCATGACATGATGCATATCCTAATGGAGGATTATGTGGATGACCTTTTGGCCAAATATTTGACATGGAAAGACCATTTCAAGGTCCATGACAAAATTTTTAGACGGCTAGAGGAGTACAAGGTTCATTTGAACCCAAAAAAATGTGTCTTTGGGGTCACATCAGGTAAATTATTGGGCTACATAGTCTCACGGTGAGGCATAGAGGTTGATCCCATTAAAGTGAAAGAAATTCTAGACATGCCTCCACCAAAAGGAATCAATGAACTGAGAAAACTTCAGGGTAGACTGCAGTCCATTCGATGCTTCATCACATAGTTGGCAGACAAGTGTCAACCATTTCAGTACCTATTACATAAAAGCATACCCTTTGTATGGATAGACAAATTCCACACAACCTTTGAAAAAATCAAACAATATCTATTGACACCACCTGTCCTAATTCTGCCTATTGAAGGCAAGCTGTTGATCCTATATGTCTCTACAACTACAAATGCATAGGGGGCATTATTGGCACAAAATGACCATGAGAAGAAAGAAAGAGCCATATACTATAACAGTCACACACTGAAAAAATATGAGTTGAACTATACAGCCATCAAACATGCATGCCTTGCAGTTGTCTTTGCAGTGCAAAAACCAAGAAATTACATGTTGAGCCATGAAACACACCTTGTAGCCAAGATTGATCCACTAAAGTATCTCCTAAGTAGGGCAACATTGACAGGCCGATTAGAAAAATGGGTCATGATTTCGAGTGAATATGACATACAATATGTTAAGCGTAAGGAAATAAAAGGGTAGGTAATACCAGATCAAATTTCAGATTCACCCATCCAAGGATCTCATCCACTAGTAATTGATTTTCCTGATGATTCTATGTTTCATGCAGAACCTACGTTACCTTGGAAGTTATATTTTGACGGGTCTCATACTGGTCACGGCTCAGGAGTTGGCATTTTTTTCATCACAGCACAAGGGGATTCCATCCCTAAGGCATTCCATACACCTTCCCGTGCACTAACAATATTGTCGAATATGAAGCATTGGTTATAGGACTCAAGATCACAATAAAATGGAAAATTCAGACATTGCTCATATTCAGGGATTCTTAGTTAGTTATCAACCAAGTGAATGCTGATTATGAAACCAAGGATGAAAAGTTGATTCCCTAAAAATGAATGGTGGATAGCTTCCTGACATATTTAAAATTGATTTCCTTTGAAAAAATTCCAAGGACACAGAACAAGGCGGTGGATGCAATGGCCACTATTGGATCTCTCTTGGACATCCCCAAAAATGTGTCACAATTTGAGTTCTTAGTTGAACAACTGTTGATGCCGGCATATGACATCTTGGACTCTAAAACGGTTTGCGAGATTGTTGGTCCTGGTTCACCTTGGTACCAAGACAATGACTGTCTAAAATCCCAAACCTTACCACCCAACCTATCCAATAACCAGTGAAAGTCCTTTATACGAAAAACCACCCGACACACCATCTTCAGTGACACCCTATACCACTGTGGCTTTGATAACACCCTTCTTCGTTGTCTCAAAAATGATGAAGCCCAAACAAATTTATGAGAAATACATGAGGGTATCTGCGGATCTCATTCGAGTGATCCAACATTAGCTAGGAAAGTCACCAGACTGGGATACTATTGGCCGACATTAAAAAAATATGCTCTTTAGTTTGTCAGAACATGTTGGAAATTCCAAGTGCACAGTGACCTAATTCACGCACCTGTGCAGGAGTTGAGACCGATTACTTCTCCATGGCCTTTCGCACAATGGGGACTCGACCTCATGGGCAAGATCCATCCATCCTCCTCTAACGACCAAAAATTCATAATCACCGCCACCGAGTGCTTTACTAAGTGGATTGAAGCCATCCCTCTCACTTACATCATTGGTAAGCAAATATCAAAGTTTATCCTAAATTACATCATTTTACGGTATGGTGTTCCATAGTCCATCATCACAGATAACGAGAGTCCATTAAAAAATCAGGACTTTTGTGAACTCTGTGAGCAATTCCACATCCAACATCATTTCTCCACCCCATATTATCCACAAGGTAACAGCCAAGCTAAGGCGTCAAATAAAACAATTCTTCACATTCATAAGAAGACCGTTAATGACGCTGGCCGAGATTGGCACCTACAACTCAATCCCGCTTTATGGGCCTACTATACCAACATTCGTACATCCACTGGAGCCACTCCATTTTCTCTTGTCTATGGATCTAAGGCCATATTTCCCATCGAGGTCGAAATTCCTTCTCTCTGAGTCTGCTTGAAAGGAATGATTGATGATGAAGAGTACAGACAGCCTCGCCTACATGAGCTAGAAATGTTACAAGAAAGATGATAAAATTCCTTGAATCACTTGTAGGCATATTAAATTCATCTCTGTCGGAGCTATAATAAAAGTGTGATGGTAAGAAAATTTGAAATCGGTGACTTGGTCCTCATGCGAAACCCAAGAAATCAGGCTGACTGTGAAAAGCCTGGAAAGTTTGAGGCTAATTGGCTCGGTCCTTATATTACTACCGCATCATTCGGTTTGAGAGCTTATCAGCTGGCCAAACCTGATGGAGAACAGTTGACATAACCCATCAACATCCTACATCTGCGAAAGTTTTACACATAGCATCAGAGAGCTTGGATAAAAAACCAAAAAATACAAAAAAATTGAAAACTAGAAACAAATCGTCCCTTGATGAAAACTTGGCAAATAGGCGTCTTGGTGTCACCAAAAAAATAAAAAAATGGAAAAAATAGTAAAAAGAAATAAATTCATCCAATAGTGAAAACCTGGCAAACATGCACTTTGGTAAGTACCATGGTCAAAACCTAGAAAATAGGCACCATGCGTAGTCGATCATTGCTCCACCATCTACTGGTACTCTAATTGACCCTTGTCCACTTTCCATAATCACAACAACATGGCATTCACGACATTCGTCCTAAGTCCTGTCAATTCTGGCCATGGTTAGCATTTGGTTGACATCACCCCTTGCATATCCTTACCTTTTGCCTTGTGCATGCCTATCTCCATATCATTAGAATTGGGTAGTCCCTTATCTATCTGGGGGCAAGACCTTTATCGTTTAACTACAGTGGTTGTCGCACATGATCTGACATTTGTAAAAAGTTCTGAAAATATCTTAAAAAGTCTTGAAAAAATCTTAAAAATTTGAAAAAAGTCCTAAAAATTGAAAAACGTCCTGAGAAAATACAAAAACATCCAAATCAATGTTAAAATCCCAAAAACAGAGTCAGAGTAATATCTTTTCAGTCTAGTCAGTCACGTCAATCGATATTTTTTCCCTATCTGAACTACATTGTCTCTGCGCATTTGCTACATAGGGAAGATTCATCTTTGAATCCTTGATACATTAGGTCGGTCTTTCTAGGTTTGTCAAAATAAAATCATGATTCAAATTTTTGTCCTTTGGACAAGGTCATTGGTCGTGTCGAACTATGAGGTCTCTGAGTGCACGACATAGACAAGGCCATCAATCGATGAGCCCCTGAGGCCGCACTAGGTCAGTCCATTAGGGTTCATGGTACAACATTTTCACACATGTCAAACTTTCTTCAAATCAAGAAAATATTCCATCAATCCAAAGCAAGCAATCTATCAACAATCTGTCTCATTAGCAATTTCGGTCAATTCAGCAATGACATGTAATCAAATTCTATCAAGACAATTTAACCTGGAAAAACTTTGGTTTATTCTTGAGATGTGTCCTTCTGAAGAGCAACTCTCATCATTTCTTTATGCTTTTGGATATGTCCTTCCTAATCATTGTCCTCATCATCTGGCATTTTGATGGATTCTCCTAACTCTAAGAATTGATCTCCTAGATATCAATGTCATTCAGGATGTGTCCTTCTTGAATTTTATATCACTCAACATTTGGCAACCTTGATCTTAAAACACTTGGAAAACACTTGGCACTTGTCTTTGGCCTTTTCATCATGTTACTAGTTTTTCAGCGAGATCCCAACAACAAGATTTAGAGAAAGAATGATGTCTCATGACGTTGTCTTGTCTTTTGACACTCACGTTACTAGTTTCTCAACGATGTCTTGATTACAAGATTTAGAAAAACCGTGACGTATCATGACGATGGATTTATTTTGTTCTTTCAGAAATCATGTTGCTAGTTTCTCAAGGATGTCCTGGAAACAGGATTTAGAGAAGCAACGACGTTTCATGGCTTGTCCTTCTTGTCCTTTTTTTTTTTCTTGCTGTTGGTTATGACAAAAAGACTGGGTCAATTGCGCTCTTAGTATGAGTCATGATCATCCTTGTCTATGAATACTTGTCTTATGTGATGGGACGACCTTGCAAACCTTGATTTATGTCATATCATGGTGTTTATTGGCCATTACAATAATCTACCCAATGATGATTAAGAGCAATAAATATTAAAGTCCTATGGTAATATGTTGAAGGATTTGGTCTAGGAGCTAACATGCATCTCATATAGGCATTTCATCCATATCATCATCCATACCTTTTTCACTAAAATTTCTTTGTCTCTTCATATTCCAATCTTCTCATCCATTTCGAGAGCACACCCATGTTCTTGGAACCCGTCTGTCCTCCCGAGGGGGCATACCGCAACCTTCCTCGTCATTCTTCCAAATCCTAGTTTGCACTGGGGCATATTTTTGACTTATTTTCTTTGCCACAATGCGACAGACTGCATTATGACAAAGAGGGGCAAATGTAAACACATAAAAATGACCTAGGCTTGCAACCTCTTGTTTTTAATCTTTTCTTCCTAGCATAATTAAGACATTTTAATTATGTCATTGACTCACTTTCAACTAATAATTAGATAATTCATAATTATTTAATTAATTCATATCTATTATTCTTCACTATTATTAAATAAATAAATTTAATTACTATTTAACGTGTCACCAATTGTCTAATGTCTTTCTATGATTAAATAATTTTCTTAATTTATTTAACCCTCTATGTCTTCCTGATTATTAAATAAATAATTTTATTTATTTATTTAATTACATCACTAATTAAATCCTCTTCTTCCTAAAATTAAATAAATTATTATTTATTTAATCGGCCTTCCACTTGTTAGTTGTTTTTACTGTAACTAGGTTTATCTTCTATTCTACATATAGAAATTCCAATTCTATTCGCGGGTAGCTTGAAGGACCTAGACCAACTGATGAGGATTTTAACAATAAACCTCCTACACTTCAGGCTCTACAAAACCTAGGAGGGTGGTCCCTATAATGTTTTTATAATCTCTACACCGAACTTATAAACAATCATTAACAATTAACAAATAATCCCATTTAATAGCTCAAAATAATAGGATAATACTGAATTGAATTGGCTTTTCATTAGTAATATCAACTACTTGGAGCACGAGATGACTACAACAATATTTCACAACTTAAGATGGTCATTTAATTTTCAATTTGGTAGAAAATCTCTAAGCAAAAAAAAATAGACACAAAACCTCACATATACATATGATTTAGACCAGCCCCATAAACCATTCGGGAGTTAAATTCACAAACATTTAAAATCCCATAACAGATTCAAACACATAGCATGTAAAATCTCTGACAACAATTGCCTTACAAAATCTTCAATTTATATTCTAACCTAATACTTCTTACCAGATCCCTTAATAAACATATCCATCTATAAATCCAATCAAGCATTTTAATTAATTATTTGAATTAAAGCCAAAATGGAAGTCATACACACCACAATAGTGAGATGAACACAATAACCCTTGATTATATTATTCAAAATTATGATACACTTATACACAAGAGAAACATGAGTTTGAAATGAATCATTATAACCCAAATGCTAGTACTGTTATGAAACATCAAACCTTTGTAAACCCAGAACCTGACTACAAAATGATACAAAACCTAAATTGCATTTTGCACTGAAACAATCAGGATTTACAACTACTCTGAAACTATGCCTAGACTCGACCTCAAAAATATATAACTTGCCAACCCCTATTTCTGGCCTTGAAATCCTTCTTATAGAGAATGAAGGCGAAAACAAGCATCGGGCCAGAAATATACACATGTGACCAGTCAATTGGACCGCTCTATGACATTTCAAAAATATGATTACAATTGCCAAGTCCCAGATCATCTTCTTGTTGATTCCACTCATTAGGGGATAGCCACTGAATTGGCCAAACCTAAAAACCTGTGCCAAAAACCGCCATGGAGAAAAAACCATAATCAGTTATAACCATAACCGCTGAGTTGTTAGTTGCCGGTAGTAGACACCGCTTTAATCCTCCTTGCTTAAGTACTTATCCACCCATTTTTGATACTCTTCATCCGTTGGCCAGTCAAAGTTCACCACCTCATTCACCTTAATATTATAAGGTGTATACTTCACTGCAACTTGATTGGCCTCTCTTTCAAAAGACTCTAAGAATGTGCTGGTATTAATTATTTTTTGCATGATACTAACCAGAAAGTCATAACCAAAATCATCACAAATCAATTTGATTTGTGCATTAATAACTTCCTCTACCCTTTCTTGCAACTGCTGCATTTTTTTTATATTTCCCTATGCATCAGTTATGTCTGGAAAAAATGTGTCACTCCAATCATCAAAGCTCTTTACTAGCTCCCTAATTCTTCTACTCAAATCATCAAGTAGGGCCTGGAATCCCTTCAATGATTTCAAATTTTTTTGAGTAGGCTTTAATGACTGGGGCCTATTGTCTGCATCAAACCTAGAAGCCTTAAACATAATATCTAGATCATTAGCTCTAGGGATCCACTTCTCAACCAGAGGCAAAAGAAATCTCGGTTATATTTATATTTTTTATTCCATCTAAAAATAAATAATACAAAGAATGTACAGATGGTAATCTACCATCCACCCTCTCATTTAAATTTCTGAAAACTGTGTCCACCACCTCATTTTGTTTGGCAGTAGCACCATCCTCACTTGCCTTTAAGGAAACCTATAATTCTATGATATTATTCAACATTTTCTTCTTGGTGGGATCCACAAAATACTCAACTTCTTCTTCAACTGGCCCTAGTGTAGAACTGAGGGCAGGTGTCTGGATGGGGGATCATGGAGTAGAAACAATTGGAGTAGTAGGGGAGACAGATCCTGAAGTAGGAGGTAATGCCCTGATAGAAGGAGCATTGGAGGATTCTCCTATCTGTCCATATTTCAATCTATCTACTTGACATTGCAGCTCAACATTCCTTTGCTACATCCTACTATACTCCCCAATTATTATGTTGTACTTCTCCATCAAACTCTTCTTTCCAGCCTCTTCTCTTTAGGCTATCTTCTGGGTCAATTTGGCCACATTTACCATCAGGCTTGTAGCTTTTGTTGTTTAAGTTTCAGAAGCTCTCTTTATAATTAGCCCTCCCCTTAGGTTTGAATTAATATTAGCTACATTAGGTTTTCTTCCCTGGGGTGCCAATGCCCATATGGCCAGAGGTTCATACTCCTCACTGAAGGAAGAATCAGCAAAGCTTCCTTAAACTCTTCTTCAGTGTTTTGCATAGGATGCTTAGACTATAGGATAGCATTGAATGCTACAACATCGGCTATGTCCCACTCAAGAAAAAATATAACACCAGCTTGAGTCACAAGTCTCCTTCCTTCCTCAAGAGTGATATTCTTAAATTATTCTATTAGTTCGACCTTGACCTCATCATCATTCTCCTTCTCAGACCTGTCAGGTCTTGATTCTCTCCTTCTCTTGCCTTTATCCTGGTATTCCTCTAGTTTCATCCTCCAAATCATTTGCAAGAATATAGGAGTCTTCACAAAGGCATCATCATCTAAGAATTCCTTGCAAGCCTCCATCTTGGCATCTTGTACACACTGCCCCTTGATATCCATATCAGATAATGCTAGTTCTATTGATCTAGGGGAAGCAATACCAACCTGCATGTCTTGATCGGTCACAACTATTTCATCCATCATAGCCTCTTGTGATTCCTCAATCCTTTGCCTCTTAGGGCTTGGCTCTAATGGTAGCACTACAAGATCACCTCTTGGTGATGAATCTAAATCCACAATCCTTATTCCTCGAGGCTGACTGTGATGATGCTTGCATTATTTTTTTTCCTTTCTTATCACCCTCATCCTCTTCACTGCTATCATTCCTCTTTCTTTTGTATAGAGGTTTGACAGCTGGGGGCTAATAGGTTGGCCTTGATTCCTCAGGCCTCACCTCTTGTCTCTAAATTCCAAAATACATTTCCAAGTTGACCTTCTTGGTCCTCAAGGTTCCCATGATTTCTTTAAAATTGTCCAAAATGAAAGCAAGTCTCATGTGGAATGGAGTAAAACTCCATTAATGGATCATATTTTGGATCCATTTTATGCACCATGGCTAGCAGATTCTCACAGGCAATCCATTTCTCCTTATTCAGTTCCTGCCTATTTAAGTCAAATTCATTCTTGATTAGGTCGTCAGGAAAGTTGAATTCATGTACAAATTTGCCACCTTTAATTCATTGCCTGAATAATGCAAGTAATCCCTCTGGGTCATGTTGCCTCCTAGATCCACATTTCAAATGATAGCTATCAAAAAACCTCCCAAAGTGGATGCATCCTCCCTTGGAGAAAACAAAATCTGAAACAACAGTATAATCAGGGAATAAAGTCCCCTTTCCTCTCCCTGTCAGGTTGTCTTCATGAATACAACCTAGCTGCCACATAACCTAGGAAAATACCATCGTTGATTGTACATTATATGGGAGAATGTGAGGAGCTCTCAGGAAACCAAACACCCTTAGGACAGTGTTCACGTGGCACAACATGATATCACCCCAATTGTGGTAGACCTTTAAATCAGGCTTCCTCACCTTTGGTTGGAGGAAGTCACACAAATCCTTAGGAACTCTTGGCACATTCACCACCAAGTGAGCCTTGAGTCTAGAGGAAAATAATTTATTAAACTCCACAAAGCTGGCAACTCCCCTGCTGTAAGTCAAATCTGCACTCCAGATCTATACCAGTAACCTTTCTCCATTCACCTCTTGCCTCAACTCCATCTTCTCTGAGAAGAAGTCAACATTCCTATACAAGAACATATGCATTAGCAAGGAGTACCAAAAGAAAGGAGTGCTGACATCCCCCACAAGAAACTTCAGAAAACCATCATGTATCTTTTCTACCAGAAAAGATGCATAGTCATACACCATGGAAAAGTTGGAATGTTGAATTTGAGCCCCCATAAACATATATGCAATGGGCATTATTGTATTTGGGTTGAACCCCAAAATCTAACATAATGAATAAAATGTTGGCAAAACAGCTCAGCCTGAAAGGCTCCTGGTCATTTGGGCTGATAATAATTGTTGAATTTCCTACCCTGGCCAGGTGAGGAGGAAGTAATTTTGACCCAAAAAGAGGTTTTGACCTTGCATACTCCTACTTCATCTGCTCAAAATCAATTTGGACCCAAAATGAACTAGGCCCACTCAAATAAAAAACTTGCTAGATTTCAACTACACTTATGCTCAATAGAATCCCATCATCATTAGCTCTAATTACCTTGGTGATTGGGTCATAACGTGCTGCCACTGCCCTGAGTAGATCCACATTAGGAAACACATTCAACATTGCTAGTTTCCCCATGTTGTATCTCTAGCCATTTGAAAATGGGTGGGGTAGGTTTATTTGCCCATACCAAAGTCTAAACATTTCTAGACCTGTCATTGGAACCCTAGCATCTACAATACTATAATCTTTGCATACTAGTCCCTCACCTAGGGTTTTTCCATTCATTAAAATCAAACCCCTCATGTCATTTGTCGATAATGGGAGTTGATCCAGAAAGTCATCATATAAATTCCTCTACATGTAATCAATATGGCCAGAGTGTTGCTTTGGTGGTGCCATCTCAAAAAACTAGGGCTTTCTTAAAATTCAAATTCTTGAATAAACTAGGGCTACCAAGAAAGTGAAATGAAAACACACTTATGCAATTCCTAACAATTCAATGGAACCAATAAACCTATAACAATAATCAACAACCTCTTGACCCATACACCACAACCTGTCACAAGAATTACAGTCAAATTAAACCAGTGATACATAGAGTAAATTATAGGATTTTGTGCCTTGTAGAGAACCAAACTTTCATTGTGATTGCTTAAAAAACTTCATCTCTGGCTCTGAACCGCTCTGAAAATGCTTGAATTCTTTTGTGGTGAAGATAGAATGAAATCAAATACTTTATGTCAATTGAATTTAGCTAGTAGCTGTCTCATCCGCCATTAAATCCCATTTGCATGCCACACCAATGAATCCAATCACATTTGATGCGAATTTAAACTTTAGCCGTCGATCTTTTGTTTTTGTCAGATCATCGAACAACCACCTTCAAAAGGGTTGATGTAATGTCCATGTCATCATCAAGGGCCCACCACAATACACAGCTTCAAAGGGATACACATGGTGCCCACTCGTGATATCGCAATCACTTAACACCCTGCATCTTTGGATCATGCGATGGAAGGCAACCATTGAGTCCCATCATCACTGATCGGGTTCACTCACAGCAGTCAAGGACACCAATAATAACCATCGGTAACTTTATCATCAAGATTAAAATAACGCGATCGATTTTGAGCATGTGCATCTGACAAGTCCTTTAGTAACCCACCTTTTAACGTATTATAACCAGATGCAAATATTAAACATTTTATTAATCCTTTTTCGACATCAATAGCTAAGACACGTGGCACCCACTCGTGATATTGCAATCAATTTAAACCCAATGGTGATGTCATCGCGAGATTGTGGGGAATAGTCAGGATCAATCATAAGAAGATTGACAGTCATTAAAATAATTTCCCTACAAAAGAAGATAATTATTAAAAGGGGAAAGGGGACATCACTTAGGCCAATGAAAAATGATGGCATAAGGTTGTTTTTAAAACACAGGGCACGAGCCAACCTAGAGTAAGGAAATTATAAAGTCAAGTAAAATATTTAACACAATTATTAAAAAGGGGTCTGGCCTAGATGAGTCAATGGGGCATAAGTCATTTTAAGATCTCTCTCAAAAAGGTAATGACAAAATAGAATAGACCTAGGGTTTAAGATAGAACATTAGGATTTTATGGAGGCACAGATAAAACCCCAATGCTAGGTTTCTCCAGAATAGCATTAGAGACCAGTAATGTGGCAAAAAATTAATGGAACTCAAAGAATGAAATTTGAGGCTCCATCATTGGCTCCAGTTGGGGATGTTCATTCCACTGGAATGAAGTGAGAATAATAGAATCTCAGGTAGAGTAGACCTATTGTAGAGACAACCAAAAGTGAGGATTATCCGGACAAGACAATCCAACCAAAAGGAAACCTACAACTAATATATATACAAACCTAAACTATTGTTCATGGAAAACAATACTTCAACTGAAGTATAACTTCAAGAATTATCCATTAACTGGTAATTCAAGAATAACACCTTTCATTTCTTGGAGGAAATATGAATCTTCCCCCCACTTATCATTTACTAAGAATGGACCTAACCAAATTGCATCAAATTTACCATGTTTTTCTTTATCTTCCAACCTGACATTCCACATCAGAACCATATCTCCATTTTGAAAGCTCCTTGTAGTTGTCTTCTTGTCATACAAATTCTTCACCTGTAGCTACAATTTGGTATTTTTCATCTGAGCTTCCCTCCTGGTCTCATCTAATTCTATGAGAGCTTCCACTCTTAACTGCATTTCATCGTCCATTTCATTATCATACATCTGGACAAATTTATACATTTCCATTAGGTTATTTTGGGGAAACCTTGCATTTATCCCATAGAGTAAATCAAATGGGGAAAACCCTATTGCCTTCTTCACAGTCACCCTATCTTCCTAGACTACAAATTTCAATTTAGAATCCCATGCCTTCTTATTTTGATCTAGGATTCTCTTGATAATCTTCATCAAGCTTTTATTGCTTGATTCTTCTTGTCCATTTCCTTGTGGGTGGTAAGGTGATGAGTAAGAGACTTGGATTCCATGCTTCTCAAATAACTCCATATATTCTTCAGAACTGAAACACATTGCATTCTCTGACACAATCTTCTCTGGACATCCAAATCTAGTCACTATATTATTCATTAAGAAGTCAATTACCACCTTACTAGTTGCTTTCTTTGTTGGAATTTCTTCCACCCACTTGGTAAAGTAATCGGTGGCTACCAATATCCATGAATGGACCCCACTTGATTTACATGCTATCTCTCCTACAAAATAAATACCCCATTCTTTAAATGGAGATTGTACTGCAACTGATTTTAAAGGTAAGTTACCAGAGAATTTCAACTTACTTGAGAAACGCTGACACACATCACATGTCTTCACTAATCAATGTGCATCCTTAAAAATAGTAGGCCACCAAAACCCAACCCTCATTACCTTGTGTGCAGTATTTTTGGCCATATAATGCCCTCCACAAACTCCACTATGCATGGCATTCAAGAGCTTTCCTATTATGATAACATACTTGATAGCATGTAACTTCAATGTCCTCTTTTCATTTTCATTCAAATCATCAGGACATTTCATCTTTTATAAGTAACAGATCACACCTTTGTACCAATTTGAGTGTTCCATGTCACATATGTGCGATCTGTTCTCTCCTTCAAGAAAATTTATTTGATTTTCTTCTAGATTACTTTGGGCCATAAGTTTGGCCAATCCTTGTCCTCTCACTAGCTTGGTAATCTAGATTTCAATGTTGAATTCTTAAATCCCATTGATCAATCTACATCTTCTTCTTGATACTTCCTATTGTGTAAAAATTTCCTTCACAACAACACTGGGTACATAGGTAATTATGATAGCTCCCATAAGATATGTCCTGAAAGCTTTTATTGCTTTTACTAGTGCATATGCCTGTTTTTCATTAATGTCATACTTAAGTTCTGTAGCCTACAAGGACTTACTGAAAAAGGCTATAGGATGTTCAAAACCCTCAACATTATTTTGTAATAACACAACAAGAATTGTGTGGAATGAAGCAAATGAAAAAATTGCAAAGGTTTGGAAAAATCAAGGGTTCTCAACATAGGAGCTTCCTTTATAGCTTGCTTAATGGCTTGAAAATATTGTATTGAATCTTCTTCCCATTCAACCTTAGCTCCTCTCTTAAGCACCTTAGAAATAGGGAAAACTATCTCAACAAAATTTGTTATGAACCTCCTTAAGAAATTGATTTGTTCGAAGAAATATTGTATTCCCTTGACATTTCGGGGTTGTGGGACCCTATCTATTGCAATTACTCTCTCTAGGTCAATTTTAACCCCATCCTTGGAAACAATATGTCCCAAAAACTTCCATTCCTTTACTCCAAAAGAACACTTCTTTGGATTTAAGGAAATGTCATATTCCAATGCTCTACATAACACTTTCTCTAAATTTTCACAACGGTTATCTTCTTTCTTGGAATATGCGGTTAGATCATCTTGATAAATCACCAAAAAAAAGTTAATAAAATCTGAAAATGCCAAATCCATGGCTCTTTGGAAAGTATCCCCTGCATTTTTTAAACCAAAAGGCATTCTCACATATACGTAAGCTCCCTAAGGTGTAGTGAAAGTTGTCTTAAATTGTTCATACTCCTTAACAATGAATTGGTTATAGCCAGAAAATCCATCCATCATAGACATCAACTCACAACCTATCACCCTCTATATCATGGCTTCCATATTTGGTAATGGGCAATTATCTTTTAAAGAAGACACATTCAAATTTCTGAAATCCACACATTACCGGATTTCTCCATTTTTCTTTCTCACATGCACCAAATTTGAGACCCAAGATGAGTGTCTAATTGGTTTGATGATCCTTGAATCTCTTTACTTCATTAGTTCTTGCATTTTTGGGGCTAAGGTAGGATTAATAGGTCTTTTCTTTTGCCGAAAAGGCTTAGCATCACTACTTAAAGGAATTTCATGTTGAAACAAATCCTGCCTATAAGCCTTAAGATCATCGTAAGACCAAGCAAATATATGTCTAAATTTTCTTAACAAATCAATCAACATATTTCTCACCTTTGGTGATAAATTCTTTCCAATATACACCTTTTTTGGTGATGCATCTGTTCCAAGGTTTATTTCCTCTAGGTCATCAGGATGGGAAGCAACATAGTTAGTCTTCGTCTTATCCTAGTTGTCAAACACTCTTTCAAGAAAAAATAAACCTTTAGGAATTGTTTTAGTCTTTAACTGAATAGCTTCATTTCCAAACACAGTAGCTTTACCATCAATATTTTCAAGAAAAGCTCTAGAATCAATTTCTTGACTTTCATACTCATCCACACAACTTAAGAACCTTAATATATCATCATCACAATTAAAAACTTGCTAGTTCTTGATATTATCATGAAAAGACGGTTTGGTTTGCACTTCAACCTTTGAAATCCCAGCATAAATCATGTCATCTGGTCTTAATGCAATATTTTCTAGCAAATCTGCCACCTTATTGTAGCCTCTCTCCATCCAATTTATACCAAAAGCATCAAAGTTCTCTAATTTATCCCAAACAACATTTATATATTGTTTCAACCTTTTATTTTTTGACACATATATGGACCTAACTTGGGAAATCACAAGCTCAGAATCTCCAATTACCTTGAGCTTCTTGATCCCATGTTTTTGAGCCAATCTAAGCCCCAACAAAAAATATTTATACTCAGCCACATTGTTGGCGTACTCAAATAACAAAGTGAAAGAGAACCTGAATGTCTTTCCACCCGGAGATCTTAGCAACACACCTACACTAGATCCTTCCTTTGAACTTGCACCACCAAAATACATAGTCCACAAATCATTAGATTTTGACACATGTTCAACGCCTACATCAATTGGTGCAACAATTTTATCACAACCACTAGGGGATTCCTCAGCCCTGAACTCATTTATGCCACAGTCATTAAAGCATTTCAAATTCTCAGTCAGATCATGTTCAATCATATGAGGCACTTTGGACTCTCTTTCAATCTTGACATCCTTTCCATCAATGTAAAAGGTAGCAAATGACAAATCACACTGCATGTTACCTCCCATTGATGCACTCCATTTCGTAGATAGGAGCATCCCACAATGAGGAGGGATGTCTGCAACTAGAATAGCCATAGCCAAAACCTTATCAAGGTATTGGGTCAATTTATAAGGCAATGCTTTTATAGTCCCAATAACTGGCACTTCTCTTGAATCCAATGCATAGCATTTACCTTGAGTAGTATCTACTATTAAGCCCATTGCTTCCATAATCTTGACTAGCATAACACTATTTGATGCCCTTGAGTCAATCATACAATTTCTCAAATTCTTCCCATTTATATCAACACTTAGGAAAAATGGAGTTATATTCTCAAGGCACATATTAATAGAATTCCCTAGGTACACAAGGGGAATTTGTGTTACAATTCCCTCCACTTCTTTCTCTTTTGTTTCTTCCTTTTCCTTGGCTTCTCTACATTTTCCTTGTTCAATTTTACTACTAGGAATGCCATAAATCAAGGCTATTGTTTTTTCTTTATGCTCATCTATTCTCATCATCTCTAGCAAAGGTACAGTTACTTTAACTTGGGACAATACTTGAAAAATGTCTAAGGGTGTGTACTTAGGTAGGTTAGGAATCATACCTTCATTAGTTTCCTTCAAGTTTCTTTTGCTTTTATTCTAGATCAGATTCAATAGACTTGGTAATCACTTTGGTCTTTACCAAAAAAGGAGTAACATCTTCACCAGGCTTTTGGGTATCAGTCCTTTTCGCCCATATCTTGTCATTGTTGACTTCCTTGATCTTGACAACGTCATTTTTGCTATCTTCTTTAACACCCTTGTTTTTATCTTTCTGTTCCTTAATTAAAAGGCCAACAGGTTTACCTTGCTCACCACCTACAATTCTATTTCTTAGCTATAATGTATTTCTCATATGAGCAGCCATTTCTTCAGTCAACCAAGCAATCTCATCTTTTGATGGTCTCCTTAGAGACATTGGATCTTCAGCCTGCTCCATATTGCCAGCATGATTATCAAACTCATCTTCCTCATCAGAATTTTTTTTTTTTATGGTAGATTTCACTTCTCTGTCATTGATTATTCACATCAACTTCTTGCAATTATTCATTAGAAAAACATTCAGCTTCATCAATATATGACCGGGCCATACAACAATCAACATCATTTTGCTCAAAATTAGGGGTCTTCTCATGAGTATCTTGCTCTTTTCCTTCAGCAGCAAGCAGTTGGGCAACACCACAATAATTATGATCATGTGGATGTTTACATACATCACACCATGGTCTATCTTGTACTAAATTTACAGAATGCTTCTGCAAAGGATCTAGTGTCTGCTGATCATTTTTAGGTTTCTGAGCTGGTAGTATTGGTTTTCTATCCTTCTAATTTGTATTGTAGGGATAATTTTGCAGTCTAGGAGGTTTATCATTTTTATTATACTATTTTTTATCATTCCCAAGACCCTTCTCTTTCTTAGCAACATTATATTTTATATCCTTCAAAGTACTGCGAAACTCATCCCCCTTCTCATCATTCTTAGGACCTGTGGTAGAAACCTTTTCAGTTTTGTCCCTAGGATTCTTCAAGAGAGTGGGTTCTTCCCTCCTACCATATTTTTTAGAAGCTTTCCTATTTCTTTCAATATTAATAGTTGCTCTAAAAGCATCCCGCATGGTCCTAGGGTCCTTATCTCTAAGGAGATATGCCATTTTAGCATCAAAATCATTGAAATAAGTGGTTAAGAAAACATTTTCATCAAGTCTCATCACCTAAAACAACTTATACATTGCCTTTTGAAATGTAAGGTTAAACTCTGTCACAGGCTCATTTATTGACTTTTTGATGGTGTTGAATTCATTCAACATGAAGCTAGCATTGGTCTTATCACCATATTGTTCTTTCAAGAATTTTTCAAACTCTTCCCATGAACCAATACTAGAATTTGGTAGACCCCTGTACCAATCACTTGCATATTTTGTAAAAGATTGGACAAACAAATTCGTTACTACATCCTCATTTTCCACTTCATAATAATTCAACATGTCCATGAAGGCTTTCAAATGTTCCTCAATTGAAAAAGCATTATTCCCAATGAACTTATTCATCTGGGATGGGATTTGGGTAACCCGAAATACCATCAAAGAACACTTTCCTATACCTTTCCAATTGTATAGGTCTCCTTTGGAATAGTCCATCAATTTTTTGAGAATCATCACTAGACCTTGTATTATGAGTTTTAGGACCACCCTAGTGTAGATTTACAAACTTGGTTGCTTGAACTTTCGGGCCAGAATTAGTTGTGGTATTTTCTAGACTAGTTTTAGGATCATTCTTCACAACCTCTTGGTGACCTAATGAAGTTGTAGCTTGTGCAACTTCATCCATACTTGACATTTTTAGGAAACTTATTTTCCTTCTCGTTTCTTCATTTGCAGCCTCAATTTCAGTCCTCTCTAGTTCTTCTGCTAGAGTTTCCTTTTCCCTCCTAACCTTGTCCAAGGTAGTTTCTATTTGTGATGACACATGTGGAAGGGGATATTACTTAGGATGGTGAGAAACTACCCTTTCATTTATCTTGATCCCTTCAACCTTCTGTTTTCCTTGTCCAAAACAATTTTAGGATCTAGGTTACTTGATTTAGGCTTCACATGGTCCAAGGATTTAGGGTCTGTAGGCTTTGGTTGGGCCTCATCTTGACCTACAGGTTTTACTTTAGACACTGGCCTTATCTCCTTATCAATAATTTCCCATATAACAGGACCTTCCTCTTCTGGTTCAGGTCTATTTTGGCTTAGGAGCTTCATAGTTGCCAACTATCTAATTAATCTATCCCTTTGAATGACAACATGCATAAGTTTTGTTTCCTTTTCTTTGTGCTTTTCTATCCTAATCTCAACTTTCTTTTAGATCTCTTGTCTCAAAGAACTAATATCCCCAAAAACATCTTCAGGGTCAAGCAAATTCAAGTTAGAACTTGATGTCTCACTCAGGTCTATCAGGTTTTCTTCTTCTTGCCTAAATAATAAAGGGGTCCCATCATCTTCAACAGGAGGAGTAGGCACATCACTGGTGCATCTCTGTGATGACTTCGACTTCTACTCCTACTTCTTCTCTCAGTATATTGGACACTAACAGGCCCTTTATTATGACATGCTACATCCTCTTGAATAGGTGTATTAAACAATGCATCAATTAATCCACAACTATTTGACTTAGAATGTCTAGATACATGTTCAAAATTCTCAGGGATAGGATGTAGAGATTTACTTGTACCTTTGTGTACCTGATTCTCTGATGAGGGAGCAACATTGATAAATTCTAGTTTCTTCTATATCCAGTCCTTTTTCTTCATCTTAGGAAGTTCACCTTCCAATTTTTGTTCTGGGTGATTCTTTACAAATGACCTAGTGTTCTTCATATCTCCTTGCTAGTCCAAAAATATTTTAATTCATATGATACTTTCAAATGAAATACACACTGGTGCAGAGACTTCAAAGTCGCCACCCAATTATTTTTGGAAAACCAACTGTTCAAAAAGACTTGGCGGGAATTAAAAACCTTTAGAGATTACTCGTACTGACAATGTACAAATTCCCTTCACGAGATATTCACAACTTTTGGACAACAGACGAATTAGATAAAAGAAAATCAAAGCCACAAGCTCGACCTTCAAATCACATAAATACTATGATAACTCTATGAAAAAAGGATAACCGACCCACTAACGAGAAAAATTCACACAAATTCCCTAGTAGAGTCGCCATTTTGTTGGTTGTTTTTACTATAACTAGGTTTATCTTCTATTCTACCTATAGAAATACCAATTCTAATCATGGGTAGCTCAAAGGACCTAGACCATCTGATGAGAATTTTAACAATAAACCTCCTACACTTCGAGCTCTACAAAATCCAGGCGGGTGGTCCCTATAATGTTTTTATAATCTCTGCACCGAACTTATAAACAATCATTAAAAATTAATAGATAATCCCATTTAATAGCTCAACAGAATAGGATAATACTGAATTGAATTGGATTTTCATTAGTAATATCAACTACTTGGAGCATGAGATGATTACAACAATATTTCATAACTTAAGATAGTCATTTAATTTGGAATTTTAGCAAGCTCTAAGAAAAAACAAACAAACACAAAACATCACACATACATATGATTTAGACCAGTGCCATATACCATTGGGGAGTCAAGTTCACAAACATTTAAAATCCCATAACAAATTCAAACACATAGCATGTAAAATCTCTAACAAAATTTGCCTTACAACATCATCAATTTATATTCTAACCCAATACTTCTTACCAGATACCTTAATAAACATATCCATCTATAACTCCAATCCATCATTTTAATTAATTCTTTGAATTAAAGCCAAAATGGAAGTCATACACACCACAATAGTGAGATGAACACAATAACACTTGAATATATTATTCAAAATTATGATACACTTTTACACAGGAGAGACATGAGCTTGAAATGAATCATTATAACTCAAATGCTAGTAATGTAATGAAACATCAAACCTTCGTAAACTGAAAACCCGACTACAGAATGACACAAAACCTAAATTGTATTTTGCACTGAAACAATCAGGATTTACAACTACTCTACAGCTATGCTTAGACTCGACCTCAAAAATATATAACTTGCCAACCCCTATTTCTGGCCTTGAAATCCTTCTTATAGAGAATGAAGGAGAAAACAAGCATCGGGCCAAAAATATACACATGTCACTAGTCAATTGGACCGCTCTATGACATTTCAAAAATATGATTACAATCGCCAAGTCCCAAAGCAACTTCTTGTTGATCACACTCATTAGGGGATAGGCACTACATTGGCCAAACCTCAAAACCTGCTCCAAAAACTGCCACAGAGAAAAAACCATAATCAATTATAACCATAACCACTGAGTTGTTAGTTGTCGGTAGTAGACACCATTTTACTCCTCCTCGGTTAAGCAATTGTCCACCCATTTCTGATACTCTTCATCCATTGGCTAGTCAAAGTTCACCACCTCATTCAGCTTAATATTATAAGGTTTATACTTCAAATAAAATTGATTGGCCTCTCTTTAAAAAGACTCTAAGAATGTGCTAGTATTAATTATTTTATCCATGCTACTTATCAATAAGTCATAATCGGAATCATCACAAATCAATTTGATTTGTGCATTAATAACTTCCTCTACCCTTTCCTGCCACTGCTGCAATGTTTTTACATTTCCCTATGCATCAGTGATGTCTAGAAAAAATGTGTCACTCCAGTCATCAAATCTCTTTACCAACTCCCTAATTATTCTACTCAAATCATCAGGTAGGGCCTAGAATCCCTTCAATGATTTCGCAAAATTTTGAGTAGGATTTAATGACTAGGGCCTATTGTCTACATGAAACCTAGAAGCCTTAAACATAATATCTAGATCATTGGCTTTAAGGATCCACCTCTCAGCTAAAGGCAAAACTACTTCCCGGTCCCTATTTATATTTTTTAATCCATCCAAAAATAAAGCATACAAAGAATGTACAGATGGTAATCTACCATCCACCCTCTCATTTAAATGCTTCAAAACTATGTCCACCACCTCATTTTGTTTGGTAGTAGCACCATCCTCACTTGCCTTTAAGGCAGCTTGTAATTATGCGATATTATTCAACATTTTCTTCTTGGTGGGATCCACATAATACTCAACTTCTTCTTCAACATGCCCTGGTGTAGGATTGAGGGCAGGTGTCTGGATGGGGGATCTTTGAGTAGAAAAAAATGGAGTAGTAGGGGGGACAAATCCTGAAGTAGAAGGTAATGCCTTGATAGCAGGAGCATTGGAGGATTCTCATGCCTATTGCTATTTCAATCTATCTAATTCATATTTCAGCTCAACATTCCTTTGCTACATCCTACTATAGTCCCTAATTATTATGTTGTACTTCTCCATCAGACTCTTCTTTTCAGCCTCTTCTCTTTAGGCTATCTTCTGGGCCAATTTGGTCACATTTACCGTCAGGATTGTAGCTTCTATTGTTGAAGTTTAAGAAGCTCCCTTGATAATTATCCCTCCCCTTAGGTTTGGACTAATATCCACTACATTAGGTTTTCTTCCCTGGGGTGCTAATGCCCATATGGCCAAAGTTTCATACTCCTCACTCAAGGAAGAATCATGCAAAGCTTCCTTAACCTCTTCTTCACTTTTTTGCATAGGATGATTGGACTGTAGGATAGAATTGAATGTGAAAACATCGGCTATATTCCACTCAGGAAAAAATAGGACACTAGCCTGAGTCACAAGTCTCCTTCCTTCCTTAAGAGTGATGTTTTTAAATTCCTCCATTAGTTGGGCCTTGACCTTATCATCTTTCTCCTGGTCAGACCTGACAGTCTTGATTCTCTCCTTCTCTTGAATTTATCCAGGTATTCCTCTAGTTTCATCATCCAAATCATCTGTAATAAAATATGAGTCTTCACAAAGGCATCATCATCTAAGAATTCCTTGCAAGCCTACATCCTGGCATCTTGTACACACTACCCCTTGATATCCATAACATATAACACCAGTTGTGTTGATCTAGGAGGGGAAGGAATACCAACCTGCATGTCTTGATTGGTCACAATTATTTCATCCATCAAATCCTATTATGATTCCTCAATCCTCTGCCTCTTAGGGCTTGGCTTTGATGGTAGCATTGCACGATCACCTCTTGGTGATGAATCTAAATCCACAATCCTTATTCCTCTAGGCACTTTGATCCTCGAGGCTAACTATGATGATGCTTGCATAATTTGTTTTCCTTTCGTATCCCCCTCATCCTCTTCACTTCTATCATTCCTCTTTCTTTTTTATAGAGGTTTTTCAACTGGGGGCTGATAGGGTTGGCCTTGTTTCATCAGGCCTTACCTTTGGTCTTTGAATTCAAAAATCCATTTCCAAGTTGACCTTTTTGGTCCTCAAGGTTCCCATGATTTATTTAAAATTTTCCAACAAGAAAGAAATTCTCTTGTGGAATGGAGCTAGCTCCATTAATGGATCATATTTCGGATCCATTTTATGCACCATGGCTAGCATATTCTCATAGGCAATCCATTTCTCCTTATTCAATTCCTACCTATTTAAGTCAAATTCATTCCTGATTAGGTCCTCAATAAATTTGAATTCATGTATAAATTTTCCACCTTTAATTGATTGCCTGAATAAGGAAAAGAATCCCTCTGGGTCATGCTGCCTCGTAGATCCACTTTTCAAATGATAGTTATCAAAAAACATCCCAAAGTGGACCCATCCTCCCTTGGAGAAAATAAAATCTAAAACAATAGTATAATTAGGGAACAAATTCCCTTTTCCTCTCCCTGTTAGGTTGTCTTCATGAATACAACCTAGCTGCCACATAACCTTGGGAAATCCCATCCTTGATGGTACATTATATGGGAGAATGTGAGGAGCTCCCTAGAAACCAAACACCCTTAGGACAGTGCTCACAGGGTACAACATGATATCACCCCAATTGTAGCAGACCTTTAAATCAGGCTTCCTCACCTTCGGTCGAAGGAAGTCACACAAATCCTCAAGAAATCTTGGCACATTCACCACCAACCAAGCCCTGAGTCTGAAGGCAAAGCAGTTATCAAATTACACAAAGCTGGCACCTCCCCTATTGTAAGACAAATATGCACTCCACATTTGTACCGGCAACCTTTCTCCATTCACCTCTTGCCTCAACTCCATCTTCTCTGAGAAGAAGTCAACATTCTTGTAAGGAAAATATACATTAACAGGGAGTACCAAAAGAAAGGAGTGCTGAAATCCCCCACAAGCAACATCAACAAACCATCATGTATCTTTTCTGCTAGAAAAGATGCATGGTCATACACCATGGAAAAGTTGGGATGCTAAATTTGAGCCCCCATAAACATATATGCAATGGGCATTACTGTATTTGGGCTGAACCCCAAAATATGGCATATTGAATAAAACATTACCAAAAAGTGATTGGCAAAACAACTCAACTTGAAATGCTCCTCATCATTTGGGCTGATAATAATTGTTGAACTGCCTGCCTTGGCTAGGTGAGGAGGAAGTAATTTTGACCTGAAAAGAGGTTTTGACCTCGCATACTCCTACTTCATCTCCTCAAAATTAATTTGGACCATGAATGAGCTAGGCTCACTCAAATCAAAAACTTGCTCGATTTCAATTGCACTTATGCTCAGCAGAATCCCACATCATTATCTCTAATTACCTTGGTGACTAGGTCATAACATGCTACCACTACTCTGAGTAGGTCCACATTAGGAAACACATTCGACACTGCTAGTTTCCTCATGTCATATCTCCAACCATTTGAAAAGGGGTGGGGTAGGTTTCTTTGCCCATACCAAATTCTAAACATTTCCAGACCTGTCATTAGAACCCTAGGATCTGCTATATTCTAATCTTTGCATACTAGTCCCTCACCTAGGGTTTTTCCACTCATTAAAATCAAACCCCTCCTTCTGTCATTTGTTGATAATGGGAGTTGATCCAGAAAGTCATCATATAAATTCCTCTACATGTAATCAATATGGCCAGAGTGCTCCTTCGGTGGTGCCATCTCAAACAACTAGGGCTTTCTTAAAATTCAAATTCTTGAATAAACTAGGGCTACCTAGAAAGAGAAATTACAACACACTTATGCAATTCCTAACAATTCAATCGAACCAGTAACCCTATAACAGTAATTGACAACCTCTTGACCCATACACGACAACCTTTCACAAGAATTATAGTCAAATTAACTAGTGATACAAAGAGTAACTCATGGGATTTCACGCCTTGCAGAGAACCAAACTTTCATTGTGATTAATTAAAAAAAATATCTCTAGCTCTAAACCACTTCGAAAATGATTGAATTCTTTTATGGTGAAGATAGAATGAAATCAAATAATTTATGTCGATTGAATTTAGCCAGTAGCTGTCTCAACTACCATTAAAGCCCATTTGCATGTCGTGCTAATGGCTCCAATCGCATTTGATGCAAATTTAAACTTTATCCATCGATCTTTTGTTTTTGTCAGATTATCGAACGGCCACCTTCAAAAAGGCTGATGTAATCTCCATGTTAGCAACAAGGGCCCACCATAATATGCAGCTTCAAAGGGATACACGTGGAGCCCGCCCGTGATATCACAATCACTAAACACCCTACATCTTTGGATCATGCGATGGCAGGAAACTGTTGATTCCCATCATCACTGATCGAGTTCACTCACAACAGTTAGTGACACCAATCATAAACATCGGGAAAATTTATCATCAAGATTAAAACACTGTCGTCGATTTCGAGCACGCGCATCTCACAACTCCTTTAGTAACGCGCCTTTTAACATATTAAACCTTCATGCAAATATTAAACATTTTATTAATACTTTTTCGGAATTGATGGTTGAGAGATGTGGTGCCTGACCGTGATATCATAATCAATTGAAACCCAACGGTGATGTCATTATGAGATCACGGGGAACAACCAAGATCAACCGTAAGAAGATTAACGGTCATTAAAATAAATTTCCTCCAAAATAAGATAATTATTAAAAGGGGAAAGGGGACATCGCCTAGGCCAACGACATACAATGGCATAAGGTTGTTCTTAAAACGCGAGGCACAGGCCGACCTAGACTTGGGAAATTATAAATTCATGTAAAATATTTAACACAATTATTAAAAAGGGGCTCGACCTAGATGAGTCGGTGGGGCATAAGTCATTTTAAGATCTCTCTCAAAAAGGTAATGACGAAATAGACCAGACCTAGGGTTTAAGATAGAACATTAGGATTTCATGGAGGCATAGATAAAACCCCAACCCTAGGTTTCTCCAGAATAGCATTACAGACCAGTAATGTGGCAAAAAAATAATGGAACTCAAAGAATGAAATTTGAGGTTCCATCACCACTATAATTAAATAATTATGTTTAATTATCTAATTATTCACTAGTCTCTTCTCTCCTAAATTAAATAAATTCTATTTATTTAATTTGAACCACTCTCCTGAATTTTGAATTAAATCATTATATTTAATTTAAAAGATTTCCTTTGTCACATTCCTCTATAACTAAATAAAATCTTTATTATTTAATTTCCACCTAAATTAAATAACTTTTATTATTTAATTTCTTCTAAATCTTATTTATTTAAAATAAGGCCTAACACCTAAATTAAATAATTTTATTATTTAATTTCTCCTCTTTTACTGTGCTCATTTTAAATAAATATTGTTTATTTATTTAAAATAAGTCCTACTTTCTAATTTCCCTCTTTAAGTAAATAAATTAAATTAGTTATTGTCACATGACCCCACCTCTTTTGAATTAAAATAATTTTTAATTCAAAAAGTCAACATCCCCTCTTGAATCAAATAATTTTAAATTATTATTTGATTCTCCAACAACTTTGGTTTGTGTGCCCAGAATCTCTTTTCACATTCATTGTCAGCCATTGATTTGATTTTCTAAAAATCAATCTTGACCATTCATTTTGAATCTGACCTAATTTTTCCCTAACCCTAATTGTGGGTTGTTATAGTGAATCTCGTCCATTGATTCTAGGGCACTTGTTAACTTTTAATCTTGGCCATTCACACAAAATTGTATTTTCTATAAAATGACAATTTTGGTCTCATTATCATAGCTGGAAATCTCTTATATCTTGCATTATTGATATCTTGTAGCTTCATGTTCTTGCAATTTCATATTTCTTGTATACATATTCATTTATCATAGGCATATTTAGATTTTATTTGTTATAGTTTAGACATTTTTAGATGCTTACTAGTTGCAGTAGGGCATAGTATTGAATTTAGTTGTTCAAAATGATTCAATAATTGCTTAGGGCTTGTCATTTCCATTGGCTTGCTCATCATAAATCTGAGGGCAACATCATATTTTCAGCAAGTTGAGAAGGTGTAAAGGAGGTCAGCCATGGAGGATGAAGACACTTGGTGAGATTGTTTCATTTATTTCTTTGCACTTCATTATTACTTTGGGTTTTTATGTTTTGCATGTGATATTGCTAACCCTAGGAAAATACCCATTGTTACACTCCTCAACCTAGATTTCTCCATGATTCTCCATAGACGTCCATGATCAATCCTTTTCAATGTGAGATATTGAGTAAGAAGTCAACTTGAATACTTGCAAAAATCCTACTTTTCTGCCCTAAGCTTCAACTTTGTTGTAGAAAGAATAATGAATCTTCTTATGGAAGATGTTTAACACTCGATTTTTTAGTTTTTTATGAAAAATGACTGAAAGGGTCTTGAGAAATGACCTAAAAACATGTATTTATAAGAAAA
This sequence comes from Sequoiadendron giganteum, assembly GCA_007115665.2. NCBI lineage: Eukaryota > Viridiplantae > Streptophyta > Pinopsida > Cupressales > Cupressaceae > Sequoiadendron > Sequoiadendron giganteum. The sequence goes on along the minus strand of CM021103.1, from coordinate 123,104,989 downwards.
AATACCTAATTGTCAGTTATTTTGACCTAAGAGGTTGACACCCATTGAGAATTTTTATCAAGTTGGAGATTTTCCCGCTCAAAAAAGGAAATAACCCTAAAAGGGACTAAGTCGCCACCTTGGACGACTTTGGTGTAGGAGTAGTTATGGGTCCAATAGGCCTAATGTATTTTGGGTTTTTATTTTGTTTGGGTCTTTGTGTCTAGTTGATGAAATAAGGTCCTAAGGACCATCTCACATGTTTTGTAATAGGTTTCCTAGGCTTGTTGTTGAGTTTTTGGTCTTGGTGATAACTTTCAATGTAAAAACAAGGTTTCCATCCTCACTTTGTCAGCTTGGTGCACCTTGGAAAAGTAAGGAATCAAAATGCCATGATATAAGCAGGAATTTGAGGGGAGTTACCTCTAACATGTTCTATGAAGTCGGGTTCATGGTGTAGAGTTAATTGCCTTAACTAGGAAATTTGAGGTCAAAATATGAGTTAGTTGGCTCCCAACATCCTTCTTTTCAAAATGAAGTTAGTAGACATTGGAGGGAGGTTGTGAGACCTTAAATATGCCTCTCTTGGTTGAGGAAAGGTTGTTGATAGAGAAAGAAAGAATTTTCAATAAAGAAATTGTTGTTTTCTTGATTTTATGAGCATAAACTATTGATACCATACTTGGTATGGTTTGTTATTTATTTTCACAATTCAAGGATATAATGGTCTGAAAGGGGGTTGAATTAGCTTCCTTTTGGCATTGGATTGGAGTTATTTCATTGAGGGACAAGGGAGATATTAATATTTCTCTATTGGGTGGTCTGAAAACCCTCAAAACCAAGGTTTTGAGTGAAGAATGGCCTTTTCTTCCATCTCCATGATGTAACAGTGCCAAATATTAGTGGGATGGAAGGTATTTGTGTATATTTTAACATTTTCAAGGTTCAGGGGAGCGACATGTTGGGTGGTGGAAGTTGTACATTCTTCTAGGCCTAGCATCCTCATGTGACAAGCCTAGTTTGTGAAGCAAAAGTTGGATTTTGCTTGCTTTAGGATGATTTTTATTGTGAATTCACTTAGGAGTGATAGATATGGGTGTAATTAGCCTATAAGAATCTATGTCAAGGATTTGGTGTGAAGGGGAGATCCTAGATATTCAATTGTCCTATTGTTGCTAACCAATTAGGCCTCTTGGAGCAACATTGTTTTGAACCATTGCATCTTTTCCACTCACTATCATAAAAGGGAGACATTGAAACAAGCCTTATAGGGGTAGAGAGGCCTAGTGGTTAGAGCAATGGAAAATTGGAGTTTCCTAAGTGCAAGTTGGAGTGTTATGGTTTGGTTTAGTCCTAATTGACATGTTCCAATTGGATACAAGCCTCTTGATTTTTGAGTATAAGAACCCTAGGTGTGTAGGGTCTTTTCCTTAAGGGAATAGTGTGTTGAGGGATTCCACATAAGAGTATTTGAGAGAAGCATCAAATAAAGAGTCTTGTCATCTAAGTTTAGTTGATATTCCCTACCACTTTGCATCATAGTGGTATTAGAGCCTGATTGTAGGTAGCTATTGAAGGGAAGACATCATGCCTCCAAAACTTGGACTGGTGGTTGGAAAGGAGTTCAAGGCCTTGAGAGAAGAGATATAGGCCTTGAAAGCAAGAGAGAGAAGAAGAGGAGTAGTAGTTGATGAAGAGTGTTCCTTTGAAGAAGACCCAAAGGGTGAAGAAGATGAAGAGAACCCTTAGGGGGGAGAGATACCCCCTCGTGAGAGAAGAATCCTTAAAGCCTTGCAAGCATCCAGAGGAGATTCCTCTAAGGTAAAGATTGACCTATCGGTATACAGTGGAAAGATGGATGTGGAAGATGTGTTAGAGTGGGTGTAGGCATTGAATAACTACTTTGAATACAAAGACATGGCAGAGAATAAGAAAGTAAAGTTTTCCAAAATAAAGTTGAAGGGGCTCGCCTTGACATGGTGGAATTTCACCCAAGGAGAAAGGGTCAAGATGGACAAGTCTATGATCAACTCATGGGATAGGACGGTGCATATCTTGAAGGAAAAATTCATTCCTAATAATCATGAGGTGCAATAATTCAGAAAGAGCCAAAATATAAAACAAAAATATATGGATGTTTCATCCTACACTGAGCAATTCTACACGTTGTGCATGAGATGTGGTCATGTAGAGAGTGAGAAGGAAAGAGTGGCCAAGTATATCAATGGCCTAATATTCAATATAAAAGATGAAATCAGTTTGGTTGTTCCCAAGACCATGGAAGATTGCATACAAGTTGCATATAGAGCTGAAGATAAGATAATGAGGAAACAACAGTAGAAAAATAGAGGAAGAGGCAAGAATTTAAGAGGTAGGGGCAATTTTGGGGATAAAAATCAGTCCCAAAAACATCAAGAGGAGTCTAGCCATAATGAATAAAGTGGAGACTCAAGTAATAGAAGGGGATTCAGGGGTAGGAGACCCAATGGTAGAGGAAGATTTAATGGAGGAAGAGGCTCAAACTAGTTCTCAGGGAGATGCTACACTTGTAACCAGCTTGGGCATTTAGCCTTCAAATTCCCTGAAAATCAAGGCTTAAGCTCTCATGGTGGAGAGAGGAGGAATCAAATACTGCATGAAGATGGAGAGAGTGTGAATTCACCTACAGTGAATCTCACATCAGAATTTGGAGAGAATTTGATGATTAGAAGAACATTGCTCAAGGTACCAATCCCCGTGCCCCACAAAGGAAATAACTCTTCAGAATCAATTTCAAGGTACAAGGTAAAGTATGTAGGATGGTAGTTTATTTAGGATCAACTAATAATATTTCTTCAATTGAGATGGTATAAAAATTGAATTTGCAGAGGATTTCTCACCCTAACCCATACAATGTTTCATGGCTTAGTAAAGGACAACAGGTCTTGGTGAATGAGCAAGTATGGGTAGAATTCAACATTAGGCCATATAAGGATAAGATCCTATGTGACATAATCCTTATGGATATGTTCCACTTGTTGCTTGGTAGGCCTTGGCAGTTTGATAGGAAGGCCAAGCATGATGGGTAGAAGAACACATACTCCATTGTGAAGGATGGGGTGACTTACAATCTCTCACCTCTCCTAGAATAAGACAAGGAAAAGTATGAAGGGCATAGTTTTTTGATGGTGGGTGAGAAGGATTTCATGAAGATCTTGAAAGAAGGGGGAGGAAGAGGATTCTTCCTGATTATGAAGCCAAAGAGTGAAGCAGATCTACCCTCAAAGAAGAAGGAAGATGTACCTAAGGAGATCCAAGAATTTTTGGAAAGATACAAGGATATAAAGGTGAATAAATTGTCTAGTTCCCTACCTCCCATTAGGGATATAATCCACCATATTGATCTAATTATAGGGGCTACATTTCCAAATAAGGTTGCATATAACATGACACCTGCCCAAAATGAGGAGATTACAATACAAGTGCGAGAATTGATGGATAAGGGGCTAGTGAGGAAGAGTTTGAGTCTATGTGTTGTTACTACTATCCTAGCACCAAGGAAGGATATGAATTGGAGGATTTTCACCAATTCAAGAGCCATTAATAGGATCACAATCAGTTATAGGTTCCCAATGCCAAGAATGGAGGACCTCATGGATTGTCTATCAGGAGCATCTTACTTTTCCAAGATTGATTTGAAGAGCGGGTACCATCAGATAAGGATTAGAGAGGGGGATGAATGGAAGAAAACTCTTAAGAGTAATGAAGGCCTCCATGAGTGGTTGGTGATGCCCTTTGGGTTATCAAATTCCCCTAGCACCTTTATGTACCTTATGAATGAGGTATTGAAACCTTTCATTGGAAATTTTGTTGTGGTTTACCTAGATGATATTCTTGTGTTTAGGAGGTCTAAAGAAGAACATTTGAAGCACCTTGACATGGTACTAATGAGGCTACAAGAGAAGAAGTTGTTGATGAACATGGAAAAGTTTGAATTCATGAGAGGAGAACTAGTATACCTTGGGTTTGTCTTCTCCAAGGGAAGTTTAAAGATGGATCCTTCAAAGTTGGATTCTATTATTAGTTGGCCAACCCAAAATTAAATGGTAGATGTAAGGAGTTTTCACGGACTTGCAAGCTTCTACAAAAAGTTCATTAAGAACTTTAGCCAAATTTGTGCACCAATCTTGGACACCATCAAAGGAGGTAATAAGGGTAAGTTTTATTGGACCAATGAGGCTAGTAAAGGGTTTGAATAGCTGAAAAAGAGAGTAGAACAAAAACCTATAATTGTGCTCCCTAATTTTGATAAGTTCTTACCATTGAGTGTGATGCTAGTAATCACGCAATAAAGGCTATTTTGAGCCAAGAAGGTAGATCGGTTGCATTTTTCAGTGAAAGGATTAATGAAGAAAAAAGAAAGTATTATTAATATGATTTGGAAATGTATGCTATGGTCCAAGCCCTTAAAAATGTGAGGCACTAATTGTTACCTAAAGAATTTGTTATTTATACTGACAATCATGCCTTGAGTTTCTTGAATTCACAAGACAAACTCAGTCATAGGCACATAAAGTGGGTGGAGTCTTTGCAAGCCTATACATTCATAATAAAGTATAAGAAGGGCCAAGAAAATAAGGATGCAGATGCTCTCAGTAGAAGGGCACTTGTAGAGCAAGAGATCCAACTCCAAAGTATGGGGGTTGATGCGTTGAAGGACATGTATCATGAAGATTGAGATTTCAAGGAGGTATACAATGTTTGTGAGAAAAATTTGAATACTTTTCATGGTGAATACTCTGATTTTTTGTTGTAGAAAGGTTTTCTCTTTAAAGGAATCCAATTATGTGTGCCTAAATGCTCAATGAGGGAGAATATCATAAAAGGAGAAACATAGTGGGAGCCTTGGAGGTCATTTGGCCTTGATAAGACCTTGGAACAAGTTAGGATGTTTTATTATTGACCAAGGTTGCAAGTGGATGTGAGAAGGTATGTGGAAGGGTGCACAATATGTCAAAGAGAAAAGGGGACTTCATCAAATTCAGGACTCTATATCCCACTTCCCATTCCCAATAGGCCTTGGGAGAGTGTAAGTATGAATTTTGTATTGGGGCTGCCTAGAACCCTAAGAGATTTTTATAGTGTTATTGTGGTGGTTGATAGGTTTAGTAAGATGGCTCATTTTATTCCTTGTAAATGTACCAATGATACATCTCATATAGCAGGTCTCTTCTTTAAGGAGTTTGTTAGGATACATGGATTTCCTCTAAGCATTGTTTTTGATAGGGATTCTAAGTTCATTGGTCACTTTTGGAAGACCTTTTGGAAGAAACTTAGCACAAACCTGCCCTTTATCTCTACATACCATCCACAAATAGATGGACAAACTGAAGTGGTGAATAGATCATTGGGAAACCTCCTAAGGTGCCTTACCAAGAAGCATGGATAAGCTTGGGATCTAATTTTACCTCAAGAAAAATTTGCATATAATGACTCCATGAATAGGAGCATTGGAAGGAGCCCTTTTGAAGTAGTCTATGTAATGCACCCTAGAGGGGTCTATGAACTAAGATATCTGCAAGGAATTGATAGGAGAATTTCTCAAGGAGAGGATTTTGTTGTTATAATAAGGGAAATTCATCAGCAAGTGAAGGAAACCCTTCAAAATAATGTGGAGAAGTACAAAGAAAAGGCATATTTAAAGAAGAGGGATGTCCAATTCAAGGTTAGAGATTTGGTGATGGTACACTTGAAGAAGGAGAGACTTCCAAAAGGAAAGTATACCAAACTCATGATGAAGAATATAGGACCTTGCAAGGTGGTCCACAAGTTTGGCCAAAATTCTTATGAAATAGAGCTACCTCCTGAGGTGGCAATCTCTCCTATCTTTAACATCTCTGATCTATATCCTTTCAAAGCTTCTATGAATGCAAGTGATGAAGTAGGTACAATAAAAATGGAGGATGAAGATTGGGTGAAGGAACTACCACCAAACCAACCTATGACTCTTGAATGCATTCTAGACACCAAGGAGACAAAGAGGACTAGAAGGAAGGTCTACAAGGGATATCTGGTCAAGTGACAAGGCCTACCTAAAGAGGATGCAACATGGATGTCTAAAAATGACATTAAACAACATGGGACTATAGTAGAAGACCTTATCTCAAAGAGGACTTGAGATTTTTTCTTGCCTGGGAGTATGTTGCAAGAGCATCTATGGGTCCAATGGGCCTAATCTATTTTGGGTTTTCATTTTTTTGGGTCTTTGTGTCTAGTTCATGAAATAAGGTCCTAAGGACCATCTCACATGTTTTGTAATAGGTTTCCTAGGCGTGTTGTTGAGTTTTTGGTCTTGGTGATAAGTTTCAATGTACAAACAAGCTTTCCATCCTCACTTTTTAAGCTTGGTGAACCTTGCAAAAACTAAGGAATCAAAATTCCATGATGAAACCAGGAATTTGAGGGGAGTTACCTCTAACATGTTCTATGAAGTTGGGTTCATGGTGTAGAGTTAATTGCCTTAACTAGGCAATTAGAGGTCAAAATATGAGTTAGTTGGCTCCCAACGTCCTTCTTTTAAAAATTCAATTAGTGGACATTCGAGGGAGATTGTGAGATGTTAAATATGCCTCTCTTGGTTGAGGCAAGGTTGTTGATAGAGAAAGAAAGAAGTTTCAATAAAGAAATTATTGTTTTCCTAATTTTGTGAGCATAAACTGTTGATCCTGTACTTGGTACAGTATGTATATTAGTTTTCACACTTCAAGGCTATAATGGTCTGAAAGGGGGTTGAATTAGCTTCCTTTTGGAATTTGAGTGGAGTGATTTTATTGAGGGACAAGGGATATATTGATATTTCTCTATTGGATGGTCTGAAAACCCTCAAAACTAGGGTTTTGAGTGAAGAATGGCCTTTTATTCCATCTCTCCACATTGTAACAATGCCAAATCTTAGTGGGATGGAAGGTATTTGTGTATATTTTAAAATTTTCAAGGTTCAGGGGAATGACATGCTGTGTGGTGGAAGTTGTGCATTGTTCTAGGCCTGGCATCCTCATGTGACAGGCCTAGTTTGTGAAACAAAAGTTGGAGTTTTCTTTCTTTTGGGTGATTTTTATTGTGAACGAACTTAGGAGTGATAGATATGGGTGTAATTAGCCTGTAAGAATCCATGTCAAGGCTTTGGGGTGAAGGGGAGAGCCTAGATATTCAACTGTTATGTTGTAGCCAACCAATTAGGCCTCTTGGAGTAGTGTTGTTTTGGACCATTGTACCTTTTCAACTAACTATCATAAAGGGAGACTTTGGGGCCTTGTAGGGGCATATAATACTCATCTAAATTCAGTGGTTTGGGCCTGGTACAAGTTCATATGTGGATTTTATTTTGACTATACTCTCGGGCAAGGCTAGAAGCCTTATAGGGGTAGAGAGGCCTAGTGGTTAGAGCAATGGAAAATTAGAGTTTCCTAAGTGAAAGTTGGAGTGTTATGGTTTGGTTTAGTCCTAAGTGACATGTTACAAGTGGATACAAGCCTCTTGATTTTTCAGTACTAGAACCCTAGGTGTGTAGGATCTTTTCCTTAAGGGAATAGTGTGTTGAGGAATTCCACATAAGATGTAATGCCCCCTTCTAGTTGACATTGACATATCAGAAGGATTAGCCTCTTAATGGCTCTCGTAGGCTAATGAGGCATGGTGAGGGAGTCATCTAGTAGTCATTTGGTGATTACTTGGCTCAGTCTTTGATTGGAGTAAGGTTTTACATCATATATCACTATTATTTCTATTTATGGAAACCTTATTTTATAATTTGATGTTTAGATGCACTTTATTAATAATATTATATTTTTATATTTTATAAAGTGAAAATAATTTAAAAATATATTGGAATCTTCTAGAAGTCAAAAATAATATTATTTTGTTGAGGCCGACCTCTAGAGGAAATGCATAAATAGACATGGAGGTCTCACTCTTGAGCAGGCAGATTTGATGTTGATGATTGGTGATTTCTTCTTGAGCATTTGTGGAGCCAAGTGGTCTGTAGATAATCAATTGATCTCTGGGAACGAAAACTCCCATTGATTGCATAACTGAGGGAGTGAAATATCTCTTGGAGGGTTGCAGATTGGAGGTGATATTTCAGTCACTTCATTGAGCAAAATTAGTGGCCAAGGGCCAATTTTGAGACTACAATTATAGGAGATGATTTGCATTGAAGGGTAGTATTTATGGCATCAATTATTTGAAGGGAAATGACAGGTTTCAATTGGGAAATTTCTGATGCTAAGTCTAAAGCAAACAGGGACGCCATTGGAGACTTCTTTTAATTCATTAGAGCTCATATATGCATCGATTCTTCTTCGAGATTGGGGCGCTTCTTTCCTTGGTCATTGCTGATGATGTTTGGAGTTAGTGGAGGCTTGTAAACATTGGGAATTATTTTATTTTAAAGAATAGACCAGAACAGGGACGATTTTGAAGAAGGGCTCAATTTGGTTACAAGGAGGCACCTTTTGCTGATCTATTGATTGCTCCATCATCTCCAGCCATAGGCGACTTCATTCCAGCTAGGTTCCTTTGTTTATCATTTAATTTAGCCTTGTATTTAGGAGTTATAAGCTACAGCTGTAGGTGTGCATTCATATCAGCAACTGTCATATTTTATGTCAATGTACTTTGCCAAGAGTCTTGGCTATTTGATATCAACATTGTATTAGGAGAGGAGTAATAAGTAGTTGATCAAATAATAGTTGCGATTGTGCAATCAAAAAGATTTGTAATAGGATTAAGAGTTTGCAAGCCAAGTGTTTGTAAAAATGTCTTTGGCTGTAGATGCATTTTATTTTCTTAGTACTTCATTTGAATGCATTTAAAATTGAAAGAGAGCATAGTATTTCATTTAGAAGCTTGCATAGTAATTGTAGAAGTTTATTTAGCCTTCAAAATCATTTGGCATTCGTTCTTGCATCAAACAAAAAACTGAAAAACAACATATCAGCCTCTTCATATATTGTATACCAAGTGTTTGCGAAATTCCAAAGTAGAAATTGAAGTGTTTTAAGGTCAGATTTGAGCAAGGCTCATTACAGTGGTATCAGAGCAGTTTCCTGCCATCCTTTGGGTTATAATTTCTCTTCATTTATGCAACAAAGTGATAGGACCAAGAGATATACAACTAGAGAAGAAAGGAAACAAACACAGTGGCCACCACACCCTGAACAAGACACCTTATCAGCAGCTGTTGCAGCAAGACACCAAGAGATTGGTGACACCATGGAGGAAAGAAGAGAAGATGATCCTCCTAGAAATGAAAGAAGGAATGGGGATAGAGGTGAAGAATTATTGGAAAGAATGGCCCAAGCATTTGAAGGATTTTCAGCTTCCTTGCAGCAGCAGATTCAACAGAACAGAGTTATTTTGGAAAATAGAACAAGGAATAACAGGGATCAAGATGAGGACAGGAGTGTAGCTGGATTAAGGAGAGGGAAAACAACCACTTCTCGTACTACTGATAGGACATCATGACCTACCTTCTTAAGGGAAGAGCGGGCTGCAGAAGAGAATGTTGAAGATGTTGAGGAGCCTACCTTCGCTGATGCATATATGGCTGCTCATGATGAATGGAAACTATTGACACCAGAAGCCTGAGAGCTCATGCATTTTGATCATTTTGTACAAACAAGGATGGATTACTATAGGTCTCGACAGGAGAGGAGACCTCGAAATTAGAATAAGGATCTTAAGCAAGCTACTAATAAGCTTACATTGCCCATGTTTGATGGTAGTGGCAAGATTACTGCACAGTCATGGATTCATAAGTTGGATACTTTCTTGGCTCTTCAACTCATGACAGAAGAAGAAGCCATCAAGTATGCCACTTTCAATTTGGAGGGTGCAGCACACAAATGGTGGTATCATGGATTAGTATCATTACAACATAATTAGATTACATCCTATCAAGAGTTTGTGGATAGACTTGTGGAACGCTTTGATAGAAAAGACCCAGAATCATACTTCAGGGATTTGGCCCAACTCAAGCAAGTTGGAAGTTTGGAGAGTTACATTGGAGATTTCTAGAAATTATCAGTGATGGTTCCTAACATCTCTGAGAGATGATTGGTGGTATTATTTATTGAAGGATTAATGGAGCCTATGAGAGGTTGGATAAAAGCCTTTGATCCTCCTACTCTTCAGGAGGCTATGAAGAAGGCTAGGAGTATGGAGCTGTCAGCACCATAGAATAAGTTTGCATCCAAAGGATCTTCTCCATATCGAGATAATACATCCTTCGCTAAGAAAAAGAAAAAACCGGACTTCAAGGGAAAATTAGCAGCACCTTTGGATCATGACACACTCAATGATTTGCGGAAGAAGGTTGTGTTTCTATTGTAAGGGGCCTTATGATGCAAACCATGATTGTCCCTTGAGACCGAAGGGAAAGGCTAATAGAGTAATGTGGGCATATTATGAGGATTTTGAATTAGAGAGATCAGATCAGCAATCTGATTTTGAAGATTCAGGGACCGATCATGAGGAAGAAAAGCATGAAGGTGAAAAGGAACATGAAGGAGCAACAAGGCAACATGATGCACACATCACTAGCATCCAACATGAGGGTTCATTTAGGATGATTGGGTTCTAGCAGGGCAAAAGATAATCACTCTTCTTGATACAGGGGCAACTCACAACTTTATTGATGCTCGTCTGGTTGATAGGAGAGGCATCAGGATAGCAGAATTTGAGGGGGTAAGAGTTAAGGTTGCAGATGGTTATACCCTCAAATGTGATAGGAGAATTCCAGACTTGCCCATACACTTGAACAACTATGAGTTCAAGAAAGACTTCTATGTGGTGATCATGGGTGATACTAACATGGTGCTTGGTATGAGATGGTTACATGATATTGGGAAATTTACCCTTGATCTCAGAGAGATGGAGATGTCTTTCTAGGTTGATGGAAAGACTCATATTCTTAAGGCAATTCAAGATTTCAGTTTCAGGATGATCTCATTCAGGAGGATGGCGAGGCTAGTGAGACATGATATGGTAGAGTGGGCAACACAATGTGTGTTGATGCCTACACAAGGGGAACAACAGAAGCCAGAGTACCATCCAAATATCCAAGAGTTAAGGATTAAGCATAGGAAGGTGTTTAGCGAGATTCCTCCAAGTAGACCTCCAGATCGAGGGATTGAGCATATCATCGAGTTGGAGGAGGGTGCCAAGCCTGTAATAGTCACTCCATACAGACATCCCAAGTGACTCAAGGATGAAATTGAAAAGAAAATTAAGGAGTTGTTGGCCACCGGACATATTAGACCAAGTAAGTCTCCTTTTGCATCTTCAGTAGTCCTGGTTAAGAAAAAAGATGGTACATTGCGGATGTGTATTGATTACAGACTCTTGAATAAGAGAACAATTAAGAATAGATATCCCATCCCTAGAATTGATGAGTTAATAGATGAGTTACATGGTGTCCATTTCTTCTCTAAGATTGATCTGAGGTCTGGTTATCATCAGATTCGGGTTAGGGAACAGGACATTAAGAAGACCGCATTTAGGTGCCATTATGGGCACTTTGAGTTTATGGTTATGCCATTTGGGTTAACCAATGCTCCAGCAACATTTCAGTCTACAATGAACAAGGTCTTCCATTCACAGTTGAGGAGGTATGTGCTAGTATTCTTTGATGATATTTTGGTATATAGTAAAATATGGGATGATCATATAGCACATCTTGATATAGTATTGGGCATTCTGGGGAAAGAGTCCTTGTATGCCAAGGAGTCCAAGTGTGACTTAGGAATGATAGAGTTACTATATCTTGGTCATATCATCAGTTCAGAGGGAGTATGTATGGATCCTGAGAAGATTAAGGCAATTGTTGAATGGCCTAGACCAGAGAATCTTACTCAGCTTAGAGGATTTTTGAGGTTGTGTGGATTCTACTGCAGATTTGTTAATGGTTATTCACGCCATGCAGCACCACTCACAGATTTGACTAAGAAAGGGGATTTTGTTTGGACACCAGAGGTATAGGATTGCTTTGAGATGTTCAAACTAGTTATGAATACATGCCCAGTGCTTGCTTTGCCAGATTTTTCTAAACCCTTCGAGCTACAATGTGATGCTTCAGGCGAGGGGATTGGTGCAGTCCTTATGCAGGACAAACATCCGATTGCTTTTGAGATTCAGAAGCTTCATGGTCCAGAGAGGGGATATAGCATATATGATAAGGAAATGTTGGCCATTATGCATGCATTGGCCAAATTTAGACAGTATTTGGTGGGCAACAAATTTGTAGTGAAGACAGACCACAATAGCTTGAGGCACTTCCTGGGGCAACGGGATCTTAATGATCGTCAACAAAAATGGGTGAGTAAGTTACAATCATATGACTTTGACATTTCCTTCGTTAAGGGAACACAAAATGTTGTGGTCGATGCTTTATCATGATGTCCACACTTGAGTTCTATGGCTGGGATTGCGGAAGATTGGAGGCACCTGATTGTGGCAGAGTATGTTAAGGACAGTTGGGCTATAGGGATTGTTGATGGATCAGTTCAGGATGACTAGTACATAGTTGTAAATGAACTTATCATTTACAAGGGGAGGATCTATTTGATTCCAGGATTAGAAATGAAGATCATCATTCTGAGGGCCTTTCATGATGCACCTATGGCAAGACATCCTGGCTATTTCAAAACTTATAAAAAGGTACATGAGAGGTTTACATGGAAGGGCCTTAAATCAGATGTGCTATAGTATGTCAGAGAATTTCTTATTTGTCAGCAAAATAAATAGGAGCACACACACCCTGCAGGCCTACTACAACCACTTCCAATGCCTGACAGGAAGTGGGAGTGTTTGTCGATGGACTTCATCACTAGCTTGCCTAAAGCCTAGGGGCGAGATTGTATCTATGTGGTTGTAGATCGTTTGACTAAATATGCTCACTTCTTTCTGATCACATCTACATATTTAGCTATTCAGGTAGCAGAGTTGTTCTTCCAAGAGGTATTTAGACTACATGGGTTACCTCAGAACATTGTCAGTGATAGAGATAGCTGATTCATGAGTCATTTTTGGTAGGAGCTATTCAAGCTATGTGGGACAAAACTCTCTCCGAGCACCAATTACCACCCATAGACCAATGGACAGACGGAGATAGTGAATAAATGGGTGGAAGGATATCTTAGGAATTACATCGCAGGACAGCAGAAGGGGTGAGTCAAGTGGTTATATCTTTGCGAGTATTGCTACAATACCACTTACCATCTCTCCATTCAGATGACACCATTCATGGCCTTGTATGGATATGATGCGCCTAGTTTCCTGGATCTCTTGTTGAGTGATAGTCGTGTGCCTAATGTTGGTGATCTCTTACAGGATAATCACGACATTATGAGGGCTTTACGGGAGAATATTCAAAAGGCACAAAACCAACAAAAATAGTATGCAGATCAAAAGAGGGTTGAGCACTCCTTTGAGGTTGGTGATATGCTGTACTTGATGTTGCAACTTTATAGATAGTCCACTCTTAAAAGGAGTGGTGCAGAGAAGCTTAAGCCACGTTACTATGGTCCTTTCAGGATTATTAGGAGAGTAGGAGAAATGGCTTACGAGTTGGAGTTACCTGCTGACAGTAGTGTACATAATGTATTTCATGTGTCTCGCCTCAAGAAGGCGTTAGGACATCATGTGGTTCCCTCCATGACTTTGCCTCCATTGAATGATGAGGAGAAATTGATTTTGGTGCTAGAAGCTATATTGGATGTTCATGAGAAGACTTTGCAGAAACAAGTCATCAGGTAATACTTGATCAAGTGGAGAGACTTACCAGTTGAGGATGTGACATGGGAGAGTGAGGAGATTTTGCAGCATCTTGAGTTGAGATTGCTTGGGGACAAGCAATTTCAGAAGGGGCGGACTGTAATGTCTCCTTCTAGTTGAAATTGACATATCAGCAGGATTAGCCTATTAATGGCTCTCGTAGGCTAATGAGGCATGGTGAGGGAGTCATCTAGCATTCATTTGGTGATTACTTGGCTCAGTATTTGATTGGAGTAAGGTTTTCCATCATATATCACTATTATTTCTATTTATGGAAACCTTATTTTATAATTTGATGTTGAGATGCACTTTATTAATAATATTATATTTTTATATTTTATAAAGTGCAAATAATTTAAAAATATATTGGAATCTTCTAGAAGTCAAAAATAGTATTATTTTGTTGAGGCCGACCTCTAGAGGAAATGCATAAATAGACATTGAAGTCTCACTCTTGAGCAGGAAAATTTGATGTTGATGATTGGTGATTTCTTCTTGAGAATTTGTGGAGCCAAGTGGTCTGTAGATAATCAATTGATCTTTGGGAATGAAAACTCCCATTGATTGCATAACTTAGGGAGTGAAATATCTCTTGAAGGGTTGCAGATTGGAGGTGATATTTCAGTCACTTCATTGAGAAAAATTAGTGGCTAAGGGCCAATTTTGAAGACTACAATTATAGGAGATGATTTGCATTGAAGGGTAGTATTTGTGGCATCAATTATTTGAAGGGAAATGACAGATTTCAATTGGGAAATTTCTGATGCTAAGTCTAAAGCAAATAGGGATGCCATTGGAGACTTCTTTTAATTCATTAGAGCTCATATATGCATCGATTCTTCTTGGAGATTGGGGCGCTTCTTTCCTTGGTCATTGCTGATGATGTTTGGAGTTAGTGGAGTCTTGTAAACATTGGGAATTATTTTATTTTAAAGAATAGACCAGAACAGGGGCGATTTTGAAGAAGGGCTCAATTTTCTTACAAGGAGGCACCTTTTGGTGATCTATTGATTGCTCCATCATCTCCACCCATAGGCGACTTCATTCCAACTAGGTTTCCTTTGTTTATCATTCAATTTAGCCTTGTATTTAGGAGTTATAAGCTACAGCTATAGGTGTGCATTCATATCAGCAACTGTCATATTTTATGTCAATGTACTTTGCCAAGAGTCTTGGCTATTTGATATCAACATTGTATTAGTAGAGGACTAATAAGTAGTTGATCAAATAATAGTTGTGATTGTGCAATCAAAAAGCTTTGTAATCAGATTAAGAGTTTGCAAGCCAAGTGTTTGTAAAAATGTCTTTAGCTGTAGATGCATTTTATTTTCTTAGTAATTCATTTGAATGCATTTAAAATTGAAAGAGAGCATAGTATTTCATTTAGAAGCTTGCATAGTAATTGTAGAAGTTTATTTAGCCTTCAAAATCATTTGGCATTCGTTCTTGCATCAAACAACAAACTGAAAAACAACATATCAGCCTCTTCATATATTGTATACAAAGAGTTTGCGAAATTGCAAAGTAGAAATTGAAGTGTTTTAAGGTCAGATTTGAGCAAGGCTCATTACATAAGAGTATTTGAGAGAAGCATCAGATAAAAAGTCTTGTCATATGAGTTTAGTTGTTCTTCCCTACCACTCTACATCAAACTTAGACCCACAAGGGGTTTTTGAGGTGATATTTATGATATTTGAATGATTTTGATGCTATTTGTTGGGACTTGTATGATTTCTTAGGTGAAACAGGCCTCAAAGTCAAAGATAATGATTCTTAGGGGCCTAGAAATGTTGTTTTAGGAAAAAAAATTATGCATTTCTTCAAAGGTGGGTATGTGTAGGATCATCATGGAAAAAACAGGCCCTTAAGTGGCAATTTTTTTAGAAAAAACAGAGTTAGGAAACTTGACGTCAAAATTTAAATAAGTTATCTATATTATTTCAAGAATATGTAAGAATAGAATCTGTAGAAAATTGAATTTAGTTTCTAAACTACTAGGTTTATTTTAAAAAAAATCAATTTGGTGAAAATTTGAAATTTTAATGCAGTAGTACTTGAATTTCAAGGAAAAAATAGGAAGTAGGTGTCTGTATGACCACCCTAACCACAATAAAATGATAATATTTTTTTATAAGATTTTAGATATAAGTAAAGGACCCATGTCCCAATGTGATGCATTTTTTTAAAAAAATTTCTTCCAAGCAAATAATTAATTATGATTTTTATATTACAATTTTTTTTTAAAAATGCGTATGTTTGACCACCTTAACTTGGTCAAAACTTCATAAAATTCATGTTTTTTTTTTAATACTATATTATGTGAAGCATAGAATGTGACACATGTTTTGTATTGAAAAAATGTGATACCGTTTAAAAGCTATAGATGTTTTTCAATCAACCTATCAATTAGGACTTTATTCATAATTCAAATAGAAAATGAATAATAATTATTTATTAAACTCAAAGTAAAGCATAATTTATATTTGTTGAAAGCTGAGAATATCCTTTAAAAACCCTTTTCTTTTCATCAATTTTGGGTAAAAAAAAAGTCATTGGCCACATACCCATCCTATCGCCACTTTTTGGCCCATCATGATCTTGCACAGACCTAGGTATACAATTTTTGGCAACACATTTATCCTCCACTTTAGCGCCCATATCAATTTATGTGCATATATAAGCTAAAGGACTCTAAACAATGCAATTTGTTTCATAAAAATATAGTCATTCAAAGGTGGGAGAATGAAACCCCTAGTGTGCTTATTTTCAAAACCACAATGTTAGGAACCACATCCTGCAACACAAACTCGTTAGTTGTCCAAAAATCCTCTTATCTAATTCCTAGAAATCAAATTCAAGGGTAGATGTATGCCCCCCCTTTATTTTTCTTGCTTTACGGAGGTGGAATCAAGGTAGCAATCTAGCCACATCGAATGCGGGCATGCATATCAGAGGGCATTTCCAAGTACCATGTCACATAATGATAGGTGATTAATGATGTAGGGTGTGGAAACACGATTCCGATGCAACAAATGGCATAAAAAATGGAGTTTACTAGCACTGTTTATATTGTTTTGAATGAAAAGCACTCTAATTTGTCTAAGAGAGTAAAAGTACAAATGTGCTTGCATGAAAATGAAGTAATTTTTCACTTGGTCATTTTACCTTTTTGTAGCTTGAGAGTGACAAGAGAAGAGTGAAATATTTCTAGTAGAAGAGACTTCACGCCTACAAGTCTGGACAAACTACAGGACTAGGTGGAAAATACATAGCGTTATCATGAGGTGAGTCGATTATGCTACCTCGTATTTGTGATTTTTCAATTGTTGAATGATTTATATAGATATCTAGGTTAATTTAGGATCTTGGAAAAAAAGTTTGCAAAGTGTCCCTTTTTTTTGTAGTGTCCTTTTTGTTCGCAAAGTGTCTTGTTTCTTCGCGAAGTGTCCCAAAAGGGTTCTAAAGTGTCTACGTCCTTAAACAAAGCACACTTGGACACCATTAGTACACTTGCATGATGAATGAGAGTAAAATTGAAGATACTAGATGATCTATAGAGTATATGTTGATGTATTTGGTAGATACCCACTCATTTGAGACAACATCTGGGTGGGACACAATTGATATTTTTGATAGATTTAGCCCCCACTTTGTCAGTGGAGGATACAGAGCATTTGCAGGTTGTGGGGATCTACTGGGTGTACCTCATGCCCCCCATTAGATACCATGATGCCATGCTGATGGTATTATGTGAGTGGTGGAATGCAGATACATGCACATTCCACCTTCTGATTAGAGAGATGATAATCACTTTAGAGGATGTGCACTGTATACTCTAAGTCCCTATTCAGGGGGAGGAAGTGCACTGACTGTACCTTTCGTGAGAAGTGGGATGATATGTAGTATTTCCTAGATGGAAAAATTCATGATGAGAGGGTGTCAGGATGGATCAACCTGGCACTGTTACTTTATTCATGAGCACCAGTGGTTAGACGGATTATGATGCATATCATCACATTAGTACTCCTTCTAGATGGACGAGAAACATAGCTTCAGGGTGGGATAATGCATCTGATATAGGGGATGGAAGAGTATAGGACAATATATGCCTAGGGATGCTACTTGTACTATGATATTCGACGGTTTGTATTCTGTGAGGTAGACAATATGGTGCATTGTATTCTTCTGCAAGTTTGGTGTCTAGAGCATATCACATGCATGAGGCCTACTAGCTTCCCGTGTCCTACAATTTTTGGGTATCCTCGGGCTTGTAGCTTTCCTCTACAATGGTTATGACAGTATGGAGATTTTCACTTTTGGAGAGTGAGGTTCAACCAAATAGAGGAGGATGAGATCTTATGGAGACCTTATCAGCTTACACTATAGTGGACGAACTACACTAGATAGATGAGGAGACTACAGTTGGATGGATTTTTGGTTGGTCGACATGATCGCATAGTATGTCCCTTCTATTATGATTGATTTATGTGATAGTTTGGACAGATTCAGAGGCCATCTAGGGCACAATCATCTTTCAGGAGATCTATACAGAGTTCCTGAAGACCAAGTGATACAACATGGTTCACTCTAGACGATGTTGTCTAGAGTGACTCTAATTTCTTTGATCATGATCAACTACTGGTCTCCGATGCAGACAACATTGGTGCCACATGGGATCATGAGGAGTGGTGGACAGTATCACGACCAAATAATGTGTTTTCGATTGATGAGCATGTGGGAGATGCATGACCATTGCTAGATGAGGGGGTGAGAAGGAGGATAGAGCTGAGGATACATGCTACAGGGATGAAGATGTATTTACTAACATTATTGATGAGGAGTATGATAAGGATGCAAATCTAGACTATGATGAGTAGGAGGGAGAGGAGGATGAGGATGAGGAGCCACCCTCGAGTGAAAGTGATGAGGCAAAAACTAAGGATCAAAATGAGTGGGGAGAGACCTCACCCATTTATATGACTAGATCCCGAGCAGTAGCAACATTAGGCACTAGTACTCAGAATCAAGGAGAGGCTATCACATCATCCATGCCCCTGACATAGGATGAGGTTGATATCACTCATCCTATTGGAGATATAGGTGATGATATTTAATTTTTATGCATGTATATTGTGATTCTATGTATTTTTTATGCATATATATATCATTATTTTACTAATTATGTTATGTTTCTATATTGAAGGGCCCACAGAGGATTTGCAGGATCTATACCATCAATGAGCTACAAAGATAGTGCTAGTGTCTATCAATGAGGAGGATATGGACTCAAATTATGTGCCCCCATCTATCATGGAGCAAGATCTAGATTCACTTAGACCATTTGTAAGACTACAAGAAGCGTATGAGAGATTAAGGAGACAAGTCCATCGAGATGGGACCACATCATAGGCACAAACATCACAGACTCCAACAAAGTTTGAGAGACTAGAGAGAGAGAGGTGAAATGGAAAAAAACAAAGAGGGATCAAATAGTAGGAGATAATGGAGTGACTCTTGCATGGATAGAGGGGTTAGAGTTTGCGATCAAATTCGATGGATCATGATCATGATCATTTATGACTATCTCTTGATGTCTGACTACTAATGCAGTGTGAGTAATGGATCTTGAGGGACTTGGTAATCGTAGTCCTCTGTGGAATTGTATATTTTGATGACATGTACAAAAAACTTTTGATATATATATATATAAGAATTTTGATGTTATATGTCTTATTTTAATGTGTGAATGTTAAATGACAATGTGATTAGTTAAATAGCCTTTGTAAGATTACTCAATTAATATCTACATGATTTACCAAAGCTGATGTGTTATGCACTTATGATTGAAAGTAACATAACACACAAGATGAATTTTTGAATTGTATGAAACCTAAAGAAATTATAAAATGAATTAAATAATCACTTTAGTGTTCAAGACATATACATAAGCGTTTTTTGAGAACGAAGCAATGGGAAAGCCTATAGGATATGATCCAATAGCTCTAACAACACTACTTTATAAGTCATACCATTCAAAGGGACTAGACCTAATACCAATTTAGATGTGTGGAATTAATAGGGTCTTTAAGAGGAGTGCCATCACACTTTGTTAAGGTGTAAGCACCAAATCCATAATTTGTATTGATTACATAGGGTCCTAACCAATTAGGGCTGAATTTTTCTTTTTCAGCGTAATCAATAGTAGTGTTTCATTGATTTTCATTTAAAACTAAATCACCCTTGTTAAATATCCAAGGGATGACACTAGTATCATGTTTGCATTGTAATTGTTTGGTGTAAGCTTCAAGATGCTCGAGAGAGTTTATGCGTCATTCATGAAGCATTTCAAGCTGGTGTAATCATTGTTGCATATAAGTTTCATTATTGACAAGACCTTGGAGAGAAATCCATAATGTGGGGATTTCTAATTCCAAAGGTATGATAGCCTTGGTACCATAGATAATATTGAAAGGTGTATTTCCCGTAGAGGAGTGAACATGGGTGTGATAAGCCCATAAAAAATATTACAATTGCGTGTACCAATATTTTTGGTTTAGATTAACAGTTTTCTTGAGGTTTTGTTTAAGGATTTTATTAGTTCTTTTAGGTTGACCAATAGATTCTTGGTAGTAAGGTGTTGAAAAATGATGTTTAATATGAAAGGTCTCAAGGAACTTCTTCACATCATTATTTTTTAATAGTGTTCCATTTTTTGAAACTAATGCAGAAGGGAGTCCAAAGTGAGCGATGATGTGTTCCAATAAGAAATGTCATATCACATCAACAGTTGCGGACCGGAGAAAAATAGCTTCGACCCATTTGGTGAAATAATCCGTTGCAATAATGATAAACATTATTCCAATAGAAGAAGGTGGTGAAAATTTTTCGATTAGATCCAATCCCCACATAGAGAACAACCAAATAGGGATTTGGGAACATAGCTCGAAACAAGGAGCATGGATTAAATTTCTATGTTCTTGGAATTTGTGACATTGCTTAACATACGTATAACAATATTTCTCCATATTTTTCTTGTAGTAACCCATATGAAGGAGTTTTTTCACTAAATTTTTCCTCCAAAATGACCTCCACAAGTCTCAGATTGGGCTTGTTCAAGGGCAATATGAGTTTCAAAATACTTGACGCATCGTAGGGGAATTCCATCAAAGAAACTTCTATATAATGTATCAGAAAGTATTATGTACTTGGTCGCTAGATTTTTTAGATGAATGTGGGTGTTTCGGGTGGTACGCTCGGGAATGGTACCGTATTTTAAATAGTTATATATGTCATCATACCATTCACATAAATTACCTAGGAATGTTGGAAGCACGTCATGACATTTATCACTGATAGAGGGTTTCAAGAGTGGGTGGATGGTAAACATGATAGTTTCAGAACGATCTAAAAGAGATATGAGAGAAGTCACACAGCCATTGCATCTGTGTGCCAATTATATTTTCGAGGGATGTTATCAATGGTGAATGATTCAAATTTCTCTAAAAAATTTAGTACAAGATCCTTATATTGCAATAATTTATCATGTTTAGTTTGATAAAGACCATTGGTTTGTTTGATCACTAATTATGAATCACCAAAGATCTTAATATCTTTGACGCCCATGACTAAAGCTACATGCAATCCAACAATTAATGCTTCATACTCAACTATGTTATTATTACATAGGAAATTTAAGTGATATGAAAAGGGAATAGGCTTTCCTATGGGTAGAATTAATATAACTCTAGTGGTAGAGCCTGTTTGTTATCCATCAAAGTATAATTCCAATGTAGGAAGCTCTATGGTTAAAACACTATTGTCAGGAAAGGAGTTATTGGTAGGTAATGCTAAAGGTGAAGGAGCATTGGCTAAGTGCTTGGTTAAGGATTGGCCTTTGATTTATTTTTGGGAAAGAAACTTAAGGTACAACTCAGTCAACAACATTACCCATTTAACAAGATGTCTTGATAGGTCAGTTTTATTGAAAAGATATTTTAGAGGATAAAATTTTGTTAGCACTTGTATTTCTACATTTAGTAAGTAATGTCACAACTTACTAGCAATGAATACAAGAGGAAAACATTATTTTTCAATTGTTTTGTAGCGTGTTTCATAATATTTGAGAGTTTGACTGATGTAATAAACATGATGTTCTTTACCATTGTCTTCTTTTTGAGCCAACAATGCAGCAAGAGCATGGGAAGAAGTGACGATATAAAGGAGTGGTTTGTTTGGTATAGCAGGTTGTAAAATGGGTGGAGTTTATAGGTATTCTTTCAAACTATTGAAGGCCTATTTACAATTTTCATTCCAATCAAAATTCACATCCTTTTTTAGGAGGTGTGTAAAAGGCAATGTTCAGTCAGCTAAGGAGGCGACAAAACAACGAATGGCTTGAATCCTTCCTTGTAATGTGTGTAGTTGGGAAATGTTGTGAGGAGGTGGCATGCTAATTATAGTTGAGGATGAAGTTGAGAGTATAGTAAGTTTACTCAAATTTTGGATGTTTGAATGAGAGGAAGAGTCTCTCATTTATAGATTTACAAATTGGAATAAAGATTGAAATTGAGCAATGTGGGATCATTCAACATCCAATGGCTAGGTGCCATTTGTCAAGATGTGAATGGTTGATGGTTGTGCGCATTTTGTCCAAAGTGCCAATAAATGCAATTAGATGGAATTTGAACCTAAGGAAATGACATGTGTGAGAGAAAAATGAATGAAATAAATTCCACTTGGCTCAATGCACAAGGACATGTAAGAGGAGTGAATGCTTTGTTGGAAGTACCAATCCACTTGGAATTTTTGAATTCAAACTTGAGGGAATATTCCCTTTTTATGCCATGTGAGGGAAAATAGAGATTTAATAAATGAATTAAATCTATTTTCACGTGCAAGTTGCATTTTCTAGAGGATTTTAGTGATAGGGATTAACTTAATCAAGATTTTAATTAATTTAATGAGGGATTAGATGATTTGACCATTTTGACTTAGATTTATGAGCTGATTTAAATCAAAATGAGAGGAAAATGATTAAAGACTTAATTAAATAAAGATTTGATTTATTTAATTAAAGAGGGATGATATTTGATTTAAACCAATTAAAGATTTATTTAATTTAAATGAGATGAATTTAGGGATTAATTAAATAAAATGATTTATTTAATTAAAAGGGGATTAGAGAGTTAATTAAATAAAATTGATTTATTTAATTAACAGGAGATGATGGCTTAGTTAGATAAAGTTGATTTACTTAATTACGACATGAAGAGTGATGAATTTAATAAAATATATATTATTCGATTAAATGACTAGCAAAGGAGATGATTCAAGATGAAATGGTGTTAGTAACTCAGGATCTAAAGTGTCGGATCGAATTGTATATTTTCCATGTCAATATTTTTCCCCTCTTTGAAGAAATGTACTTGTTGCATTGATTCAAAGAATAAATTGTTGTGATCAAAGTTCAAATTTTTTAGCACTTTTCAAATGCCCCACTATTGCCCCTGTAGAAGGATTATGCTGGTATATTGCCCCCTCAAGAGATTGAGTGGAAATGTTAAAATTTTTCGATTGAGATCGCGATAAAATGCGAGAGGAGTGGTTCTATTGATCAAAGGACGAAAGATAATTCTTTGATCTAGACAATTTTGATGATGTGTAGATAGTCATCGACCATGGGTAGCCTCATGTATATTTTGATACAATACACCAATTTTAGATAGAAATGTTAGTAAAGATAGAATAATAAGAAAGAATAAGATGGATGGAAGGACGATCCACACAAGCCTATGTTATGAATGATGATGATGATGATTATTTACTTACCAAGAGTTGGGGTTTTCAAAGGGCCAATTACTTTATGTTTGATAACACACATAGGTATGATGCATCAAGGTATAAAGGACTAGGATGAAATTGTACCTACTGTGATGGAATTTAACTCGTCAATCAGATAGGAGTATTCTTGTTCACACTTGACATACAAAAACTTTGCTAGGATGGACCTAACAAAACAATTATTCGCCAAGTTATTTTACAAGAACATCCAACAAGCACAACAGATAAAAAAGATAATGATCATTCCCCCATTCCTTTCTCTCTAAACATGTTTTACTTAGGCATCGTCGAGAGGTTCTAGGAATGAGCAAAAAATAAGATAAGTCAAAAAAGACCAAGACAAAGTAAACAAACAAGCTAATGTTCTTCATATCGCTAGCCAAGGCTAAACTACTATGAGGTACCTGATGCTTATGTCCATTGTGGGAAGGATACATCCTAGGACATGTTGTGATCAGGGTTTTGGTGAGACTGATTAGGTGATAAGCTATTGATACTCCAAGTTGATCAACTTGCATGCTTACTAACCTAGACTTGAGACTTTTGACGATTGGGTGTTCACTTTGGAACTTGCTAGATTTGCCTTCGATTGCTTCATCAAAGGATGAAGGTGACGGTTGATTTTATTATGAGTGATGATAATCGTGGGTGAAAGCGAGATGAGATGAAAACACCATTTTGGATTTTTCAAATATTTTAAGGCTGTTTTTGGTATTTTTGAGATTTTTTACAAATGTTTTTGGATTTTGTTTCTCAGGGGCCGATCAAAGATGGCCTTTCCTACATTTAAGCTTAGAGACGATGTTATTTGGTTGACAATTGACTTGATTGCATGATGATATGGAAGGGAAACAGATTTCTAGATTGTGACAAACGCCTAAAGGACTGACCTATGGTGTGAAATAGATGGGAAAACAGATTGCCATTGTGATGGATGCCTAAAGAACTGACCTAAAATGTGAAATAAATGGGAAAACGGATTTCCATTGCGACGAACACCTAAAGGACTAACCTAAAATGTGAAATAAATGGGAAAACGGATTGCCATTGCGATAGATGCCTAAAGGACTGACCTAAAATGTGAAATAAATGGGAAAACGGATTGCCATTGTGATGGACGCCTACAAGACTGACCTAAAATGTCTCGGGGGATGATCAAAGATCAATCTTGCCTATGTTCAAGCTTAGAGACAACGTAGTTCAGTCGATGACTATTTTTTGATTTTTTTGATTTTTAAATGTTTTGGATTTTGAATGATTTGGATGTATTTGGATTTTCGCATGATTTTGACGATTTGTATGTGGATATGTGATGATATCAGTGCTCTATTTTGGGATTTAAAAAAAAACCAAGCTAAGGTTGACTGATCATATTGATGGATTGATAGTTTGACTAAGTGTGTTAAGTCAAACAAAACTGATAATGCCCTCGTAAAATCTAGGAAGTTGTGTTATCCTAGAGTAAACTCATACACGAGAGGGTAGTTTGACTAAGTGTGTTAAGTCAAATAAGATGATAATGCACTTCTAAACTCTAGGAAGTTGTGTTATCCTAGAGTAAACTCATGCACAAGAGGGTAGTTTGACTAAGTGTGTTAAGTCAAATAAGGTGATGATTGATTGGATTCGATTGATCAAGATTTGATGAAGCTTGATTTGGAACAAAATTGTTTAAATGATTTTATGTGATAGTGAAGTACACATTAGATGCAACTGATATCAATTGTTTGGATTGATGTTTGATGAAAGATAAAGCTTGATAAGGAACATATTTTTTTCAAAATATGCAATGGGCTAGTGATTTGGATTTTTGGCTCACAAATGCTTTGACCAATTTGATTTCATGTTTTCCAAATGTTTTGATCATCACATAAGTTGGAGGATATATATCAAGATTTATTTCCGAAACAAGATGTAAATATTTGCGCCCAGTGTCTACCAATGTATGGAATGCCATGGATGGATGGTTATGGTAAGCATGCAAATGATGCCAAGGATTATCTTGCAATAAGATAAGGGGTTCAAACAAAGGAATACTCATTTAGATAATGCTTCAAGGCTAAGATAATGTTGGGTAGGATAGGATCAATGAAAATGACCCATGTCAAGATGTTCACCATAAAAACGTGTAAAGTGTGCACCAAACTTGAATCAAGATTAAGGTAGCTTGGATTGTGGATGTAGATATATGAAAATGGATGGGATAAATGGTTCATGGATAAACGGATTTATTATGGATAAGATGGAGGGAATGTTGGCTTTATTATGAATGTGATAAGATGCTTTCAACTGAACTGACATATGTAGATTCTCGATTCTACACATGATGCCCATTTTCAAGGTTTTCATGAGAATTTTTTTTTTCTTTACTGTTTTCAATCCTTTTTCTAATTTTTTTTTAGGATTTTTAATATTTTTTGATATTTTTTGTATTTTCTGAGAAATTTTAAGCTTATGCTAAAGCACTTGGTGGTGTTGAAATTGGTGCTTCTATCATAATGTGCCATCGATATCCTTCTTGAAGAAGTTTCTTTGCCAAGATACATGCACTTGAAAGCAAATCTTGAGAAATTTGTTCTCCTTTGTTGATACCAGAGTTAACTCTGTCTTTGTGTGCACATTGCAATAGAGTGCCTTTTGAATCCTTATGATGAAGGGTCATTGCCAACACATGGTCAATGTGAGAATCAGATATCATGCATGGAGGCGTGGATGGAGTGTGTTTAGGATTAAAATATGGATTGGTTGACCGTTTTGAACCTTTGACTCTCCAAACTTGGGAAGATGAGCAATGATGAGTGGATACAGAAGTGTGCATGGAATTAGGACCAACTGCTTGATATACTTTGTACATTGCTTGAGAAGCCTACTTTTGTCTTTGTGGACATTTTTGATGGATACTTTTCCTTTTTTTATTTTTCCCCATAGTTTCTCTGAATAATGGAGTATGATACGGATCATATTTCTTTGTATTTTTTGGTATCCACTTGTATTTGATTTGTCTTTCATGCTTTTCTTCTTTTCCTTTGATCAAATTTTTAATGCTTTGATTCAAATCTTTCTTTTGATGTTGGTCCCATTTTGGGAATGGGGTGATGGGTGGATTAAGATTCGTGACATGGTTGGTTGTAGTATTGGCATTGATTTCATTATAAGGATTCTTTGTGCTCCTTATGTTGAAATTTGCTCGAGACGAAGTTGCCCCCAGTTTTATAGAGGTATCACTAATATGTTTATATCCCTTTATTGTTGAATAAACAAGGCCTTGACGCTTAGGATTGCCAATAATTTGTATTGATTCTAGGATACCTTGCTCATGTAGGAATAATCCTTTGCCTTGATAATTCATCCGTTGAAGCATTTTATTTGCAATAGGATATGATTTACCTTGGAAACAAGGTGCTACTCCTTCTCTGCTCTGTGGTCGATCTTCAAAGCTAACAACTTATTTATTGATGAGATAGCTTGCCCTAAAAAAAGTAAGTGATCCAAGTTTATAAGTGATAGGATCCTCCATATGTGGGATGAATTCTTGATTGATATATTTAGCTTGATCTTGTGAGATATCAAATTGTAGTGCTCTTCAAGAAGTGTTGATGAATCAATGTCCTCATAAAACTCTTCCTCATGATTCATTTCATAGGATGTTTCTGATTCACGACTTATGTAGGAGCCTTCTTCATGACATATTTCTAACATGTCTCTAGATTTCTCCATATCTTGAACATGTGTACAAATGTTAAGAGTAGGAGACTCTTGTTCCTTGGTAATTATATCAAAAGTATGAGACTCTTGTTTTGAATGAAGATCGTCTATGGTTCCATTCAAAGAAATCATCTCATGGGTAGATGGAGGGGTATGTGTTATGTGTTATGTGGATGTGATCATCTCGTATAGATAGGAGAGTGTCCATTATATCATTGTAGTATCTTGGAGATGTAAATTATTGATCTTGAATAATTTAGGAATTGCTTTTCACATGCTTTGGATCAAGTTCTTGACATGGGTCAATTTCAAAGAATGGATTTATTATAAAGGGTTCTTGGATATCTTGATTAGGCATAGGCAGTTTTCTCAAATGTCATGAGGTCAAAGTATGCCCATATGTTTTGAAAAGGATCATTACTAGACCTTGGTAAATGATGTTGATAATGCTTTGGAATAGATTCTTGAGATATGTTCTCTAACTCATTAGGTGATGTAGAGACATTTTCAACACTATCATTGGTCAAAGGATCTTGATCATCATTTTCAATGATTGTGGTGGGAATCTGTTGCATGCTTTTTTGAGGGAGTAATTCTTGTGTTTGTTTTTGAGCCAACAACACTTGTTGTTGGTTGTGTTGTTGTTGTTTTTCCAACAATGCTTGTTGTTTGTTTTGTTGCTACTATACCAACAAAGATTGTTGTTGGTCTAGCTGTTGTTGTGCCAACAAAGATTTTTGTTGGTATCGTAATTGGGATGTTCTTGTTGTGCTTGCAGGACTTGTTGATAGACTTATTGATAGATTGCTTTCAATTGTGCCTAGTATTGTGCTCGTGCCTATCGAGCCTAGTGTTGGGCTTGAGATTCAGCTTATGCTTTTTGGGCTGCTTGTGCCACTTGCACAACTTGTGCGGCTTGTGTAGCTTGTGCAACTTGTTGGGGGGCTAATTGCACTTGTGCTTGTTGAGCAGCTAGTTGTGTAGTTTGTTGGTTTTGGAGTTCCTTTTGGTGGGTAGCTTGTTGAGCAGCTTGCAACATGATAGATAATTAATTTTTCATGTTGTGTTATGGTGGTGGTGGCAGTGGATTGGGAATGGTGTTGATTGTCGGGGTTTCTTGAATGGTTGCCACTTGTTGTTGCGATACTCCTAGAAAAATGAGAGGATTTGATATGATGTTTTGCTTTATGATTGGAGTGTTGCTCGGATTTGGTTGATTGATGGCTGGTAAAGGGGGAAGGCTCATGCCTTGATTGTTTGGTTGATAGATTTGTAAGTTTTGAATTTTCTTTAAATCTATCAAAGGGAAAGGTGTTCCAAAATTTAGATTCAGAAAACTCACATTTGTTGTACCATTGAGGTTTTTAGGAGATAATGATCCCATGTATGGATTGTACAAATGCAAGTTTTGAAAATCAATTGGAATTGCGAGACTTGGATAGTTTTTTTTAATTGGACTACTCACGATGTATGAATTAGGTTTATATTCCATGTTCTTCTTGTGTTTTGACCTTGTTGACCTCTGAGGGGCTTAGGACCAATGATGAGATGAAGGATGAAAGGGGTGAATGATATGGGTGTTTAAACTCTTAGGAACTTTGGATCAATGCTAAAATTTAGGACTTCTTTTTGATTGATGAAAGTTTGATTAAGTGTGTTAAGTCAAACAAAGTGATAATGCCCTTGTAAACTCTAGGAAGTTGTGTTATCCTATAGAAAACATGTACACAAGAGGATAATTTAGCTAGGTGTGTTAAGCCAAACAAGGTGATGTTGATTTTTCCTAAAAGTCTAGCATAAGTGATGGTTTCAAAGTTCCAAAAGTTGTTGGTGAAATGAAATTTTGATAAATGTTTGGATGGGGTGAAGTGTTTGACTTGATCATAGATGAACCTACGAGGACCTATTTACAAGACCAAGGTAATGAAGAATATGTTTTTCCCTAAAAGTGGTTCAAACCAAAAGACCAATGTTGGCATGAAAACCCAACGAGCCAAAAGAGACCAAGCACATGTGTGGTTCAATTGTCTTTTATCTTGCTTAGGTTTGGTTCTTTTTACCACAAAAACTTTCTTGATTATGATTTTCAAATTGTATGTTCAATGTCCTAATTTTCTTTCATCCCACAAAGTGCATTATGTGGAAATCAAGGAAACCAAGGCAAAGGTTTCCTAGTCTTGACTTTGGGAGAAAAAAATTGAGATGTATGAATGTTTAGAAGCCTTCTAGAGATAAGAAACCCTAGGTACAAGTAGTAACATGTGGACACCTCCAAGGTATTTTTCTTTCAAAGGGTTTGAAATTCTGATAATTCGTTGAATGTTTGTTTTTGAATGTTTTGAGACCCAAGCAAAGTGTTTTGATTTAAATAACATGCACAACCCTAGGCTAAAAATACAATATTTGTTGGGTTCCCACTTGGACAAATCCAGCTGCGCATATTCAATGTGGATGATTAGATGCTTGACCACACAGGCTCCCCCTTATAGTGCACTCGCTTCTCGGGTCAGCCAAGCATCAGTACCCATGAATCTCCCATGGCATACTTTTCATCTCTACAATAGAACCACATGTATACTTTGGGTGGCTTCAAAGGACATGACCTTTTGCACCAAAAAATAGATAGGATTTTAGCCTTTTCTAAACAAGGATTTTAATGTGGGAATTCCATTCATGGGGGACTATCCATTCGGCAAGAGACCATTGCTTCACTTCTTGTCGAAATAAGCTTCATGATTATCGAACTTTCCTCAAGAATCCACAGTTATATACTGGTTGGAAGTTTCTTGGCTTTAGCATGTTCTCGGTTGGGTCATTCCCTTGGGTGATTAATTTTTCCCACAAGACAGACCCGCTAAGATAAACAAAATCAAGCTAGCATATCTCGTAGTTCAATCGACCTTCATTGAAAAAAAAGAGAGAACACTTGCAATATATCGTGCTCACACTCACATGTTTGGTTCAATTTTAATTCCAAAAATGAAATGTGTAGGCAATTATTTTATTCAAATTAAGATCACCAAAGAACTTTTGATGATATTATCTTGAATAAATAATTACAAAAAAAAATAGCACTTGTTCATTTTAAACCCTCAAAGCAAAATGAATTCTTTTTAAAGCACCAATTCAAATTTGGAAGTTTTTTTGTTTAATTGTTAAACCTCAACCAAATCTAGTAAATTATTTCTAAGGTTCATTTTAAGCCTTTGTTTGCAAACTTTTGAAAGAAAATTTGTGTTCTTTTTAGAGCCCAAAAACAAAAATTAGTGTGTCCCAAAAGCATGAAGGGATAAAATCCTTAAACTTAGAATTATAATTGCTTCGAAGAGTGTCTAAAGACACTTGATACAATAGAGAAACGATGTCATAAGAAGCTTTGATTTTGTTTCCTCCTCCCCTTTTTGATTTCCTGACCTGCAAAAGTGCTCAAAATTTTAGATGAGATCAATAAACAATAAGATGTAAGGGTTAGATGAATCATCAAGCATAAAAACCCTAAAAATTAGACCAAATTTCATAGTGTTTTGAGATTAGGTGAAAATTTAAATTTTTTATCTCTATCAAAGTTGAGAAACACCTACACCATTGGATAGATTATGAAATTCTACCCTATTTAAAAAAAAACTTTGAAAAAGACCAAAAAATGACCAAGATACAACCATTTTAAGTTTGGGTGAAAAAATAAGAAATCAAAGGCGACACCCTTTGTAGTGGCACTATTTGCAAATGCGGCGTTGTTTGAGTTTCAAGTTGTGCTCTTGTTAAGTTAGCATCTTTGTTTGGAAAAAAAGAGACTGCAAATGCGGCACAATTCCTTCTAGCAGCTCTGTTTGACTTCTAGCTATGCTATTTGACTTGGGAAGACAAAAAACACAAAAATAGCGAAATTTTACCAAAAAATTTATTAGATTCTTCAAGTGCGCCCTCCTTCTAGCGCCAAAATGTGAACCCAACTTTCATACCTAGACAAAAACAACAAACAAACATGTTATTAGATCAAAATGCAATATGAAAGAATGATTCCCCATGAAATCCATTTACAAATACTCAAAATAGGAAAATGAAGAACAAACATGAAATATAGATGAAATTCTAAATTAAGAAAATGTAAACTCTTGATCCCATGGGGGATTTGGTGCCAATTGGTGTGTCAAAATTGGCCCTTTCTCAACTCATTAGTTGCAATGTTGATGATGTGTGGAGTGATCCACCTTGATGAAGATTCAATCAAGCTCCATGATTAAAAATTTGCATAACCTAGCTAAGAGTTTGATGAAATGGATGAAACTAGATATGCTTGAGGATGAAGTTGAGGATTTTGCAACATAACCTTTCCAATGGTAATAGGTAAAGTAATGACACTAAGCGGTTGCTTTGCAACATTATTGAATCCTCTAATAGATAAGGAGTCAGATTTGATTTGTGATTCATCCACACATAATCTACCAAGGAGCGTTGCATTGCACACATTAAGGGTAGAGCCATTGTCAACTAGGGTTTGTTTGATTCCTATCCAATCATATTGGGCTATTATCATAAAGGCTTCATTTTTATTTCTTAATTATATAGGAGGGAGATCATGTTGATAGAAGGTAATGTCAACATTAACTATATTCATTAATTTTTATTAGAGCTGCCATATCTTTTGCATTCATACTAGGAGGAGCCACTATCTATTGCTATTTTGTTTGAAGCATAGAATGATAGTTGGGGGAATCCTAAATTAGATCCCAAAGGGATATTTTGGCAGGAGTATTCTTAATTTGTTCAATGAGATCGTACTCCCTAAGTTGTGAATTTAAACAAGGGGCCATAGGTAAGATAGTGTTGGGTAAAGGTAGGGATGTTGAGGTGGCTTGTTGGGGGTGTGGGTTATTTATAGTGTAATGGGGATGAGCAAAAATATCCTTCCTAGGTGGGTAAAGGTTAAATTCAGATTTGGATGGATTTTGAGGTTGAATTGCATTGAAATATTTTGTTTGAGGTTGCTCACAACAAACCATAGTGGATGAGTTAGGTGAGATGAAGTCTTTAAGAGTTTCATCTAACATATCCATGTCATCACAACTAAAAGGTTTGGGGGAGAGGTTATTGGTGGCTGGTTTGGGTTTATCATCACTAACCTTAGTGGATGAATTGACTAAGAGGAAGCTCTATGGAGCTTCATATAACTTAGCCAAGTCATCACTACTAAATGGTTTAGGTGAGATAGTTTTCCTATAGTGAAGAAGTGTATGAATAGTTTTGTGTGGTGTTTCTAATGTTTTGGCTTCATGTTCTAATGAATTTTCTTTAAACGAACTGGGAACAAATGCTGAAAATGAAACTTGCAAAGATCTAATGATATTCGTAAATGCCATCAAAGTAAAATATGCTTATGCTAATGATGACCATAAAATTAGAAAATAATTGAATGTAAAAAAAAATCAACTGGAACATACAAAAACTTCAAAAACTGCCAAGGAAATATAGAAATCATTGATGCAAAATGATCACTAGAACTAAGTCACCCAAGGTGACGAATCAGTCCCAATAGGCATATATTTAAATTTTTCTATTTTTTTTGATAAAAAATGATGTGTTCTAGACTATAGAGTGCATATCTAAAGTGTATATTTAGAATTTCTCTATCATGCAAGGAAATAAGATGCCAAAATGAAATTTTCACTAATACAAAGTGTGAAACCCTAGGATGCAAATTTAAACAATGCAACAAGTAATGCATTGTTAATAAAAGAGGGTCCTAGGATGCAAGTGTAGGCTAGATCAGAAGTAAGATGATTCTAAATTCAGGTTTACCAAAATGAACCAAAAATTTTTGTGGGAAAGAGGGTTCCCCAATGGGCTTCTAGGGTTTTCACCTAGAAGGTAGAGATGATTTCTCTTTAATGCACTAAAATTTCGAAGTTCATTCAATATTTATTTCTAGATATGATTTGAAGTGTATCTATGTGAAGGTCCTAAATGCAATGAACTAAAAATAGAAATAAAATAACTATTTAATACAAACTAATGAAACTTAGGTTATTTTACAACACATGATGATATGCAAAAGGATTAAAATAGAGACTATGTAATACAAGGTAAGAGAACATACAAGAAAAGTGCACCTGGAAACTAACAAGGGCTGAAGTGGGAATTGTAGAAGCCTATGAAATTCTAGAAAATCAACTTTTTAGGCCAACTGGGGCACTTACGCCAAGCTAGGTGACTAAGTCCTAGTTCTGGCAAACTATTTTGGGCTCCGTTCCATCCAACTAGGTACCCAAATCTCCAAAAATCCTTGAAACAATCATGCAATGGGACTAAGTCTCCACCATTGGTGACTTAGTCCATTCCATATTTTCTAAGAATTAGAAAGTGGAAACGAAAGCCTATAGTCTACAATTTTATTTCTCACTGAAATATGGGTCCAGATCTGTGAAATCACCTACAAAATAGTGTGTATTTTGGTTTCTAATGTGGGATTTTCCTTGGTCAAACCCCTAGTTGGTATTTAAACTTTGAAAGAGATAAGAAATCTACTTAAAAACCTACCCCTAAGTGTGTCTAAGACTAGGAAATCTGAAGTATTATGCAGCCCTATTCTAATGTGTAAGAATAAGATGCATAAAATGAAAAAAGAACAATGCAAGACTCATTCTAAGAGTAATAGATCACATTAGAAATGAATCTTAGTGACATGAAAAACTTCCTTAGCCTGAATATTGAGAGAAAATGGAAGATGGAACCACTTTGAAAACAAGTCTTTAGATTGATTTGATGGTTAGTTCCATCTCCTCAGCCTAGATTTATTCATGATTCTCCATAAACATCCATGATCAATCCTTTACAATGTGAGATCTTGAGTGAGAAGTGAGCTTGGAGACCTTAAAAACCCTAGTTTTTTTCCCTAAGCTTCAACTTTGCTATAGAAAGAGTAATGACTAAAAGGGTCCTAAAAAATGACCTAAAAACATGTATTTATAAGCAACAATACCTAATTTTAGGTTATTTTGACCTAAGAGGCTAACACCCATCAAGAATTTTTATCAAGTTGGAGATTTTCCTACTAAAAAATGCAAATAACCATAAAAGGGACTAAGTCGCCACCTTGGGTGACTTAGTTCCACTAGCGGTTTTTGAGGTGGGATTTATGATATTTTAGTGATTTTGATGTTGTTTGTCAGGACTTGTATGATTTCTTAGGTGAAACATGCCTCAAAGTCAAGGATAACGAGTCTTAGGGGCCTATAAGTGTTGTTTTAGGAGAGTGATGATGCAAGGGTGTCTAAAGTAGGACAGAATTAGGTACAAAATTTTCCTTTTCTTCAAAGGTATACTATTTTTGGCAACACAAATCGAAACAAAATTAATCTAGTCAAGGAGTCTAGTGTCCCACACACATGATAGAATTTTATTTTGAAGCTCTGGAATATGGAGAGATTATATTATCATAACAATAGAATGAATGAAATATACAATGGATCAATCCTTAAGAAAGGAGATCGTGCAAAACCTAAAAGAAACCCTAATAGGTAAACATTTAATGGTTAAAATAATTATTAAATGTCACATTATGCAAACTAAAGTGAAATATTAAGAGAGGAATAAAGGTAACTTAATTAACACAATTAAGTTAAAAACTTTACTCTAACACCCCCCTTAAGATGAGCAAGAGTGCAGCTACAAAAATGCCCAACAAAGAAAAGGTAACTACAATACATGAAAGCAAACAAGGGTCCTGACAATTAGGCCTGATCAAGTACCCGAATACAACCAAATCTCTATAAAGGGGAGAAATAGAGAAAACCTCATGGGAAAAACTCTACTCCAAAAAGAGATGAAAAAAGAAAGTACAAAAGGAATGTCTCAAGAGACTCTCTCAAGAACATATGCAGATATACAATTAGTTAACCCCCCATGAGAGAGAGTGGAGACTCCAAAGCCCCCTAGAACCCATGTGCCAATGATCAAACCAATGTGTCTCCTCAGAGGAAGAAACAGATCCGACGATCGAGGAAGAGGAAATCCCTAGATGTGAGTTGAAAATGGAAGTCCTGGATGATGCTCACTAAATAAATGAACTACAAAATGAGTGTCTAAATAAGAAAATGGTGAATTAAACAACTCAAGATGATCTTGAAATGGAATATCCAATGAAGAAGGGATAATAGGTGTGTTGAATATATCATCTATGAGGAAAGAAATATCCTCTGATATGGCCTCAACAAATGAACTTGATGGCTGGATGAGTGGAGCAACAATGTCAGTCACAGCTGAAGAGGAATCCTACTGAATAGATGTGATCTCAACACTAGACTCATGAACAGATGTAAGAACACATAAGTTCAACTGATCGAAATTCTACTTAGATACTGCATGCTTTGTTTTAGAAAGAGAGGGAGATGGTGGACCAAAGTGTGTGAATGCATAAAATTGGGAAGAATGATCAACTGTCCCTATTGCAAAAATGTTACCAGTCTGAATGTCTCTGATGTGCACTAAATTAGGTGTGAACTCAAAAGTCTTCCCTATCCCACTGTGATCAATCTGGTAGATGGAGAGAAGGTTAGTTGACAAAGATGGAACACATAGTACATCATTGAATGTACCATCATCAATGTCGATAGAACCTTTCCCACATACACTCATATAGGTGTTATTACCCATCAATATGTGTGGCAAGGATGCAACCTTGAAAGATGAGAACATGTCCTGAGAAGATGCCATATGGTGTGAAGCACCTAAATCCAGTAGCCATCTAGATGAATGTGAACTAGTGGTTGCACATAATGCATGACCCTTAGTGGGGCTTTTCCATCCATCTGGAATGATGGTGAAGAAGAAGACATGCCTAATGCAGATGAAGAAGAGTGATGAATATGGTTCTTCTCAAGAAGAGCTATCAAATCTTAAACCTGTTTTGTATATCAATCTATCTTCTTCTCATAACACTTGCACTCATCATGTCCTAGCTTAGTGCAATAAGCACACTTAGGTATGTCTTTCTTCGACAATTCCCCCTTACGAGAAGGTGAATCAAAAGTGTTATGTGAACTAGAATCCTTCCAATGCTCTGTGCTCTTTGGTTTCTGTTTCTGCTTCTGCTTTTGCTTCCCCTGAGATAACTGTGCTACCAATGCTTGGTGCGGTGATCCTGTGAGAGCATCAAACTATGATATCTTAGCCTGCTCTTGTGTTAAACGATCATAAAACACCTCAAAAGTAGGCATGGTAAATCGATTGCCCAAGATATCCATAGTGGAATAGAAGGTAGATGATAATATTTGAAAGTTCCCATGAAGCTTTGACAAAATCAGGTAAATACACTTTGTATCAGTCTTAACCCTACCACAACCCTGTAGAAGAGATCTTTGTTGTTTGAATTTCATCAGAAAGTACTTAATGGAGGGAAAAAAATTAGGTACAAGTGAAGTCAACTCTGCCTCAATCTGTAGTGCACGGAACTGATTGATGGTACCAAATAAATAATTGAACTTGGTCCACATTTCAAGAGGATTGTTACATGCATCAAGATGAAACAACAAGTTGTCTGAAACATGCGAGGAAATAAAACCCATAGCCTCATCCATCTTATTTCTATGTTGCATAACCTCAAATGGCCTGGTCAAAACTAGTTGAGCCATATCTAAACAAGATCACAACCCCTTTGATCTGAGAAGACGTGTCATGAATGCCTTCTAGGTATGATAGTTATGAGGTGTGAGAAGTTCAATAGTAGAAGTGTATTCAGCCATGTTTGGAGAGGTTTAATAGATGTTCAATTTGAATATTTTTTGGTTTTCTGAAGTAAATGATAGAAAGCAAGAGAAAAACTACCCCCACAATGCAAAAAACCAGAAAAACTACCCCCTAATAGAGATTTTTCAGCAAAAAAGCAGGAAAAAGAAAAAATGGTTTCAGACTAAAACTTGTGTACTTGAAAAATTTTCTAAAGAAAATAATAGTATATCTGAATAGAGCACGTTCATAGCTTTCCGACGCCTATTCGTTTTCAAAAGATGAAGCAAAATTGAGAAAGTTATGCCCCTCGGAGTGCAAAAATCAACATTTGTCTTTGACTATGAAAAAATGCATGCAAACTGCAAAATTTTGAAAAATCTCTTGCATCATCAGAATAGGCTTGGAACTAGCTTTCTGACGCCTTTTTTTTTGAAACTTCAAGAAAAAATGCCCATTTTACACTCGATTTCATGCAAGTAGCCGAAAACGCACAATCAGACCCCCTACAACACCTGGGGCAGAAAAAATAAGCCCCTGGTACTCGTAGTGACTAGGGGGTTGGGCGGCTGGCTCCTCAATGGAGCCCTTGGTCAGAAATATGACCGACAACAGGAACTACAAGCGTCGGCGGGCTTGAGCGCAGGTACCTGGGTTCCTATATGTTCGCGACCTTCGTTGATGGGGGCGGGCACTTAACTCTGGAGCAACAAACCGATAAGTGAGTGGAGGCCATAGGTTGGTGGTAGTGGATGGGAGGCCGTCGAGCGGAGCTATGGTGATGATTTTCTTTTATACGAGTGGCGCCCCAAAACTAAAAAAAAACTTTGGTTTTTTGAATTTTTTTTGAATTTTTTTTCTTGAAGACTGTCCCTCAAGCCATACAGCCTTGGGGCCAATTTTTTTTTTGCCTTTTTGGTTTACAAAGGCCAAATCGAACAAATTTTATATGAAAATAAGGGGTTTTTGGATGCTCTAGAGTTAATGGTGAGGTTCATTTTGTTCAAAATTTTCCAAAACATTAGGCGACCCCCAGATCCATAAAAAATCAACCTATAAAACTATGAAAGCCCGATCCAACCCTCATAGCTCCAAATTCTTCAAACAAGAATAGGCTGCAATAGGTCCGCACTCTGATACCATGTAGAATTTTTCAAAACCAACTTTAGAGTCCAAGAACACTTGCATGCAAAAGGATACTTGTCACAGGGAAGAGAATGGACGAAAAAGCAAGCGAGGGTTTGAAGCTCTAGAATATGGAGAGATTATATTATCAGAAAATAGAATAAATGAAATATACAATGGATCAATCCTTAAGAAAGGAGATCGCGCAAAACCTAAAATAAACCCTAATAGGTAAAAATTTAAGAATTAATATAATTATTAAATGTCACATTATGCAAACTAAAGTGAAATCTTAAGAGAGGAATAAAGGTAACTTTAT
This sequence comes from Sequoiadendron giganteum, assembly GCA_007115665.2. NCBI lineage: Eukaryota > Viridiplantae > Streptophyta > Pinopsida > Cupressales > Cupressaceae > Sequoiadendron > Sequoiadendron giganteum. The sequence goes on along the minus strand of CM021103.1, from coordinate 123,066,486 downwards.
TAACACAATTAAGTTAAAACCTTTAATCTAACAGTATGCACAAATAATGTGGTAGAGTACAAAGCATTGCTACTAGGGTTTTGGTTAGCTAAAAATCATGGAATCAAGAAACTAAGTAATTGGTGACTCGAAGCTAGTTGTTTCCCAAGTAAGGTCAAAATTTGCATCCAAGAACAAAAGGTTGAAGTAGTATAGGAATGTTGTTTGGGACTGAATTGAGAGATTTGATATTTTGGAATATAATAGTTAGAGAGAAAAAAGAATCAATTGTCTAATTTGTTGGCCAACATTGATCTTAGGCCAAATCACATAACATTTTCTACCATCTCCAAATTTAAAGTGTAGACATGGCCATAAATTCCTGAAAACATATAGAACTTGCAAGTCTTCAATGATGATGAAGACATACTAAATTTTTTGACATGTGTGCACTAGTATTATAGTCAAGAGATTTATTTTGGAGCATTTGAACATTGATGGTGTGGATGGAAAGGAAATAGTATTTAGTAATGAATTAATTCATCTTAAGGCCAACAAGATCCCAAAGGGTCTCGTGAACTTAGAAAGGGTTTTTGATTGTCCTAACAAGAGTAATATCAAACAAACATCCAAACACCTAGAGGATTTAAACGAAGTTGACCTAGGTACCAAAAGTGCTCCAAAGAAAGTATATGTGGGGAAAAAGATGAAGACCCTTGTAAAATAAATGTTGATCGCTTTACTTAGAAAATATAGGCATGTTTTTTCTTGGTCATATGATGACCTAAAGGTCTATAGAGAGGAGTTTTTTCAACATGAAATTCCTCTTAAATTAGATGGAAAGCCCTTTAGGAAAAAACAAAGGCCTATTAATCCTACCTTGGAACCTAAAATGTAGGAAGAATTGGTCAAGCTAAGGGATGCAGGCATCATCAAGCCTATCAAGCACTCATCATGTTTGGCTAACCTTATGCTAGTGAGGAAGAATAATGGTGACATTAGGTTGTGTGTGGATTTTAAAACTCTTAATGTGTCATTAATAAAAGACAACTATCCATTACCAAACATGGAGGCCATGCTACAAAGGGTAATTGGTTGTGAGCTTTTATTAATGATGGATGGTTTCTCGAGCTACAATAAAGTAAAAGTTAAAGAGTTTGAGCACTACAAGAATGCATTTACCACTCCTTTGGGAACCTATGTGTATGTGAGAATGAATGTTGGCCTAACAAATGTTATTTATACTTTTCAGAGAGCTATGGATGTAGTGTTCTATGATTTTATATATATTTTCTTAGTAGTTTATCAAGATTATTTAATTGCTTACTTAGAGAAAGAAGAACAAAATTGCATGTAATTGGAGAAATTTTTTATCAGGGCTTTATAATATGGGATATCACTCAATCATAAGAAGTGTTCCTTTTGAGTTACTAAAGGAAATTTATTTTGACACATAGTGTCTTAAGGAGTGATAATAGACCCTGAAAAGGTAGTTGCAATAGACATGATCCCACAAGCAAAGAATACCAAGGGAATTTAGTAATTCTTTCAATAGATAAACTTCCTAAGAAGGTTTGTCACTAAATTTTTAGAGATCACCTACCCTATATATAAAATGATGAAGAAGGGTGAACAAGTGGTTTGGAGTGAAGAGCTAAGTAAAGCTTTTAAAATTATTAAGCAAGCAATAAAAGAGGTTTCCGTTCTTAGGACTCCTAATTTTTCCAAACCTCCACATTTTCTCTTTTGCATCCTTCCATACAATTCCTACAATGTCATTGTAGAAAAATGGAGAAGGTTTTGAACAACCAATTGCATTCTTCAAGTCATTACAAGCTACAAACCTTAAGTAAGAAAAGTAAGCATATGCATTGGTTAAAGCAGTAATTTTTTTTAGAACATATCTTATGGGGAGCAACAATAATTGATTATGTTCCTAGTGTTGTAGTTAAAGACATCTTCACCCAGAAAGATGTCATAGGTAGAAGATAAAAGTGGATAAACAAATTTCAAGAGTTTAATATTGATCCTTAGGTTACCAATCTGGTTAGAAGCCAAGGTTTAGCCAAAATGATGACTAAGACAAATCTAGAAGCTAACAAAATTAATCAAGTGGAATATAAATATGTGTCACCAATTTGTGATATGTAGACCCGTGATTGGTATAGGCACGTTGTTAAATACTTAAAAAGCAATGCAGTGCCCTGAAGGATAAACAAATAATAAAAGGGGAACTCTAAAGCTGCAGGAAATTAAGTATGTCATTATTGATAATGAACTATGGTGGAGGAGTCAAGATGGGGTTCTATTAAAGTGTGTTGATGGTGCAAAATCCTTTGAGCTTTTAAATGAGATGCATAATGGAGTGTGTGAATGGAATTACATGGCAAATAAAACTGCTCATAAGATCTTGAGAGAAGGTTTTTGGTGGCCTATAGTGTTTAGGGATGCCCTCATGATGGTGAAGGAATGTGAAATTTCCATTAAGACATATTTCAATCCTTAGAGAACTTTCCATTAAGACCTATTTCAATCCAAGCACCCTTTCAACAATTGGGAATTGATTTTATAGGAGAAATATCAAAAAAATACAAAAGAGGACACTCTTGGATTCTAGTTACCATAGAATAATTCACAAAATGGGTTGAGGAAATCCCCACCAAAAGGGAAACAAGTAAAGTGTTGATTGAATTCTTATTGGACAACATATTGATTAGGTTTTGGGTGCTAGAAAAGATTGTCTCTGATTATGCAATGTGTTTCAAATTTGATGAGTTTTGAGTTTTTGTGATAAATATGGTATTTAGGCATCCTATTCATCTCAATATCATCCACAAGGAAATGGATAGGATTAGTCAAGTAACAAAATACTAATGAAGATTGTTAAGAGAATAATATAAAAGAACAAAAGGGCTTGGGACTAAAAACTAAAATTGGCATTGTTGGAAAATAGGGTGAGAGTTAAAAAGGCAACAAGATACTCTCCATTTGATTTTGTTTATTGTATAACTAAAATATTACCACAAAATAATTAGATAAAAATTTATAAGTTTATCCAAGATTATGATGATGATATGTGTGATGACATGAAACATAGGATTGATGCTTTGATGGAAGTGGATGAGATAAGGAGAGATGCTCAAAAAATGAATGCAAAGTTATAGTTACAAGTTAAGAATTTGTATGATAGAAAATATTCTCCAAGGAAATTTGAGGTCGAGAGTGTTGGAAGAATGAAGAAGAACATATCTCTTAATGTAGTTTTGGTGTTGTCATTAATGTCACCATGATATATGAGTTGCAAATGCAATTCAAAGTCAAATTTGATCCGATATTCTAAATCGGTATGTAGAAATGTCCTCCGGTATTTTGGTCTACAATTATCCTTTGGTAGTCATCATTTCTTGTAGTTTTGGGAAATGGTTTTTGGTTGTTGGAGGTGTGCAAGTTCAAAATCTCGTGTGTAGTGGTGCTTGTATACAATGTAGGCGTCGTTCTGTTGATTGAATTTTGTTATTGGGTCTAACTCTAGCTGACCTAATAAGTAGTTGAAGTTGTAGTGGATTAAATTTTGTATTGTGAATGTATGTGCAACCTATTATAATGTCCAAGCCAACATGATATACAGTGCTACATACTTGAATTATTTTTTAGAATATTTTGTGTATGCTTGAAGCTGAACTGATTGATGCTTGCAGACAAGTCAGATATATATAATGGATAGTTTGGAGATTGAAGTGTGAGGAATATGTGAAAAGAGAATATTGGTTTGCTGGCATGCAAATTCTTTGAGATTCAAAGGAACTGAATCTACACTTGTGAGGTGTATCTTCATCAGTTCATATTCTAGCTATAAGCCATTTTGTTAATATATCTTTTGTAGGTAGTGAGCCTCTCTTTTGGATAGTGAGCCCTAGCAGTGAACCACCTTTTATAATATCTTATACCCGATATACTATATTGTGAGTTAACCCTCATCATGGTTTTCCCCATTTTGGGGTTTTCACATAAAAATCTTGGTATTCATGTGTTGTGTATTTTCATGCTCTATTGATGATTTTAATTATCTTAACTATTATATGCATTAGAATAATTGGATGGTATTTGTTCAATAATTTTAAGAAGATACTGATTCACACCCCCTCTCAGTATCTTGGGTATTAAACAATTGGTATAAGAGCTTGGTTCCTCTGAAGAAGCCTAACAACCTGAGGAAGATCTTGAAGATTGAAAAAATGGATGACAAAGAAGAACTCCAGATAGCCCTTGATGATCTCGACAAAGCTGAAAATGAAAACATAGATCTGAAATAAAATCTTGACAAGGCAAATGAATGCATCCAAATATTGAAAGAGCAATTGAATAAATTCAAAGAAAGACACATAGAAGTTAGTGAGTAATTAAAACAAGCAAATGAAGAGGCTACCAGATTGAAGGTGCAAGTGGAGAAAAAGAAGATAATTAAAGAGTGTTTGAATGCAGTAGTGCAAAGCAAGTCTGATGAATGATCTAGGCTTGAAAAAGTAATTAACTTGAGAGAAGATTTGGAAAAAGAAAAAGTCAGTGAAGATAGATTCAAGAGAAGCTCCACCAGGCTTGATGAAATGATTGGAGGGTAGAAAAATCTAAAGACAAAGGAGGTATGGGATTGGAAATAGGTCAAAGCTCAAAAGTTGTGAAGACCCCAAACATTGTGAACAATGAAAAGAATCAAGGTGAAGCAGATCATACAAGAAATATAAGAAGAAGACCACATATCAGATAACCAAATGATCAAAGGTGCCCATCCTTGAATGGCATTTATTTTTCATGCAATAAATTTGGCTACAAGGCAACTGAGTGGAGGAGTAGGATAAATTATTTTTCTGGTTCCTTCTTTGGACAATGTTATGCATGCAAGAAGATTAGACATAGAGCTAGTGAATATATAACTCCTACGATGAATTAGTTTAATGGAGGTAGAATGCATCAATCCTTTGTTGGATACTACTATACATGAAAAATGTTTGGACACAAATAAAATTACTACAAATCAAGGATTAATGGAAGTCAAACAAATCAGAGAAATGTTGTCTGCTACAATTGCAACAAACCAAGACATATTTCAAGAGTATGCAATAGTAAAAAGGGAAAAAAGACTTCTTCGGTAAAAAAGGATGAACTTGTGAAGAATATTGACAAATAAGAGGTTAAGCAAGAAATGAAAAAGATATGGAAAAAGAAAGAAGATCCAAAATATTTGGATGAGTTTATGCCCTCATCTGATGTAGACAATTCCTTTGGGAATTAGACCTAACATGGTCTTAGGGGGAGAGTTAACATAAAATTGTTCAACCCCCTAGATTTTGGGCATGTCAATCTTTGCAATGAGGATATGTTGTAAGGAATGAATAGGAAGAGGTTATGCAAAAGAAACTGGAAGAAAAAGTGTAAGAATGTTCATTTGCGGAGCATATTAGGGTTTTTCAATGCCACAAAAGGGTTTTTACTAGCTTTTCAAATTCCATCACATTTAATGTAAATCAGGGCATCACATTGATATATAAAGAAAAAATGGAAAGGAATTTTAATTACTTGTGGATTCAAAGAAAGTGGAGAGGGATTTGGAGCGTTCTTGAGGTGATTTGAAGTGTGAGATGTGCAAACCCTAGTTTCAATTTTTCATGAAAGAAAAAGGTATTTTATGCTTCTATGTTGTTGTGAGCTTGTGAAAATCCTCTCTTTGAAATTATTATAGCTCATTGTGTTGAAAAATGGCAGCCTTGTAGTCGTGAAAACATTAGAAAGACCTAGACCTTCTTATAGGAAATATTATATGAAGGTTTTCAAAGACGACCCTTTGGGTGCCTTCTCATCGATTCCTCATGGTGCCATGCCTACTGAAGGCAGTAGGTTGTACATTAGAGTCAAGGATGAGGAATTTAATCACAACAAACTGATAGAAATGTGGTAGAATGATCTCACCGGGGATGATTTATCGATAAAACTCGAGTATTCAAATATTATGGCGAAGAAGTTGGATCGATGGAACTCCTTCCATAATTCAAGTTCCACTCTTGATGATAAGTATGTTAAACCTATCCTTAGCATAATGCATGATAATTTATTCTAGATTGACAGACGCCATTTGATAACTAAGAAAGTAATCAAGGCAATTATTGGACTATGTGATACCAGACTGATACTAATGTTGAAACCTGTGAAGAATTAAGTGGTGATGGAACTCGTTGGTGCTACATTTGATAAAAGGGATCTAACTATTGAAAATGTGCGTCAAACTTACTAACATGAAACTACTGAAAGAGAAAAATTAGTGAGACCCTTGGGATGTCTTGCTAGAAAGAAACTAGGTTGTGAAGGTTCAAAATGATCATGTCGGTGTGACTAATGGTCATTCTTGATGATGAGATCCATCGGAATGAACTGAACGGTCAACAAAAGTTTTATATCTCTCGACAAAGGTAGGAGTCTGACCGACAGGCAATGATTGGTGAGAGTCTTGCCGATGGTACTTAGTCAAGCTAACTTTGGTCTTCGATAAGACTTGGGAAGATTAGATAGACAGTAGAAGTCTGGCCAATGGGATATGATCGGTGTGAATCTTGTCGATGGTTATTCATCAATGTGAAATAAGACTTCGACCTAGCCTTAAGATCTTCATTTGATGGTTGAAGTCTAGTCAATGGATTGGGATTAGTGTAAGTCTTGTTGATGGATGGCATCAAAGTAACCTGGGTCTTTGGCCTAGTTTTGGATGATCATCCTGATTGTATTGGTCTGCATGATGGAATCAATCGGGCTACGTATCCCTGATGAGATCAATGAGGAGGAACTTTATCAGTATGACATGAACTATCAAAGGAACTTTGGATACTTCCTTTGAGGTAGGATCTTATCTTACTGGTATTTTGGTCGGTGATACTTCACCAAGTCAGACCGATAGAGCGATAGAAGACTGTAGTGTGCGATTGTCAAATGGGGAGTTTGGCATCAGTGAGACACGACCTAGTGTCTCACTAATAAGTGATACAATTGAAGTTTTTTGACCAATTGAATGTCCTACATGGTTTGATTTGAACCAATGAGAGAAGTAGAATATAAAACATTTGTAGTTGGACTATTGTGACTGTTCACTCATGGGAGATCAACAAACCATTTGGAAACTATGAACAAAATGTAACTCTCTGTAATCGTCGATGGTTGAATCGTTCGAGCAGTTAGCATTTGAATTGCATGTTGTGTGAGCATTGGAACAATAAGACATAATGAAGTGTGATCATAATTTTTTCTGTATAAGGTTCATCAGGGAAATGTTGCTGCTGTAAAATTGACATCTGAAAGGAGAGTCTGTAACTTGTATGTAATTCGATTATAGTAATACAAGTGATTTTTCTCTGGTGTGGTGGGTTTTTCTCCCCTAAGGGTTTTCCCACGTAAATCTGGTTTCCAATTATGTATGTGTTTATTTTTCTATTCTATTATTCCTTTCATGTGCATCTTAATGAATTGTAATTGCAAAATTTAAAGACATATCTGCATTCTCCTCTAAGTTTTGACATTAGGAGAGTTTGTTCCCCACCTTAAATTTTCCTAACAAGTGGTATCAGAGTCTGGCTAGTTGTGTTATCCTTATGGGTAGGTTGGGTTTTTATGTCAATTCTATTTAGTGGGAGTCTTGTAGAAGTATATTAATTGAAAGTACAAATTGTGATGGAAATGGAAAGTACATCAGGAAAGTTTAAAATTGATAAATTCAATGGCAACAATTTTGAGTTGTGGAAACTCAAAATGGAAGATATGTTGGTTGATCATGATCTTTGGGTTGCTTTATCTGGAATGAAGACTTCTAGTAGGAAGGAAGAAGAATGAGAATTGGCAGATCGAAAAGCAAAAGGATTGATAAGACTCTATTTAGCAAAATTTGTTCTCCTAAACATTCATGAAGAGATGAATGTAGCCTCCTTGTGGAAGAAACTTGGTGACATTTATCAGGGCAAGTCCTTGGTGAATAAGCTATTCTTAAGGAAGAATTTGTACTCTTTGAAAATGCAGGAAGGAGCAACTGTTGTTGATCATTTAAATACTTTTAACATGTTGATTGCTCAGTTAGAATCTATGGGTGTGAAGATTGATGATGAAGATCGTTGTATGCTATTGTTATGTTATTTGCTAGATATTTCGGATCACTTGGTTATGGCAATTAGGAGTATGAAATCCACTTTTAAGATGGAAGAAATTTTTGCTTCTTTATTATCAAAAGAGATGAGAAGGAAATATTTTGAGATGGTGAATGAGGCTCTTGCTGTTCGAGGCAGATTGAAAGAAAAAGACAAGAAGAAGGATAAGAGGTCCAAATCGAAATCAGAAGGGAGATCAAAGTCTCCTGGCAAGAAGTCCAAGGTGAAGTGTTGGAAATATGGGCAGCTTGATCATGTTCGAATGGATTGCAAATATGAGAAAAAGAAGAAGAAGAACTCTTCTGATAATGATTCTTCTCAAAGTGATGTAGATTCCTTCATTACAGCCTTGGCAATTTGGGCATCAGATGATGTTTGGCTAATTAATTTTGCAACATCTTTCCACATGACATCTCATAGAGACTGGTTCACAAAGTATGAAAAATATGATGGGTGGAAAGGTGTATTTGGCAAGTGATTCATCTTTGGAAATATTTGGTCATGGAAGAGTTAGAATTCAATTCCCTGATGGAAGAGTGACGAGAATCAATGATGTAATGCATATACCAAGTCTGGCTCGAAATTTACTTTTTGTTAGTAAGATGAACAATGTTGGAGTGCAACTCTCATTCTCTAGAAATGGTTGTAAAATGACTAGAGGCTTAATGGTGTTGGCTAGGGGTGCTAGGATTAGTACTTTGTACAAGCTAGAGGTACATGTTGTTCAATGCAATAGTGTCTCTGCAAAGTCACAAAAGGTTGTTCATGAAGAGAAGAAGTGAAATGTCCTTGATAGTGCAAAATCTATGGAAGTTAAAATTCCAATAGAAAATACTATGCTTTAACATCATAGGGTTGGCTACATTGGAGAAAAAGGTTTAAAAAATTTGAAAAATAAAAACTTGGTTGAAGGGCTTGATGACTGTAACCTTGAATTTGAATTTTGTGAACATTGTATATATGGAAAACAACACCATGTTTCATTTCATTCCAGTCCTCATAAATCTTTTGGTATATTTGATTACATTCCTTCTGATGTGTGTGGTCCACTGAATTTTCTGTCGTTATCAAAATCTAGATATTATGTTTCTTTTATTGATGACTATTCGAGAAGGACATTTGTGTATTTTAAAAAAATTAAATCAGAAGTAATAAGTCATTTTAAGGAATTTAAAAACCTTGTGCAAAATCAAACTGGAAGAAAAATAAAGTGTTTAAAGAGTGACAATGGCAATGAGTTTTTTTCTTATGATTCTTCTTAAAGGTACTGCGAAGATCATGGAATTAAAAGACACAAAACTACACCCTACACTCCACAAAAAAATGAAGTTGCTAAAAGGTTCAACACGATGGTGATGGAAAGGGCAAGAAGTATGTTGAGCAGTGCTAGCTTGGAGGAGAAATTTTGGGCAAAGGCAGTTGCAACAACATGTTACCTAGTAAATCATTCTCCTAACTCTTCTCTTGTTGATAAAACACCTTTGAAAGCATGGTTTGGAATAATCCCTCTCTAAGTCATATTCGAGTCTTTGGTTGTGAAGCATATGCATATGTGCCAAATGAAAAAAATATCTTAATTGGACAACAAGGCTATTAAATGTATTTTTATTGGCTATAAAACTGGCATAAAAAGATACAAGCTTTGGAATCCTAAGAGTGAGAAGGTTTTGTACAAAAAAAGTGTTATTTTTAATCAGTTGAAGCCTTCTACTTTGGATCTACAATCAAGGACAAAACTAGAAAACAAAGAGGATGTAGTTGAAATTATTTTACACCAAATAAAGAGGAATTAAGAATTCAAAACATACTTGAATCTGAGGAAAGCTCAAGAAGCTCTAAAAGTTCTGAGCAAGATGATGAACAATTTCCTCAACCTCAACCTGTGAGGAGGTCTACACATGAAAGGTGACAAACGGATATGTATGGATTCTAGTTGTGCCTATGCTTTGATTACTAACACTGATGAGACTAGGACTGTAAAAGAGGAAAATGGAATGTTTGATTTAGATTCCTAGTTGGAAGCCATGAATGAAGAAATGGCATCATTAAAGAAAAATGATACTTGGGATCAAGTTCCATTGCTTGAAGGTAGAAAGCCTATGGGTTGCAAATGGGTATTTAAGATGAAAATTGGTCTGGATGGCTGTGTTCAAAAGTATAAAGCGAGGTTGGTTGCAAAGGGATATTACCAGGTAGAGAGAATTGATTATGGGGAATTTTTTTCTCCAGTAGCAAAGCTGAAATCTATCAGATTTATTTTGTCACTTGCAACAACATATGACTGGGAGATTGAGCAGATGGATGTGAAGACAAAATTTCATCATGGTAACCTTGAAGAAGAAATTTATATGTCCCACCCAGAGCACTTTGTGAAAAAAGGTAAAGAAAATTTGGTTTGCAAGTTGAAAAAATCTTTGTATGGATTAAAACAATCTCCTAGAATGTGGTACTAGAAGTTTGCCACTTTTGTTTTGTCATTGGAATTTGTAAGATCAAAATATGATCATTGTGTGTATTATAAAGCTGAGAATGATCATCTTTTAATTATTTCCCTGTATGTGGATGATATGTTTTGATTAAGGGTAAAAAATGAGTTTTGATGGGGCCTGAAACCCAGTATAAAGGAAAGAAAGTTGTAATAATTATATACCATAAACCAAAAACAATAATAAAACAAACTTAAGAAGATAAGAGTGACTATATATTGCAAAAAAAAACAAGGGCCTGAGACCCTTACAAAACCTAATTTTAACCGAGACCAACAACCCTTTTATTTGGGCCTAGAACCCATAAAAGTACAAATAACTTGCCTACATTTTCCAGGCATCAACACACCATCCACTCGTGGAATTCACCCCAAATCCAAAGGACATGGTCACCATTGAATACACCATAGAGTCAAGAAAGATCAGATTAATGGTGTATGACACCATCAAATCCCAAATCAGCTCACCCTGTTGGGACAATTTTGAATACCACCTAGCTTGCATCTTCCAGGTATCAACACACCATCCACTCATGGAAATCACCCCAGAGCAAAATAAAATAACCATAATAATGGTGTAAAACACTGTCCACTCCTTAATAAAAAAATCCAACACCTCCACCAAACCCACCACAAAAGTCGGGTAAGAGAGAACAACAAACCTCAGGAACCCAAAAAATAAATCAATAATCCTACAACACAAAAACTTCCAGTACCACGAAACTGACTCAGCCTCCAGCTCAAGATGAGGGAGATCCCCTCTACTAGATAGGAAACCCCACTCAACAAAACCACCACAACCTATAAAATCTAGCCCCCTCACCCTCCACCTCCATAGGAACCACAATTGAGGGATCCATAAACCATCTCCTTCCAATTCCAACTCAAAAGAAAAAGAACCCACCTCCATAGGGTCTAAGGAGATAGCCAACACAACAATAGGATGCATGAATGAGGGATCCTTCAATAGCCTTAGTACCAGAATCAACACCAAGAACACAACCCTCTTCAAAATCAACAAAATAGAGCACCACCTCTGAGCCATCAAAAGATAATTATAAAACAGCTCAACCCAAACAGAAAACACAAACCCCGACATCAACACTCACCTGGGGGACAAGAGGAACACCAACACCCAAAGCAATGAGGGACCACAAAAATCCATCCAGAGAGACCAAGGCAACAAGAAGCCCCCAAAGAGAGAGCTCAAAGCCCCAAATAACACAACAACAAACTGAAACATAGGCCACCAGGCCACCAAAGGAAAATCCCTAGTCTCTGACTGAACACGAACAACCAAACCCCATGAGGAATAGGGGGCCCCAAGCAAGATAAATGAAAGAATAATAGTCAACATAAGAGAACACCAAGCTACCCCAACATTCCAGTTAGAGCTAGAGATGGGCCAAAGATCCTTACATCCATCTAGAGGAAGCCACCACCAATCCAAAGAGAGGGAAACAAAACCCAAAACAATCAAAGAACAAAAAATACCACAAGAGAGCCACCAAACAGGAAATAGGAATAAGTGAAGGAAAACCAAGAAAAAATAAGAAGAATAATAGGCCAACAATGAAATCCCCCAAGCCCTCCAATTACATCGAGTCAAAGAAAAAAACACCCCATTCTGCAACCATTCTTCCTCATAGAGACAAACACACACCCATAGACGGAAAGGCAGCCACAAGAAAAAGAAGAAGGGCACCTGCACTAGCCTCACAAAAAAAGAGGGAAGAGAAGATCAACACCCAAAAATGGCCACAACAACAGTGACAAAGAAAGGAGAGGAAAATGTCTCCACCATGCCTCCCCACCATCCACAGAGCTCTCCACAAGCAAAACCACACCCCCATCCAACCTAGCTCTACTGGCAACACAAAAGATGGATCCAAAATAGATAGAGCCATATGGGTCATGATTTTCTCCCACCTCGCTCGTCACTCCCAATCTTCACTATCTATATGTGGATGATATGTTATTCATTGGGAGTAGTAAGTTTATGATTTCTGATCTAAAATATCAGTTGTCTGCAAAATTCGAAATGAAAGATCTGGGTGCAGCAAGGTATATTTTGGGGATGGAAATAACCAGGGACAGAAAGAGTAGAAAACTTTGGTTGAGTCACAGTAAGTATATTAACACTATTTTGGAGAGATTTGGTATGACTGATTGCAAGAAACTAGTTGTCACAGTTTTGCAGGGAATGAAGCTATTTGTTGAAGATTTCCCGAAATCTCCTTCTGAGATGGAGGACATGACCAGAGTGCCTTATGCAACTATTTTTGGCAATTTAATGTATGCAATGGTTTGTACAAGGCCATACATTGCCGAAGTTTATGGTGAATCCAGGAAGACCGCATTGAGATGCTATGAAAAGAGTGTTTAGATATCTGAAGGGCACTTCAAAATATTATTTGTGTTACCATGGCAATTTGGTGGGATCGCAGAGGACTCTTAGCATGCATGGGTATGTGGATTCTAATTGGGCAGGGGACATTGATAGCAAAAGATCCACCAATGGATATATTTTTCATGGTGAATGGTGGTGTAATTAGTTGGATGATCAAGCAACAGGCTGTAGTCGCTTTTTCCACTACAAAGGAAAAATATATGGTAGCTACAGACATCTACAAAGAACGAATCTGGCTAAAATGTTTGTGTTGTAACATTGGGTTTGATGCACAACAGATTAAAATTTACTGTGATAGTTAGAGTGTTATTTTTCTGGCAAAAAATCCTACTTTCCATGCCAGGATGAAACATATTGATGTGTAGTATCACTTTTTAGAAGATATGGTGTAGGATGGAAAGGTATATTTAGAAAAAAGTGGATACTCTGGAAAATGTTGCAGATGCATTGACAAAACCAGTGAGCACATACAAGTATAGGTGGTTTTCCAGTTCGATGGGCCTTGGCACCCATGAATCTTAGCAGTTTCTGAATGCTTTGGAGGTGTCAGTAAGATATTCGTCAAGTGGGAGATTGTTGGATAATGTGCCTCAAACTTACTGACATGAAACTCTTGAAAGAGAAAAATTAGTGAGACCCTTGGGATGTCTTGTCGACAAGAAGCTAGGTTGTGAAGGTTATAAATGATCATGTCAGTGTGACTAATGGTCGATCTTGCTGACGGGATCCATCAGTATGACTTGAATGGTCGACGAAAGTTGTCTATCTCTCAGCGAAGGTAGGAGTCTTACCAACAGGAGATGATCGACGAGTCTTGTTGATGATACTCCATTGGGTTAACTTTGGTCTTCAGTAAGACATGGGAAGACTGGACCAATAGTAGAAGTCTGGTTGATGAAATATGGTCAATGTGAGTCTTGCCGATGGTTCTTCATCAGTGTGAAATAAGACTTTGGCCTAGCCTTAAGATATTCATCTAATGGTTGAAGTCTGGCCGATGGATTGGGATCGGTGTAAGTGCTATAGATGGATGGCCTCAGAGTAACATGGGTCTTCGACCTAGTTTTGAATGATTGTCCTAATTATATTGGTCTGCCTGATGGAATCGATCGAGGTATGTCTCCCCGATGAGATCAATAATTAGGAACTTCATCAATATGACATGAGTTGTTAGAGGAGCTTTAGAGACTTCCTCTAAGGTAAGATCTCAACCCAATGGTCTTTTGGTCGGTGAGACTTCACCAAGTTAGACCGATAGAGCGATAGAAGATTGTAGTGTCTGATTGTCAAATGGGAAATTTGGCATCGACGAGACATGGTTTGGTGTCTCACTGATAAGCGATACAGTTGAAGTATTTTGACCAATTGAATTTCCTACGTTGTTTGATTTGGACCAATGAGAGAAGCATAATGTAAACCAATTGCAATTAGACTATTGTGATCGTTCACTCATGGGAGATCAATAGACCATTTGTAAACTATGAACAAAATGGAACTCTCTGTAATGGTCAATGGTTGAATCATTCGAGCAATTAGTGATTTGAATTGTATGCTATATGAGCATTGGAATAGTAAGACATAACAAAGTGTGATAAAATTTTGTTTTGTACATGGTTGATCAGGGAAATTTTACTGCTGTAAAATTGACATTTGAAAGGAGAGTTTGTAACTTGTATGTAATTCAATTACTGTAATACAAGTGATTTTTCTTTGGTGTGTGGGTTTCTCTCCTGTAAGGTTTTTCCCATGTAAATATGGTGTCCAATTGTGTATGTGTTTATTTTTCTAATCTGTTATTCTTTTCATGTGCATATTAATGAATTGTAATTGCAAAAATTAAAGACATAAATACATTCTTCTCTAAGTTTTGACATTAGGAGAGTTTGTTCCACACCTTAAATTTTCATAATACTAACAAAAAAGCCTATTACTAATCCTACTATGAAGTATGCATCAATAATTATTGGACATAAAATTTACTTCATAAATAAAGATAACTTTGTGTCCACTACAATAATCTAGACTAGATAGGACATGGAAGCAAATGGTATAGATTGTGATTTGTTTTAACTTCTCCAATAATAGTTGTTTGAGAATCTAAGGATGTCAAAGGAGAAGAAATATGCATTTAATTTTGGTTCTTTGATTGTTTTCTTGTTGTTCTATTTTATTAGAAGGCTTCTCGGAAAAGATGAAGAAGTGTTTTGGGACCCATCTTGACCAGTTGCTCATCAAATTTTTGACTATTTTCATAGATTGGGTGATTTGAAGAACAAAGATAATGCCCTAACAACATTATTTGTTGTATTTAAAACCAAAATTAATGAGAGAGAAATAATTTCGAAGATTTTTTTTGAGAAAAACATGGATGATATCATATTCCATGTCTCCTTTGATGAATGCATGGTTGAACTGGTTGAACCCCAGACTATATCTAGATTCAACATTTAGGATATGAGATTACAGAGGATGAAGTCAAAGGCTATGTTTAGGTTTTATTGAAAATTCTGAAAGATGTTAGTGAACTCAGAATTGGCACATATGTCGAAAAATCCCTTGAAGTTCACTTAGAGCATAGAAAAATTGCAAGAAGAAAAAGGGTATATGAGATGCTCATAAAGTATGGATTCATAGATGAGAAAATAGCACAAGGAAGAGCCTTGGGAGAATAGAAGACTAGAGAATCATTAGGTGTCAGGAGATCCGATAGGATTTCTCCTTCAAAACTAGCTTTTGGCCCGGCTATAGTAAAAACTGAACCCAATTTTTTTGACAAAGGAAGATGCCCAACTCCTTCTGGACTCGCTATAAGATTGGGTAAGAGAAAAGGTATTCCTTTGGTAGTGCCTGTCAAGCGAGGAAGGAAATAAAAATCTACTAGGGAGAAGAATCTTAGTATCACTGTAGATCAAGAGGAAGAGGAGGAATACCCTACATCAAAATTGATAAGAAAGAAGAGAGGAAGCATATCCTTCGGTGAAGGTGCTTCACAAGAAGCTAGTGTTGGATCTAAAAGAGTTCACTATGTATCATCCTCTGAGGAAGATGAATAATATGACTTTAGTGTTCATGAACTGAAAGAAAAGAAGGAAAAAGTTGTAGAAGAGTTGTCTCTGGACCAGGAAGAGCGAAAATATTCTCCAGTAAGACTTTGCTCTCCTCTTAGACTAGAAGCTTTGGTAAATAGTTTGTTACACTAGACCCACAACAAATTTTTTTGAACAAGTAGGTAAAGAGGATTAAAAAACAATAATGATGGCTATCATTCTGTATGTTATTATTTTGGAAGTTAACTAGGATCATGTTAAGAATAATGTGCCTAAGAAATTGTGGGAAGCTCTGATGAAAATAAGATCAAAGGCCATTTAAATGGAAGAGAAAATAAGGTCTAGGGAATTTGAGGAAATTGGATCCTCTTTGACTCTAGGCGATCTGGAAACCTTGAAGAAGGTCTTCTCTACATTGTTTTGGATGAAGAAAAGAGTAAATATTTTAATGACAAGAGATAAGAAGTAGATAAAGAAGACAAAGAAGGAAACTATAAACACCATCAGAAGCACAATTGGGAATTATGGCATGCTTGGTGCATTTGGTTCTGCACCTAAATCAATAAAAGTCTCTATAGAAGGTAAGGAAGACATTCCTATGGAAAATAATGATATAGATATTCCTCCAGAAATAGGTGGTATATATGTTCTTTCAAAAATTAATGCTACTAATGAGCCTCCAGAGATTGAGAAATAGAGAGAAAAAATGTTCAAGCAAAAAAGCATGATGTTGCTCCTCTAGAAAATTATGGAGAGGAAAGAGATAAAGAAGAAGAAGAAAAAGAAGAAGAGAAGATAGATGAAGAAGAAAAAGAAGAAGAAAAGATAGAAAAAGAAGAAAAGGAAGAAGAAAATAAGGTAGAAGAAGAGAAAGTTGAGGAAGAAGAAAGAAATGAGGAATCTGGTGGAGATGTTGGAAAGAATGTAGAAGGAATAAGGTAGGTAGTGGAATCAAAAAGGACCTTTAGAGAATCCTCCTCTGGTGATGATGTTTTGAAAGGCCTTTTATCTAAGAAGATCAGATTCCAGTTGGTGATTTCTCTGGAGCTTCTACAAATTCCCATGACTTAGGGCTATGTGGATCTGGAAAAGATCTCTCCTATGCATAAATTGGTGTTAGGTGATTAATTACATCATCCGATAGAAGATAAATCTTGGAAATGCATCAGAATGGAATTGAGCTTATTGATGATGCCATCAAAGGTTTGTAGGAGGTCACACCTAGTACACCAATGGACACATCTATCACTCTGGTAAAAAACTTGAAAATTCTATTAGACTCCTTTAAGGAGTATGTCGTCAGACTTGGTGGGAAGACAAGACAATAGGTTGAAGATAAATTTCTTGAGAAAAGGTTGTTGTCACTTCATGACAAGTGTGCTCTCGCACACACCAATGTTGAAAAGAGCCTAGAATCTATAAAGTCTTGTGAGTCTGAAGCAAATACTATGTTTTCTAACTGCATAAGGTGGTCGTATGCCACATAGAGCATTAAAGATCTTATGGACTCCATTGAGTCTTAGTTTATAGTTGTTTCCAATACATACAACATATCTAAGGATAAAGACAGGTCAACTTGGAACACCATCTCTACTCATAGAGATAAATTCTCCATATTACAAAAGCAAAAAGAAGATATTACCAAAAAAATTGGTCTACTTGGTGATAGTATAAGAATGGAGTAAACTCCAATATCCAATGCCTTGGCTAATGCAAAAAAAAATGGATAAGATCAATCTGACCTCGGATAATCTGAATGATGCTAAAGAAATCTTGATTGAATTGGAATCTATAAATTAAATGTTGATATATGCTAAGAAAAGTTCGGAGAATGGTAAGACAAAATTGAAAGGTATTCTCTAGGAGCTTCAAAGCTCACCCTCCTCTGAGTTTTTTTTTAAATTTTACACATTGATTGGTTTAAAATCCTAAGGGAGAGTTATTTATTTCGATTCTTTTGGTTGTACACTATTCCAGACCATTTTTATATAGGTATATTCATATTTTTGGGTCACCCTTTGTCCTTGATGTCAAAGGGGGAGAGAGAAAAGAGAAAATGGGAGAGCTTTGTACATAGGAAGTTTGTAAATTATTTTGGAACATGTTTCCATTAATGAAAAAGGGGGAGACTGTTGGAAGAATGAAGAACACATATCTTAATGCAATTTTTGTGTTTTCATTGATGTCACCGTGATATATGAGTTGCAACTACAAGTTTAAAGTCAAAGTTGATCTGGTATTCTGAACTGGTATGCAATTATCCTCTCATAATCATCGTTGCTTGTAGTTTTGGGAAATGGTTTTTAGTTGCTAGAGGCATGTAAGTTTAGAATATCATGTGCACAGGTGATTGTATATGATGTTGGCATCAATTTGTTGATTGCATTTTTTTATTGGGTCTAACTCTAGTCGACCTAATAAGTAGTTAAAATTGTAATGGATTAAATTATGTATTGTGGATGTATGTGTGACCTATTCTAAGGTCCAAGCTGACATGATATAGCGTGCTACACACTTGAATTGTTTTTGAGAAGATTTTGTATATGCTTGAAGTCGACGTGATTGATGCTTGCAGATAAGTCAGATATATATAATGGATAGTTTGGAGATTGAAGGATGAAGAATATGTGGATTGAATGTGAATACAAAAAGAGTGAATATTGGTCTACAGGTATGTGAATTATTTGAGCTTTAAAGGAACTGAATCTACACTTGTGAGGTGTATCTTCACTAGTTCATATTTTGGTTGTAAGCCATTTTGTTACTATATCTTTTGCAGGAAGTGAGCCTCTCTTTTGGATAGTGAGTCCTAGCAATGAGCCACCCTTTGCCATATCTTATAACTGGTTATAGTATATTTTGAGTTAACCCTCACCATGTTTTTTCCCATTCCAGGTATTCCACATAAAAATCTTGGTGTTGATGTGTTGTGTGTTTTCATGTTCTGTTGATGCTTCTTCTTACATAACTATTATATGCATTGGAATAATTGGAAGGTATTTGTTCGATAAGTTTAAGAAGATACTGATTCATCCCCCCTCTCCGTATCTTGGGAATTCAAAAAGGATAATGGTACTAATGTGGAATTCCAAGTCTGAAGATAAGGGAAAGCATGAAAAGTTTGATACTTTATGGTTGGGCCCTTAATTAGTTAGCAATACTCTTGGAGAAGACTCCTATTTCCTACAAACTTTAACATGTGAAATTTTTGAACTACCAATACATGGACAGTTCTTGAATCCATACTTCTCTTGAAGTATGCTCTTTTCCATGTACAATGTATTTTATGTATGTTGCATATAGTTTGGTTTGGTTGGGTTTGACTACCTTGTCTGGGAAGTTCCTTGGTTTTTGGTTCTCTGTATTAGTCTACTCTACCTAAGATTTTGAGATCTTGCTTTGTTAATTTTGAATAGATGTCCCCAATTGGTGCCACTAGTAGGAATTTGAATATTTTTCTAGTTTTAGGATTGCATTTCAGAATTTTGGTCCTCTTGAGCATAGGGTTTGGCTTTTCATACTCGTAGGGAGCTCAGTCTCAAGGTTAAAACCCTCTTAAACCCTTCAACTATACAAAATCCCTAACGGTTTTAATTCATCATTGACCATGCCTTCATTTTTATAAGTCACTTAAGTTACAACTAAATTCATTGTTGTCATTGGCCCCATCTTCCTAGTGAATTATTTGGTTGCATGCCTTTTAAATATTTGGCCTAATGTCTTAAGTTTGAGTGGGTTGAAATATTTATGCTTTTTATCCATACTTTACAAGAGGGTCAAAAATATTCATTTCAATGTATAAGTCTAACATGAATCCACCTAAGAGTCCCCTTCTAAGTCATAACTTGGAGCATGTGTTGTTGAAACTACTTAAAGAAGTGGCCTAGCCCCACAGATTAAATCTAGACCATTCCCCGCTACCCCACGCTAATATGCTGACATCAAATTTTTTTGTGTGGGATAGTGGGTGCATGCCACATGTACTATCTCTTTGGTGGACCTTGAAGGTGTAATGATGGTGGGGCCAATATTTGAGGGCTACAATTGATCCTGGCGATTGAATCTTGTCCATTCCTCGCCAGCCTATGGGGAATCTTTCAAAGATTCTAATGCCATGAGGGATAGCGAGAAACTACCATGTGGTCTCATCTCGTGTATTCATGAAACTATGAAAAGGATGAAATATTTCATGAAATATTTTAATGTGACTTTAGGCATATTAAAGATTGAGCTACTAATAAGGGTTTCAGTGCACATGGTAAAAAGGGAGCTCAAGATGTTTTAATCTCATTCGTCCATCTAACAAAGGTGTTATGCACATGGGCATAAAACCTGAGGATTAAATGGTGTGCAATTTGAGTTGTACTAGTTTAATTTGAGCCATTAATAACTGGCCCATGACTGCTGATCACTATCTTACAAATATCAATGGGACAATGGGCTAGTGACACATGGAAACTTTGAGGCTTGTAAGCTATGGTAGAGCCTATGGTGAAAATAAAGAAAGGAAAGCATAGGGAAGTTTCTAATTCAACAGATGTTGAGGTCAGTATAAGTTAGCATTTCAAATTTTTGAAAATCCATCTGATCCATACATTGATCTAGCTCATGGGAAGATTGACGACTATAATTTAAAATTACAAAAAAATATGATGAAGTCATTCTGGTTCGCATGAGCGATCAATAATGGTGGAGGTGATATCTAACAACCAAATTAAAGGATTATTTGGAAATAAAAGTAGGAATGGAGGCATCATTCTAATTTACAAAGTGTTTTAAAGCATCTGGAGATTGGTAGTAACACTTTTCAAGCTCTTCAAGATTAGTATTAGGATTTTTCAGGTGTTAAACACCAGTAAGTAAAAATCAGCCATTCCTAAATTGAATTCTAATCAAATTTGTGTATAAGTGCTAGTTTCATGTGTCAAATTGCAATTAAGACATATTTTAGGGTTTGACATTCGCATAATTGTAGTCAAGTCATTTTAAAATTGCTTTACTTCCCTACATTTTGTCTAATCCCTAGTTGCACTAGAGAAAACCCTAAACCATATTCTTTTTTATTACAATGGCACCAAAGGTCTGAGCTTCTAGCTCTGAGTCTAAGACACGACCCCTATTTCAAGATATACTTGACCAATTGAAACCCTACACGAATAACAAGATTTTGGGCCAAGTAATATTTAAAGGGCCTGGATCACAGGATGACAATTTTGATAGACAATATGCCATAAGAGACACTATTCTTCTAGTCAATCGATGGGCCTTGTTTAGAAAGTGTTTTGGGAAGAGGTTTCTAAGAATTCCCTTATGTAATGGATGAAACTTGGATATGGGTAAATTGGTTGTACCTAATGTGTATTTATATGTGGACCTTTTGAAAGACATTATAGCCAATGATGACCCTACTATTAGGGTTGTGAGGACACAATCAGGGATAAATATGATGGATGTTACTAGGGAAGGAATCATCGAAGTTTTTAAATTGAGCCCATTCAATTTTGAGATGGTGCCAATTGATCAAAATATATTGAAATTAGAGTATGAGAAGGTGAGGTTAACCTAAATAATATGTCCTTATTAAAAGATTTCATGGAAAGAGGGAAAGGAGGAAGCGAAATCACACTTAACCACTTTAATATGGGACCCTATGAGATAAAATTGTTTGAATATTATTTTCAGATGACTTTCTACACCCTATGCCGGATTTTGGGGTTTGATTCTGATGAAAGCATGCCCACCACTTTAATGTATGTGGCTATGAAGATCCAACATAATATGATTAGCACATCTTATGACTTTGTGTGTCACCAAACAGTGTAGCCTTGACACTTTTCACTGATTTGGGCCTTTTCCACTGGATTTTGGTCTTTTCTTGCTTTGATCTAATGTTGTAATGTGGCCAACACATTCACATTAGGTCTTGAACACTTGCAAATCAACAAAAACGTAACAAAGTGTTACAAGAGTGTTGTGAAGTGTTGTAACACATTTCCTCACTTTTCTAGGACTTTTCTATAATAATTCACCTAAATAACCCTTTTTCCAAGCCATAGTCTAAAGTGTTGTAAGGTGTTGTAATTGACCTTCACACATTTATAGGCTTGTCATCACTAATTCAACCCTTTCTCATGATAAATTTTCCCCTCAATGTAATTTTAGGCCCGACTTAAGTGTGTTTTGGGAGAAAATCCCATTAATCATCATTAAACACCACTTAATTCTTGACCACCACTTGAATTTTTCCAAGTGGACTAGGTCACCACCTTGGGCGACCTAGTCCCTTTTGACATAAAGTTCAAAATTAAAGCAAAATTGTAATGGGAATTTTCCTCCAAAACCCTAAGGTCACCCTATGACGTGTTATTTTTGGGAAATTAGTGCATGGCATCTATAAATAAGGGTTTTCATCCTCATTTTTCTCCCCTAACATCATATCATCTTCACAAGCACTCAAGCACTCAATCTTCTCAAGCAAGAAACAAGCATTCATGCGCTAATCATTTCAAGAAACCTCCATTGGAGCTGGTTCTTGCATGTTTTCAAACATCTTCAACAAGGGTTTGGTGAGTGATTATATTTGCTTGTCTTTCAATCATCTTTCCCTTTCAATTCTATTTCATTCTATTTCATTTGGGTTTGATTACCAACATGGGGTTTGACTAAGGCAAACCCCTATTCTCTAACCCAAACCTTATCCTTCTCTTTGCATGTGTGCTTTGTAGGTTTGTATGCAGATTATTCAAAGAGTAAAGTGTTGAAAAGGTGTTATCATTCCATCCCCAACATTCCAAGTCAACAAACCCTAGAAGGACCTAAAAGTCAACTTGCAGGTCATTTTCTGAAGATTGAGACATGTGTCTTTGTCAAAAACATAAGTACAAGTGGGAACCTACAGATTCCAACCTCAAAATTCCTGAAAGCTCTAGGAGGACTAGGTCACCATCATTGGAGAATTAGTCCCTGTACTCGGTTTGAAAAGTGGTTTATGTGTTTCTGGATACCATTTTACCAAAAACCTATTTTGGTAAAGTTTCCTAGGAAGAGGACTAGGCTGCCCATTCTAGTGTAAGTGTCCCGGTGAGCATTTCTAGCAGATTCCAGAGCTCATATTCTGCAACTTTCAGTTCCTAGGTGTACCATTTTTTTCTCTTCTAGTTTCTTCCTAGTTTACATGCATTTAGGTTATTTAGTTTACTTTGCATATAGTTTACATTTACATTTAGTTTAAATTTCATAGTTACTTTATTTCATTAAATTGCAACACTTAGGCACACCCTATCACACACACCACAACTTGTATCTTTGAATGAACTCACCAAAAATACATCATTAGTGTGAAAGAGATTCATTTTTCCACCCAAGCTCCTAGGTGAAAAACCCTAGGGGCCTAATTGGGGAATCCTCTTTCCCTACATGCATATCTTTTTGGTGGTTCAGTTTGGTGAACTCGTCCTTAGAACACTTCTTTTCACTTTTGATTTTGCATTTGCATCCTAGGAAAATCTTGCATTGCATTAGGGTTTTGTATTGTTTTCATTCTAGGGTTTTTAAAAGTGCATTAGTGAAAATTTAATGTTAGCTTTCACCATGCATTGCATTTTCATTGAAGAAGTACCAAAAAATTATTTGCATTTTCATTATGTACTTGCATTGGAAAAGCATTAAAAACATAACTCATTCAAAACCTTTACAAATTATTAAAAGAACCACTATTGGGACTAAATCTCCACATTGGGTGACCTAGTCCCCTCGCACCATTTACATTGTAATTTTTGGCATTTTTAGAGAATTTTCCTAGTAGATGCAAGAGGCCGTAAAAATTACAAAAGATTAAACTTCCTCTTTGTCCACCACCTAAATGTGAGAGGAAATTACAAATAATCCTAAAGAAAGGACTCATCAAATTACCTCCTTGTAATCGGTTGGTGATATACCTAAAGATGCTAGAATGTACCACATTGTGCCTACCATCATGTTGTTGGCCACATAAGCAATGAGTTTTGTCATTTGTGAGAGATACTAAGAAAGTACCAATTTTATGGTGACAATTGTTACCCCCTCAAACCATAAACTACTATCATATGCTTTATCATGTAATAGTTGTAGAAAATTCTCTTCTCACTATTCCATGATCCTTCCCATCACCCAACTCAACTCATTCTTGCCTTGCACTCAGTGGGGGAATGAATTTGTTAGAATTACCCTAGCAATGCACTTATCTTTGTCCCTTAGCTATGTTATTCACCTCCCACTTATACCAACTGAGATTGGAGGTGGATGACTTGCTCAACGGTCAACTTAAACTTGCCTTACTAGTCTTGTGTTTGCTTGTGTGTGACGTGTTTCCCCCTGTATTGTTATGTTTGATGTTCTCTCTTTGTGACATTCTTCTATGTGTACCTTCATTCTTCTTTATGTTGCTACTTCATATTTGCTTTTTCCTTTTCCTTTTCTTTTTCTTTTTATCTTCCTTTTCAAGATGATGGAAAGCATCGAGACCAAAATTTCTCCTTCATGTTGACCTAAAAGGCCTTTTCATTTTCTTTTTGTTTTGTTTTCCTCCTTTTTGGGATGATGCAAGACATTGATACTGAAATGTCTCCTTCATATTGACTCAAAAAAGGCTCTTTTTCTTTGTCTTTTGCTTTTGATTTTGTTGTCCTTTTGGGGATGATGCAAAGCGTCGAGACACCCTATGTCTCTTCCATGTTGACCCAAAAAAAATATTTCTTTTTATTTTTTTTCACTCTCTTTGTGTCCTTCAAATTCTATGTATTTGGGGAGATGATGACAGTTCCATGCTCTTTACACAAATATTTCTGCAATGAACATACTAACCCCAAATCCATAGACCCCTTATATGTTTGGTGTTTTCATTTTGGGGGAAACCCCTTTCTCTATTTTATTTTCTCTCGCATGGCGTAGCCTCAATTGGACACATATCACTTGGCATAGGTCTTTCCAAGTTGGATCTCATGCGTTTTAATTTCTTTTTTTACATTTTGCATTTCTCTACTTTAAAGTAATTGCTCACAAAATGGTGTGTAGAAATTCCTTTAAACTGGGGGCATACATTGGCATTATTTATTTTGTATTTTCTTTTCTTTGTCCTTGGTTCCTAGTCCAACCTTATTACTTCATATGATGTGTTTCTCACTTTGTGGATGACATTGGGTATAATGTCCTTCATGAAAGTGACATATCTTAGCATATTGCATTCCTCTTAGTGGCCTGATGTGACACACTACATTCCCTAAGTTGTGAATTTTCTATTATTTGATTGGTCCTCTCTTGGAGACATTAGACACAATCTTGCCTAAGTTAAAGACCTCACATGAACTAAATAAGAATTCTTTGAATATCCCTTTTGCATTTTACCTTTTGCATTTTACATTTTGCATTTTTGCATTTTTGCACATATGGCCACCTTGCATAACACAACTTGCATGCCTGTAGTGCCATCTTGCACTTGTTCATGAGTTCTAAGCATACAAAGCTTAGTCTATCTCATGAACCAGAAAAAACATTTCTTTTGTGGTGCCTTATAAAATTTATCAGGAGCTATAACTTTGGTATGGTTGAGCGGGAAGCCCACCTAGCTACATGAATTTCCCCATAAGCCAAATTTGTGTGTGTGTGTGAGTGCATACCAATCGAGTCTATGTTTCTCACCCTTTTGGGACTTCTCACTTGGTGGACAACCAAAAGTCTCATCGCCCCAGAGTGAGTACACTTACTTTTGGAAAAATACCCTAGATCTGATCCACAACTAGTTGTACAAATGGTCAAAGCTTAATCCGACTTTCCCTATCTCTTCACTCTTTCACATCAATCCTTGTGTGATATTTTGTGCTTATGTTTGGTTTTCCATGGGATCTTGATCTTTGGGGATTGATCATCCCTCTTGATTATAGTCATCTCATCTTACTAGAATGAATACATCAGATCCATCTCAACATGCATGACTTAGATACTTTAGTGTGAGTTTGAAGCAAGTTCATCCTCTCACTAAAGTGCGAGCTAAATGTGTCACCAAAAAGCGTAGCATTCACTCATTTTGGCCTTTTACCTTGGATTTTGATCTCTTTTTTCTTTGATCTAATATTGTAATACAACCAACACATTCACAGTAGGTCTTGAACACTTGCAAATCAACAAAAACCTAACAAAGTCTTACAAGGGTTTTCTGAAGTGTTGCAACATGTTTCCTCACTTTTCTATGAATTTTATAAAATAATTCACCTAAATAAACCTTTTCCAAGCCGTATTCTAAAGTGTTGTAAGGTGTTGTAATTGAACCTCATACTTTTTTAGGCTTGTAATCACTAATTCAACCCTTTCTCATGATAAATTTTCCCCTTAATGTACTTTTAGGCCCAAATTAAGTGTGTTTAGAAAGACAATCCCATTAATCATCATTAAAAACCACTAAATTCTTGACCACCACTTGAATTTTTCCAAGTGGACTAGGTCACCACCTTGGGCAACCTAGTCCCTTTTGGCATAAAATTCAAAATGAAAGCAAAATTCTAAAGGAAATTTTCCTCCAAAACCCTAAGGTCGGCCTATCATGTATTATGTTTGAAGAAATTAGGGCATGGAATGTATAAATAAGGATTTTCATCCTCATTCCTCTCCCCTAACATCATATCATCTTCACAAGCACTCAAGCACTCTATCTTCTAAAGCAAGCAACAAGCATTCAAGCACTAATCAGTTTAAGAAACCTCCATTGGAGTTGGTTCTTGCATGTTTTTAGACATCTTCAACAAGGGTTTGGTGTTACATTTTCTTGTCATTTAACCATATTTTCATTTCATTCTATTTCATTTGGGTTTAATTACCAACATGGGGTCTGACTAAGCAAACCCTTATTCTCTAGCACTAACCTTTTCATTTTCTTTGCATGTGTGCTTTGCAGGTTTGTATGTAGATTATTAAAAGAGTAAAGTGTTGAAAAGGTGTTATCATTCCATCCCCAACATTCCAAGTCAACAAACCCTAGAAGGAGATAAACGTCAACTTGTAGGTCATTCTCTAAAGATCCAGACATAGTTTTTTGTTAGAAATAGAAGTACAAGTGGGCACCTACAAATTCCAACCTCAAAAAGCCCAAAATATCTAGGAGGACTAGGTCACCATCATTGGCAAATTAGTCCTTGTATCAGGCCTAAAAAGTAGTTTCTATGTTTTTGGATACCCTTTTACCAAAAACCTTATTTTGGCAAAGTTTCTCAAGAAGAGGACTAGGTCACCCATTCTGGAATAAGTGTCCTAGTGAGCATTTCTGATAGATTCTAGATGATTATAGAGCTCCTCTTTTGCAACTTTCAGTTCCCAGGTGCACCATTTATATCTCTTCTAGTTTCTTTCTAGTTTGCATGCATTTAGGTCATTTAGTTTACTTTGCATATAGTTTACATTTAAATGTAGTTTATATTTCATAATTAATTTATTCCATTAAATTTTAGCACTTAGGAACACCTTATCACACACAACACATCCCCTATCTTTGAATGAACTTACAAAAGACACATCATTAGTGCAAAAGAGAGTAATTTTCCACCCAAGCTTCTAGGTGAAAAACCCTAGGGGCCTAATTAGGGAATCCTCTTTCCCTT
This sequence comes from Sequoiadendron giganteum, assembly GCA_007115665.2. Lineage (NCBI taxonomy): Eukaryota > Viridiplantae > Streptophyta > Pinopsida > Cupressales > Cupressaceae > Sequoiadendron > Sequoiadendron giganteum. The sequence continues at coordinate 123,038,764 of CM021103.1, read as the reverse complement.
CATGCATATCTTTTTGGTGGTTCAATTTGAATAATATTTATTAGAGGATATGCATAAGGACCTTGTGGCTCTTAAAAGTGGTAAAAGAGGAGTAATAATTTGGTGGTACTCCCTATTTTTACACATATTTTTACATGTGGGATTTGGATACTTTGGTGAAGATATAAAATTCGATAGAGATGATCATAATTGGGGAGACATTATACCATATTGTGGTTGTATCATCCGCAAGGTATATGACATAGGTAAGAAACCTCATACACTTCCAATATATGTGTTGTTGAGGATTGGTTTCCTAGAGGTGATGTGGTAACTAGGAGATGTGGACAACACTCATTTGGCTGGAATGAGGAAGGGAACTTTCTTCCCTACTTATACAATTTTTTCATATTTTGTCATGGTCAAAGAAAGATGAAAAAATATTATGCTAAAAATCAAGCCCTTTAGAATGAAGTGTTGTAGAACAAGGAGCCACGATCCAGAGGGTGTCATGGCTACTATGAAGAACAAGATCAAACGGGAGAAGTTCTACTATAATTTTTATTTCCTTGAGAATGTAATCAAGAATATTTTTTATTACAAATTTCAAGAAGAGAGGAAAATGAAGTGGTTCTTCGTTTAGTAAATTGGATAAGGAAATTCAAGAAAATAATCCTAACTACAAGGCTCTCCCTGATATAAGTGATGAAATGTTAAAGATGGAGATAATGCTGCAAAAATTTGATAAGGTGTTAGGTAAACTTAAGAAGGAAAGGATTGTTCAGGATAAAGGGAAAACTAATGCAACTAATGAGAAAGACAAGGGGAAAGCCCCCATGGTGGAGGAAGAACTAGCATCTTAGCCCCCTAAGAAATTATATGTGTTTGGAAGGAGGAAGAATAAAATAAAGAGGTAAAAAAATATTTCCACCTCTACTTAGTCAAAGGGGTTAAGGGCATCCTCACCTGCACCACAATTTCCACTACTATCACCTCCAATGTTAGTTGCACCTCAATTTTTAGAACTTTATTCTCTACATAAGGAATCTCCACCACTAACACCACCTTCACCAAAAATAATAAGGGTTCAATCAATGGGGCTTGTTGATTATTCCACTAAATTTTGATGATCAAATAACTGTATCTGAAGATGAAATGAGGTAGGGAATTCCTTCACCTCCAAAAGAGATGATTCTAAAAGAAGCAAGCATAATATTGAGCAAGGTCAATTTGAGTGGATTTAATATTGTGGATGATGTCAGGAAGAAATATTGCAATGAGTTCATTGATGATGAATATTTTCTTTAAAATAAAGCTTTTCAAGATTTTTTTTGGAAGGCCAAGATAGATGAATACGATGAGAAAATAAAAATTAGGGTGATCAATAGCCTATATATCCCAAGAGAACCAATTGAACATAGGGTTCTTGCAAAAATGAAGGCAAAGTACCAGGATATTCCATCAGACTAGGGTAGGGATTTAGTGAGAAAAAGTGGAGTACTCCTGCTACTAGAATGGGACATTGCTTCAACCATTTATTTTGACAATGTAAAGAGGCATGGTATTCCAATTTTTCCCATAGAGGAAGAGGCAAAAATTTCCTTGCAAGGATCAACATTTAGCCCTTAGTGGGACACCTTGGGAATTTGGCAACTAGCCCCTAATATAAAGAAGCTAGTAGTAGTAGAGCCTACATCTATCCTCAGGGGAGGATTCATAATGAAAAGAGTGTCAAACACTTTAGCTGTGGAAGAAACTCTAGTATCCAACTCTTCAAGGATAACTTTAAGAAACCCCCCCCTCAGCGAAGGTGTAAAATTCTGGTGAATCTTTCCTTTTATTTGAAGAAATTAGTAATTTTCGCTGACAAATCATATGCACATTATAAAAAAGTTATAAAATATTGGTGAATCTTAATGAATAATTGGTAAAAAATAATAATCACAATGGAAAATCCTAGTGAATAATCACTAAAATGATTAATTATAATGGCGAATCTCTCCTTCAAAAATTTGCATAGTTGGTCGACGCAGTTCCCCCATTTTTAACTTTTTTTTTTAATATTGAAGTAGGGGCCCGGGGGCGGCAACCACCAGAGGGATTAAGGGGCAGTGACCCTTGCGGGGGTTAAGGGGGAAGAGTCCCCTTGTGGGGGTTGAGGGGGAAATGCATAAATTCACTATTGAAAATGCATTGGAGCACACACAGATAAAGTGTTTATAAAAAATCTCACTTGAAAAGTAAGACTAATTGAAACATAAATTTTTTACCATCGATTATCTTTTAAATTAGATGACTACAAGTTCATTTTGTGAGTGAATATTGGCATTAGTGAACATCATCAGTGGGACACTTAGGGATGTCCTGCGAATTCAACGATGATGACGTATGTCATGAACTATTGGAAACAGTGAACGATGGAGATCAAACAGAGCTTTGATTGAATGTCTTTATGAGAGCTTGGCATGAATATTATAGATTCCCTTCATGATTCTTCGAAATTACACAAGTGGTGTACCTGTGCCTTGGTGGACCCCAGGTGGAGTATGGAAGCCTTATCGGCGCGAGTGAACATCATTGGTGGGACACTTAGGGATGTCCCGTCGATACAACGATGATGATGTATGTCATGAACTATTGGCAACAGTGAACGGTGGAGATGAAATTTCAAGCCTCAACAACCTTTTTAAAAGGCACGTGCATATAAATTCACATCATTGACTTGAATCCATTCGATTAAAAAGCTAATCGATGGCAATAAATAAAAAACCTATTCAAGGCTAAAATATCCCTAAAATTAAAAGGTAAATTATTATTAGTGGCAATATTTCCCAAAAATTAATTGTAGGAATATAAAATTAATGGTTAATATAATTAATATCTGTAATTAGAGTATAAACTACTAGAAAATTAGTTTCAATCACACATCGTTTAAAAAATAATGCATTGGTAAATTAATCGAGACAAATTTATTTGTTTGTAAAAACTTGGTGATTCAACATCCTTTCTAAGTTGTATTATTCGCCATTTTTGGAGGTCCCGATTTCAAATATTTGCCTATTGGGGAAGATTCGTCACTAAAGTTTTCCCTGCAACTCTTTAACTATAATTAAAACTAAATAAAATAAAATTGAACTGGGTATCCCAGTTGAAGCCAAGTATTTTTTGTTGAATTAAAGGAAAGCAAGAAATAATTGAAAATTAATTAAATTAAACTAAAATTCATGAGCAAGTTTTAGAATTCCATCACATCTCTTTAGCGCATGATTTATGTCTTCTTTGATGTCTTCAACTTGGACAATAATATGTGGAAAATAAATTATTATCAACATTGGAAGCATCACTCATAAAAAAATGGCTAGATATCAGGAACTGTCTCCACCAACCCTGAATGAGAAAGATCCCTAGCCATAGAAGTCTTGACACTAGAATCATTGATCCTTTTCTTGAACTCATCAATGTTGATGTGTCCTAGGTTTGTGTCACCTATCTCATTATAAGGGGAAAAATATTAGAAGATGGTTTGTATCCTTTAAAGTCATACTTCATTTCCTCAAAATCCTGTGGAGGCATATATCCTACTAAACCACCAAAAGTGAAGTAGGGAAAGAGGATTCTCCAATGAGCTTCTAGGGTTTTTCACCTAGAACCGAAGGTTGGAAGAATGGACTCTCTTTCGCGTTAAGGGTGTTCTTGGTGAGTTCGTTCAAAGCATTAGGGGTTGTAATGTGTGTGATTGGAGTGTGTCAAAGTGTTGGAAATAGATAAAAGAAACTAAATGCTAATGTAAAACCTAGAAAGTGCAACTATGTTTGAATACACATTGTGATATGTAAATGAACTAAGAAATGTAAGCTAAACTAAACTTAATTGTATGAAATAGAATGTGTGAACTTTTGAATGAGTTTCAGACTAGATTGGAAGCTACGAAAGCTATTGATGCTGAAATTTTGGCCTACTGGGATACTTAAATTTTGGCCTATTGGGATACTTACACCATTTTGGGTGACCTAGTCCTAGATCTGGAAAATTGCACTAGAGCTCGTTTCTGCGAAATGGGTATCCAAATCTACAAAAATATCTGAAAAATAGGTTCAGTGGAACTAGGTTTCCATTGTTGGAAACTTAGTCCTCTTTTGAATTTTTGAAGATCAGAAAGTGGAATCTAGAGTTCTCGATTCGTACTTTTTTCTCCTCTAGGTATTTGGATCTGAAAGTGAAGAATTTGGTCTATAGGTGTCTTCCAATCTTTGAATAGGGTTTCTTCAACCTTGGAGAGCTTAGAAAAGTTGATGAAGATTCCTCCACCTTGGTTCTTTGCAAAATCTACATAAAAGACCTACAAATCACACTAAGAAGGAAAACTTGTTGATTGTTAGGGCATGGGGGTTTGCCTTAGTGAAACCCCTTTTGAGTAATCAAACCAAAATAGAGAAATGATGTAATGAATCATGAAACAATGGAGTGATGGATTTTACCTTGTCACAATGATTTATCTTGAGTTTAAGAAATGGAGTGTTCATCCCTTGGATGCTTCTTGAGAGATGTGTTAATGAATTAGAATACTCAAAACCCTAGCTTTCTTGAGAAGAGTGGTGAGGAGAAGAAGAAGGTAGGAGAAAAATGAGACTTAGAAGGTGCAAAATGAGGGGAATAAACCCTTATTTATAGAAGTTACACCCTAATTTCCCAAAAATGAAACCATATAGGCCATCCTTAGGGTTTTGGAGATAAAATATTGAAAGAATATTAAGTTAAATTTGATTTTTAAGCCACATAGGACTAGGTCGGCCAAGGTGGCGACCTAGTCCACTTGGGAATTTTTGATTGATTTTTGGGGATTAAGATGTGATTAATAATGTTTTTCAGGATTGTCTCACAAAACACACTAAACTAGGGTATGTATGTGCATTAAGGGGTCATTATAGCATAAGAAAGGGTTGATTTAGTGATGACAATCTTAGGAAACTGTGAAAATGTATTGCAACACCTTACAAGACCTTGGTACAAGGCTTGGAAAAGGGGTAAACGGAGGTTGAAAAAGGTCCAAAATCCATAGGCAAGGGTCCAAATGAGTGACAAGTGTCAAATGCTACACTTTTTGGTGACACACCTACAAATACCAATACCATGTATCAATAATTTTTATATGCCAAGAAGAGAAAACCAACAATACAAACAATGTTATGCCCTATCTACTCTTATCTCAAAGTTACAATTTGTCCAACAAGAGCTACAAAAATGTTTTGGGGATCAATCTTCGAGCTTACCCCTTACCCTTTACCATCAACATCTACACTTAAGCTTTCATATTTTTATTTTTAAAACCTTCGGTTATCGAGGATCAAGAATCTCATATACCCAATAACTATGATTTGTTTTTTTTTTTTGAACATTCCTCTCACTAGGCATCAGATATTGGGGGTATTATGTATCCTTTACTTGTCAATGAAAACTCTCCGAAGGAATATCAATTCTTGATCGAGTGTGGGGTTCCATTTTACCCCTTTCATTATTGTTATTAGCACTATGTAAATGGTTTTCCAAACTCGCAAAGTACGAAAGGGTTTTAGAGATCAGGTTGGGGTTTCATCTTTTTGTTTTTGTTTTTTACTTAGGTATTACATAAAACAAAATTTTGACGCCCAAGGCCTGATTCACATTTTATTGATCTAACTTAATTTATTTTGAAAGGGACTCAATGAAGGATTACCTAGCAATTTTACCTTGGGGGTTTGTCATAACTCCTACCTCTAAAAGGAAATGAATAAATGAGATCCTTCATGTCCGATATCTTAAAGAATGAAATGAAAACAAGGGTTTTATCCAAGTGTAATGTTACACACAAAATCAAGGATTAGAGGTTGGGGATTGGAAGTATGCACCTCTATAAGCAATGTGAAAGAAGGATCTCTAGAGTTTAATGTCCATAAGTCATTTATCAAATGATATAAATAAAAGATAAGGTCATTGGCCGAGGATCAAAGTTTCCCCTTACCCCTTGCAGACATTTTGAGCAAGCAACAAAGGAAAAAAGTAAATTATGAAACTCAAAAATGCGTTTTAAGTCTTTGAAATGCTAAGGCAGGGATCCAAGTAAAAACCAAATGAAATCATACACTTCTACAAGGAAGGAAATTTTTGGAGACCTACATGCCTTAACACATTATTTAAATGTTCAATCAGATATCAGACATCGACCATGCCCCTTACCACTTCCACCTCTATAAGGAATGTGTTAAAGTATATTCATGAAGGCCAAAATATGAAGATATTTAAAAGGTTTCCTCTAAGGCATGATCGGGGGTCGACGATCAAAGCTACCTCCTACCTTATGAATTGAATTTGAGTAGGGAGTAAAAGGGAACACCAAATCCCAAAGCCTAATAGTTATCAAAACTCAAACCATTGAAACAACCAAGGGAAAATCATAATGGAATCCCATGGTCCAACGCTCGATGATGATGTCATAAACATCATTGATTGACACACCAAAATGAAACACGATCTTGTAGGTAAGAAGAGCTGAGAAAAAGGGTGAGAGAAAAAAATGGGGAAAAATGAAAAGGAAAAAAAAGAGAAAATGAATTCCAAAACCAAAACGAGAACCCAAAAAAGGAAAAAACACAAGAATGAGAATGTTGGTTTTTTTGCCAACCGAGCTTTGAAATTCCCTAAAGGATTGCCAACCCTTATATTCAAGAACTACATAAGCTAGTGAACAACTAATGGGTAATGATTCCCATGCCCTTACCCCTACCCTTTAGGCTCTATGGGACCAATGAGGGTATTCCTTATTGTTTTCATTAGATATTTAATGCCTCGAGAGCACTTCGACACACATATCTATTCTTAATAATTGCAAATAAACTTAACTCATTAAAGGACTGGTCAACCTTTACACAAATAACCATTCACTTGCTAGGAACACAAATATACATGAGATTTACATCTCATAATGAAAAAGATTTGCATAAGTGATGTTCTGAATTTGAATGCATGGTTAGGCATTTCTCTAATTCATTAGATTACATGAATTCCTAACAAAGAGGCCAATGCAAGTCATCAATTGGGAAACAAATTCACACATGAAATACTCTGTAATACACAAAACATATAACCTTTAAATGAATGGACTATTCTCATAATGTATTATATTACAAAAACACACAGTATAAAATATCACTGCTTATCGAATCCTTTGAAAATTACCACAAACCTATGACTCTCAAGTATTTAATTAAATATTTGAGTTAAGACATGGAATATAATCATACATTCAACAAAACCATCAAAGATAAATAAAAAGATACTTGATATTTTTATTTATGATCTGCAACAATTGTACACAAGAGAGCACATACTTTAATTTTATAAATTTGTTTCAATATCAATCATTTGCATAAAGCTATTTGAGAATATTCCATACAAAACTCATACCCACGGGAATTAGCTAATAGATTCATCAAGAATTTTGCATTGTATTTTTCACTGTACATGCATATTACTTAGACCATTTTGGACTCAAAATCCCGACCACTGTAATGAGCCTTGAAATCCCTTTTATAAACCAAGGGAGAAACAAGCATTAGGCTCATTAGAACATTTCAAAACTATTTCATTTCAACACAAAATTGGATTTCACTTCAAAACTTCCCAGAAAGTGACTTGCAACTATTTACCGTGTTGCCACCTTCAAATTTTGCAAATTTGAAGTGCCTATATTGGAAATTTGGCCTCTGCACACTTAGAAGTGCACCTGAATTTTTTTCCTAAGTGACCTACTTTGGAGGGTCACCATTCAAAGCCAGTTGATTTTCATGTAAAAATAATTATTGCTCTCCATTCTCCCCACATTCATGTACTCCCTGGTCCGATTTCAAAGCCTCATGATCAGATTTTCTATTTTTACTAGGTCAAATGAAAAATGCAGTTTGCTCTATATCGGGTGAAAAATGATGATTCAAGGATGGACCTCTTGCACACATACTCAGTGGAACCAAATGACCTAGTGTGTCTTGTGGCAGTTCCCCAGGAGATGATTTGATATTTTTTCAAAATGGCAACTTGGTGAGCTTTAATTGATTTTAAACATGAACAGTTGCAAAAAGTTTAAGTAGGTCATTTTGATGTTGAATATCTTTCACCTCGTGACTTTTTTTTCCAAGTCAATTATTACACTCCATTCTTGGGTCAAATGTCTACATGCCTGTGTTGGAGTGAAAATACATTGAGAAGGGGGGGGTGAATCAGTGTTTATAACTTATTTAACAAATTTAACTGAAACTGAAAAGAACCATACATATGTTCTCATTTATCAATGATAGAATCATTCATGTATTTGAATGAAATCATGTAAACTGAAATGAGTAGTGTAAAATTGCATTTTAAAGCAGTAAAGAACTGAAAAAAATGAATCACAAAAACAGAAATAGACATAAGATATGCCAAGTGGAAAACCCTCCTAGGGTAGAAAAACCACTCCTGAACCTGCTGCCTTTTTCAGGCTTTCATTTCAATAATTATTTTGACAATGCCTTTATGGCATATTTCTGAGCACCAACTCAAGGAGAACCAACCCCTCTGTTTAGAGACACCAATCTCAAGGAGCACAAACCCCTTTTCTATTTTTCAATAGAACATACAATGATACAAAGGATCTCTTTGTTTCTCTTATTTATGTCAAGTGCCTCTTGATAGACAATGCATAGAATTCTCAAGAGTCAAAAATGACTCTTCAAAATTCCATTCATTATCAAATCTTGATATCAAATCTTCATATAGCTTGAGGAAAATAATCTAGTTACAGTGTCAATACAATTTCTCACCAAACTGCATTACATTGATATGACCTTTCTTTCTTTTTCTCCCTTTTTCATTTTCAATCTTTCATGATACTTAATACAAAAGAGACAACACACTATGTTTTCCAATTTTTGTATCTCACTTACATGACCCTATTTTCTCACTTAAAAATCCCTTATTGCTTTTTAGGTTTATCAGAGATGATTGAGCCCTAATCTCTTCTTTCTCCTCTTTTTACATTTACATCATTACATCCCATCAAGGGTTACAACAGTTGCTCATTTTTCACTTTCAAATAATTACTCAAAGATGATTATCAAGTTACCATGCTATAGTCAAGAACAGTAGATGTTACTGTGATCATGAAGGAAGGATAATTCTAAAAATATCTTCTTACTAGAGTACTCAAGAATTGTGCAAATATAGCAAGCAGACTAAAACCTGTTCTCTCAAGAAGCCTACACAAGTAGTGCTAAAAACAAAATAAACATAATATTTATAATAAACCAAATCTTCAACTTTCATGCAAAACAAAACACTTATCCCTTATTAACTTTTCTAGTAAAGGTAACGGTTCTGCAAAGATATATAAATGAGTACCTGTGAAGACCAAAGATACATTTCCCATGAGAGATTTACCAGGTCTGTGAGGAGACAGAGCGGCTTGAGATCTTTCCCCATTCGAACTTCCATTTGATGGAAAGAGACCGATAGGTGAAACGACCATTGTGATGGTCTTCTAATATTCCTTATACGCTGTCAAAGTTCAATAACCCTACAGATTTCTCAATGAAATGGATGAAAGAAATCTATCATCATGGTGGCCAGAGTAGGGTTCCAAACCCTTCGAGCAATAAAAAATGTTTTGACCTAAACTTCCAAAACAAACACATCATAATCCTTTGCAAAGAATGATAGTCATTTTGAGTTCGAAAGGACAGACATTAATTTATCAAAAAATCATTAATAGACTTTGAAATCCACTCTCTTACTGCACAACTGCAGTCTTCCTTTGGACAACCCACGATATAGCGGTGACTAGCACTAACTGTTACCTCTTCCTTTACTGCCCAACCGCGGTCTCCCTTCGAACTACCCGTGGTACAATGGTAGCTCCTTGTAAAATGCTAACTGTTTCCACCATGCTACCTCGGTTACGCTTCTGATAGTCCACGGTATAGCGGTAGCCATCTTTCTTGCCGCTAGTCGCTTCCACCATATTATTGCGGTTAACTTTCTAACTTCTCGCTGTGTAGCGGTAGCTGTCTTGCTTGCCGCTAACTATTTTCACTGCACTAATGCAGTTTCTCTAATGATAGCCCACAATGTAGTGGTAGCTATTTTTCTTACCGCTAACTGTTTCCACCGCACTACCACGGTCACTAGCTTAATTTCCTATGGTGGCGTGGTAAGACTTTTGAAGTTCTTGGTCTTACCAAAGTCAATCATGCTGACTAATATGATGCCATGCATTATTGCTAGTGAGAGATCAAACATTTAAACCTTTAACCAAAGCTGATTTTCCATCACATAGAAGTCCAATAGGTTTTAGTGTGCCAAGGATAATAGCCGATGTCAAGAGATATCAATTAAAAGCAATATGATAGCCACCTCATTATAACCAAACATAGTGTGCCAAATATTATCCAATACCTTGTGAGGAGATAAATACTTTGATGAATATCAAGATTCTTGTAATTGATCAAGCCATAATTAATCAACCTGAACAATGGAACATAGAACCTGTAACCAGGAAGCCTCAAGCGAGATCTGCACATGGAGCCAAGATATCAAAGTCACCAAATAATATAATCAATAAAGTAAATGTGCCAAATAGAGAAAGAAGATCAAATGAGAAAGTAACCACCAAGATGCAAGAGGTAATACAAATTGTCATCAAGGAGAAAATAGCACAAGATGGATTCAACAGCCTGCTCAATGTTAGGGTCTTAGGATAATTTCTAATGGGTTATTTAATCATTTTCTGATCACGACAGAACAAAAAATGGTGTTCTAGAAAGTGTCAAATTCTGCAAATCTAAGGACAACCCATTTCATTTTTTGGCTTGGACCATATCCATCTCCATTTTCATCAAATACAAAAGTCATATGATGCATTATTTTAATACATTTTAGTCATGACAAAGGCATCTCGAGGGCCAATTTACAAAGGAGGTACTTCAATTTTAAGGGCTGAGAAAAATATGAGGAAATGGGTTTTCTCTAAACAATCGATCATGATACTACACAAAATTTTGTGGCTTCAAGTGTCCTGGTTCACCCGCAATTTTTTTTCTCTTTTTGGTCGTAGCCAAAATTAAAAAGTCAACATTTTCCTAATGTTACAAAAGCTAATGTTTAAAATATTTTGCATATTATAAATATTAGTAAATTGAATTTGTATGTGAAAAGAGGAGAATTAGGGAAAATTAAATATTTCAAATTTTAATAAAGTTAAACTTTATAAAAAATTATTTTCATGTGCATGGTAATCACTCCCGCCAGCCCATTGGAAGGGAAACTCATGACAACAAGTGCTCATAAGAGAGTGGGTAGAGGAGAAGAAAGTTGCAGTAGGCATTGAGAGGGATTAAAATAATTTTTTAATGGCTTCATTCAAACATTGGATGGTAGGAAAACATCTTATGCTATTTTTATTGTTTGCCCATGAGCCTGTGAAAGCTTTTGCTCACGGCAACAGAGAGTCACGGGGGCATGAGGAGATTGTTGGAAGGATGTTAAGGAAATTTTTTGATCTGCAATCTGTATTTGCACTAAGTATTGAAGAATTTCCTTCTCCATGGAAGTTTCTCTAAGGTGTTTTGGTCGGATTCAGGCAAGAATTGGAGCATATTACAAATTGCAATCACTTTTTTTGGCTTGGGGCAAAATTTTAATGTTGTTTTTGAGTTGCAGATCATGGTTTTCACTGCTAGAAAGGTGCCCCAACCAATCCTCTTGCTTGGACAGTGATTTTAATAAATTTTTATGCATTTTATGGCTTCTTGCAAGCTCAAAAATGCCCATGCACTGTGAATAACGACCCAATGAAGATAAAAATTTGAAGAGGAGGCTAAAATTTATTCTCTATGATCTTAAAAACATAGGAGCAATCAAGGAAGGGTTTCAATGGAGAAGATAGATTTGCAGATTGACTACCGTATACATTTGCTTGATGTTGCCATAGCCAATGAGGAACTTGTAGAGCATAAATGAAGCTTTCCCTGCTTGTCGTGAAGGCAAGGGCTAATGTCAACAATAAGCAATGGAGGCATGGGGATTGGTTTTCCCAAAACAAATATTTTAAGTTTTAAAATATTTCATTTTATAGTTCGAATAGTTTTCGTGAGCCCGAATAGAATATTGATGTCATGAGAAAATGCATCGGGGAAACAGGAATTGGAAGGTAAGCTTGTGGTGGGCCCAACAAAATATTTTAAAAGGGATTCCTTACAAACATTAATGTTGCTCAGTGAAAATTAAATGAGGCCAAACATTTGATAACTTAAATTGTGCCGATAAAGTGATTAAGTGATTTCACTTTTAAAAAAGGGACAAGGATTTAAAATGTGAAGTGCAAAGTGAAGGCCCATGGGTTAAAATTTTTCAAGCCCAATTTAAAACAAAGTAAGAAAAATATTTTATGCTCAGAAAATATTTTAAAGTGTAATGTGCAAAAGTAAAAAAGGCACAGGTGATTATTTTATGAAGTGAATAAAATATACACTGAATGAAATGTTTTTGCTGGAGAAGTTTTTTTTTACAAAGAGCACCATTTTCACATAGTAGGATGAAAATTGAAAGTGGAGGTGAAATATTTTCACAAAGCAAGGATATTTTGCAGCTGTAGGTGGAATAAAGTGAATGTTGATTATTCAAGCTGGGGAATATTTTTGTGTTAAAGAGCAGCAAGTGTAAGAAGCATGAATCGGATTATAGATTAGGGCTTCTCTTCAGGTAGTGGTCAGTTGTTCATCAACGATCTTGAGTTTTCCAAGTGTCTTCTTCTTATGCGCATTTAGGGTTTTCTTTCTCTTTAAGTGCAATTTTGAGGATTCATTGTAGACTTAGCAATTCTGGAATTGTTCATAGTGAACATTGTAATACAAAACATGTTTTAGAGTTAAGTCTTAGGTTTTTATATTTTTTCAATATGTATGTAATTTTGATATTAATACTTATATAATAATACTGAATGGTAGAGATTTTGAACCTTTTTCTCTCCTATGTACTAGTTTGATAAACTATGAATGACATAATCAATATTTATTTTATTTGTCTCCATTGAATTCCAATGGATGTTTAGTTTTATTCTTGCTTATTGATTCAAAGAATTGATGTAAATTCTTGAGCGAGGCTACTGTTTAATGTTAAAATGAGTGCTAGGACTTTGATAAGAAGTTATGGTTGAGATGTTATGTTGAAATATTGTAATGCAGTATCTTGAAAGCTTAGATGATGTTGTGTATGAAATTGTTATCAAGTTGCATAGGTATTGAAGTTGACTCCATTCTAATGGATGAAGCACTGATCAAAGTGTGTTATTCTTGTAAATCATCCTATTGATTAATTCATCAGCAAATCATAAATTTAAATCAAATTACCTATCAATCTCATTTTTTTAGTGTGTGGATTTGAATGCTCTACATCTCTCATATTTGAGTTAGATTCTGCCATGAAGGTCAGCCAAACCTTTAGGTTGTTGTGTCTCTTAAACAACTAGAGGAGAATCATATGTTTATAGTATACTGGGTACTTTGGCAAACAAGAGTATCTGTAAGTATATTGTTGGGATTACCCTCCCTGGTTTAACAGAGCCAGAAGTGTAGAAGATTTCAATCTCTTTGACTGAATCTTATTTGTTGGCCAAATCCATCTTTGAGTCTGAATATGAGAGTGGCTACTCTTTAGGATTCACTGCATCTGCTGATTTGGGAACCAATATATTGGTGACTCTACTAGGGAGAAATTTGAATCTCCAGTTGCAGACTGTCTTATCAAAGAGTTAATAAGTTTGTTGATCTGTAGTTTTGGGTAGATAATCCAAGAACCTGCATACTTGAAGGAGATTGCTGCAATTTTTTTGATGTATTCTTGAAGTCTAGTGTTTTGCTGGTGGAGTAAACTCATAAATACTTAGATCTTGGAAGAAGTGTTCTGCTGCTTGAAGATCTTTTCCTCTTTCAAAGAGGTGGTGACTCTATATAAATTTCTACATCATCAGAAGAGTTGGTGCAGTAGTTCTCATGTATTTTTCTATTTTAATATTTCTATATGAAGGTTTCAATAAAAAGTTCTAGTTAATACTATCCCTTATTCAGTATTATGAGATACTAGTAGAAAGGGAAATAAGAGAGTAAGATATTCTGAAAAGATATCTTGAGAAGAACTTAGTTGTAGAGGGAACACAATTTTTATTTGCAAGATGAATTGTTGTCCTAGTTCTCCCTCTACAAGTTGTAATATCATGACTAGAACAAAACCATGTCCTCAAAATAAAGTGTTCACTAGTGAGAGATATGACCCTTTGGATTTTAGTAAAATCCAAGGTTACCCACATTTTGTCCCAAGAAGAAATAATGAATGTCTAAGTTTAGAGGAGGTTTTGTAGAATCAACATCACAACATGTACAAGATTTTCTTGATGTAATGGAAGATTTCCAAATAGTAGAAGATAATGCTATCATTAAGTTTTTTGTAACTTTAGAAGATACTACTAAATATCGGTTTTCTAGCTTACCAATACATTCCATATGTTCATGGAAAGAGCTTGAGAAACTGTTCATGGATGAGTTTGGTGAAGTGAATGATGAATCCTTGTCTAAAGAAAGAAATCTGCATACCCAAGAAGAATATGAAGAGATATATGAAACATCTGAAGTTTCTTCTATTTGCTTTGAAAATACTGAAATAGAATACCAATTTTCTATATCAAAAGAAAGTTGCAATGATGCAAATGATAATGAAATTAATTTTTCATCTATGGACTTTGAATATATAGTTGAAGATCATGCTGATTCTAAAGTTCCATGTCTTCATGATGAGAACAATGGTGTTGTAGATGGAATTTTGCAACAAGTTGAAAAACATTCTTGTCTGGATGACCAAGATAATTTAAACTCTATATGCAGCCCTGGTGACTATGATTCCTTTCAAGAGGAAGAGGTAGAGTTAATTTCTTCAAGTGGAAAGTGTTTCAACAAGGAAAATGATGATAAAATTTCTAAAACCTCACTATTACATGATGATATATATGAATTGAGCATTATTTTTTAAGAATAAATATGCAATTACCATTGCTATGGTACACTTGGTCATGCAAATTCTACAAGTGTTGAGTGTAGAATTGATACAATATTTTTATGATGATAAGACAAAGGAGCTTTCTGATTTGAGAAATGCTTCTGAGAATGTCAGTATATTAGATGCAACTGACAAGGTACGCAATGAATTTCAGTTGAAGCAATAATTCATAAGCAGCTATAATGAAGAGACACATAATGGATTTCAATTTGACAGTCAAGAAGGTAGTTTTTCTGATTGTTGTAGCAATGTGAACAAAGGAGATATGTATGCAAGAGATTCATTGGATGAATCAATTCAAGTGGTTGGTTATGAGGAGCATGCATATGTTGATAATGATAAACAAGGAACTCTTGTTTTGCTAGATACTTTACCTTCTTCTACTTCTTTTGCTGAGTTTGAAGTTATCATTGAATGTCTGCATGAGGATAGCATTGATGTAGCTGTACATGAAAATATAGTGACAAATATTGGTACAGATAATGAAACTTTTTATCATGAGTTTTCACTTGAAGAATGTGATTGTGTCAATCACATGGATGCATATGAGGATCTTTTTTCTGGATTTAAAACTCATAGTTTTTTTGATGAGCAGTATGCTTCAGATTGTCATGTTGATGCAACAAGAGGGAATGTTGAGTATGATACTTTTTGCAACAATGAATGTGCTTTAAACAATCATTGCGAAGAATTTGTTGCAGAAGTAAATTTTGAGTCATCTAAACCTACTCTTGAAACTTTTGTGTGTGATATCATTACTAATGTTGGCAATCTTGTCTATGAGCTTGAAGTAGAAAACATTAATTGGGATGCTGACATTTATTTTGAATACTATGATTTGAATGTGGACAATGGATTTGGGGGTGTTAATGAGTCTTATTTTTAGAACCTTGATGCATATGGTAATGTGATGGGGTAATATTGTTGGGATAATGACAAAATCACCTATGGTGCAATTCAGTTGAAGGAGTTACAAATGTATGAGATTTCTTTGCTTAATGCACAAAAGGATTGCACACTGTTTCTGAGGCCTGATATCTTTTTTGACCCTGATGATTGTGAGGGAATTGGTAAAAGTGATAAGATTGTGCTTTTAGATAGTCTTGATCACTACATTTTATCACTTTCCACATAATCAAAAAATGGAATGAGTGGTAGTGATGCAACCTATGTCATTTGGTTGCTATGTGATAGTAAAGCTAAATTCAAAGGCAACGTGACACTTGTCTTTGTAAGAATGAAGTCACTCATGTTGATATGGTGTGAAAAAGACAAGTATGGATTAAAAAATATCAACTCTTTTAACATATTGTTGTTTGATAGAGTTAAGAATTGACTGCCCTTTTTCATTTGGTGGCCTGGGGCCATCAACTGAAGTTAAATATTTTAATAAAGACTCTGTCACCCAATGTTTTCGGCACCTAGTCTGCTATCCCAGAGATCTAAATTCTTGATATGCTCACAAGTGGCATACATCCCCAATCAAAGCCACTATTGGCACCTTCAAATTTTCCAAATTTTAAGTGCCTATATTGGAAATTTTGCATCTGCACATTCAAAAGTGCAATAAAAAATCTGCCTAAGGGACCTACTTTGGAGGGTCACCATTCAGAGCCAGTTGATTGGCATGTCAAAAGAATTGTTGATCTCCATTCTCTCCACATTCATGTACTCCCTAGTCCGATTTCAAAGCCTCGTGATCAGATTTTCTATTTTTATGAAGCCAAAAGCAAATGTTGTTTGCTTTGTTTTCATACTTGCATTTTCAAAAGATTTCAAAGTGGTCAAATTTGACCCTTAATATCTAGTGAAGAATGATGATTCAAGGATGGAAATCTTGCAAACATACTCAGTGGACCCAAATGACCTAGTGTGCCTAGTGGAAGTTCCCCAGGAGACGATTTGATATTTTTTCAAAATGGCAACTTGGTGAGCTTTAATTGGTTTTAAACATGAACAGTTGCAAAAAGTCTGAGTAGTTCGTTTTGATGTTGAATATCTTTCACCTTGTGAATTTTTTTTCCAAGACTATTGTTGCAGTCCATTATTGGGTCAAATTTCTATGTGCCTATTGAGTGTCAAAGTCTCAAAATAATTTCTAATGGGTTATTTAATCATTTTCTCATCACGATAGAGCCAAAAATGGTGTTCCATAAAGTGTAAAATTTTGCAAATATAAGGACAACCCATTTCTTGTTTTAGCTTGAAACATCTCTAGATCCATTTTCATCGAATACAAAAGTCGTATGATGCATTATTTTAATGTATTTTAGTCACGACAAAGGCATCCCGATGGCCAGTTTACAAAGGAGGTACTTGAATTTTAAGGGCTAGAAAAGATATAAGGAAATAGGTTTCCCCTATTTGGTCGTAGTTGGAATTAAAAAATCAACATTTTCCTAATGTTGCAAAAGCTAATGTTTAAAATATTTTACATATTTTAAACATTATTAAAGAAAATTTTCACATGAAAAAAGGGTAATTAAGACAAATTAAATATTTCAATGTTTTATAAAGTTAAACTTTATGAAAATTTATTTTCCTGTGCACGTCAATCACTCCCGCTGTTGGAAGGAAAGCTCACCACAATAGGTGCTAACGGGAGAGCTGGGAGAGGAGAAGAAGCTTGTAGCAGGCATTTGGGGCGGGAGAGATTGTTGGGAGGATGTTAAGGACAAATTTGGATTTGTAGTTTGTATTTGCACTAAGGATTGAAGCATGTCCTTCTCCATGGAGTTTCCTTTCAGGTGTTTTGGTCAAATTCAGGCAGGAATTGGAGCATATTACAAACTGCAATCACGTATTTTGGTTTGGGGCAAATTTTTAATGTTGTTTTTGAGTTGTAGATCATGGTTTTCACTTCCAGAAAGGTTCCCCAACCAATCCTCTTGCTTGGACAATGATTTTAATGAAGTTTTATGCATTTTTTGGCTGCTTGCAAGCTCAAAAAATGCCCATGCTCTATGAATAACAACCCAGTGAAGATAAAAATTTGAAGAGGCTGAAATTTGTTCTATGTGATCTTAAAAACATGGGAGAAATCAAGGAAGGGCTTCAATGGAGAAGATAGATTTGCAGATTGACTACTGTATACATTTGCTTGATGTTGCCATAGACAATGAGGAACTTGCAAGCATAAATGAAGGTTTCCCTGCTTGCTTGTGAAGGAAAGAGCTAATGTCAGCAGGAAGCAATGGGGGCATGAGAATTGGTTTCTCCAAAACAAATATTTTAAGTTTTAAAATATTTCATTTTATAGTTCAAATGGTTTCTCGTGAGCCTGAGTAGAATATTGATGCAGAGAGAAAATGCATCAGGGAATGGGCATTGGAAGGTAAGCTTGTGGTGGGCCCAACAAAATATTTTAAGATGCATTCCTTAAAAACATTAATGTTGCTGAGTGAAAATTAAATGGAGAATTTTTTTTACATAAAGAGCACCATTTTCACGCAACAGGATGAAAATTGAAAGTGGAGGTGAAATATTTTCACAAGGCAAGGATATTTTGTATCTGCAGGTGGAATAAAGAGAATGATGATTATTCTAGCTGGGAATATTTTTATGTTAAAGAGCAACAGGTGCAAGAAGTGTGAATCATATTGTAGATTAAGGATTCTCTTGAGGTGGTGGGTAGTTGTTCATCAACGATCTTGAGTTTTCCAAGTGTCTTCTTCTTATGTGCATTTAGGGTTTTCTTTCTCCTTAAGTGCAATTTTGGGGATTCATTGTATAGCTAGTTGTTATGGAATTGTTCATAGTGAACATTGTAATACATAACATTTTAAAGCTAAGTCTTAGGTTTTGAGTTTTTGTCAATATGTTTGTAATTTTGATAGCAATAATGGCATAGTAATATTGAATGGTGGAGATTTTGAACCATTTTCTCTCCTATGTATTGGTTTGATAAACTATGAATGACATAATGAAGAGTTATTTTATTTGTCTCCGTTGAATTTCAGTGGATGTTTAGTTTTATTCTTGCTTATTGATTCAAGAAATTGATGTAAATTTTTGAGTGAGGCTATTGGTTTATTGTAAACCAAGTGCTAGGATTCTGATAAGAAGTTATGGTTGAGATGTTATGATGAAATACTGTAATGCAGTATCTTCAAAGCTTAGATGATTTTGTGTATAAAATTGTTATCAGGTTGCACATGTATTGAATTTGACTTTGTTCTAATGGATGAAACACTGATCTAAGTGTGTTATTCTTCTTTCATTCTATTGATTAATTCATCAACAAATCACAAATTTAAATCAAATTAGCTATCAATCTTAGTTTGCTTGGGTGTGGAATTAAATTCTCTACATATCTCATGTTTGAGTTAGACTCTACCATGAAGATCAGCCAAACCTTTAGGGTGTTGTGTCTCTTAAAAAATTAGAGGAGAATCATGTGTTTATAGTATACTGGGTACTTTGGCACACAAGAGTATCTATAAGTATAATTTTGGGGTTACCCTCCATGGTTTAACAGAGCTAGAAGTGTAGAAGATTTAAGTCTCTTTGAATGCATCTTGTTCATTGGCCAAATCCATCTTTGAGTTTGAATACAAGAGTGGCTACTCTTTAGGACTCATTACATCTCCTAATTTCAAAACCAACATACTACACAAGGGAAACCATAGTCATTAACAACCGTCGAGAGGGTTTGTGAGCCACTAATAAACTTTGCATTTCATGTCCAGTTAAAACATAGAAAAAGTGTTACCATAACCAAAATTCAGAACCCAGACACACTCACCATCACCCAGACCTAACACTAGCATCAACCCCACGGTACACAGGCCCACTTCATGTCATTGCAACAATAGGAGGAGAACTCACTGCCCCATCGTCATCCTTTCCACTACCAACCACCAAAGAGTAACTTCCACTGGAGGTTTTCCTTGAAAAAGGAGGCACCTAAAGCACTTCCACCTCTGGGGGAGGAAATTTATTCAAAAGAATGAGGTATTGCCTATACCCATAATCTATCTCGGTCTCACTAGTAGACGAGCTGTCAATTATAGCAATAAGAGATTGTTGTCACTCATAAGAAGCTATATTATACCTAATCTTCCTTTACACTCCCCGCACAAACCCTATAGGATCCCTTCCTTTGATTTCCATCATCATAGCATGAGATCCCAACACATGGCCACATCCAACATCAACCGATATATGATCCTTGCCATTAGTGTCATTTCTGGATTCATCTTTCAAAGTTGACACACTCGCATGAGTGCATTGTCACTATACCATGATATCGCCATGAGGTTTCTACAATTGTAGCCTCAAAGACCTTTGTACCTGTAATAAGGAAGCAATTGGCTTGCCCATCCTTCCGAGATATGAAAATTTATAGCTTTTACTGAAATGATTACCACAATCAACACAGATATAGAAAAGTTTTATTTCTAGTTGCATTGATGATAATGGAGGCCTTCAATCCACATTTCTTGAGTGAATTGGTGATGTCAATCATCAATGTTCAATAAAAACCCACACGCACGAACAAGAAATCGCTCGTTGGCATTCACTTCATCACCATTAATTTCTCAGGTGCATATGAGTTCACACATTATGCTTCATAATTACCATAAGTTAATTCCTCAAACACACGAAGATTAGCTTGAACCCTCCCAAAGGATATATGCCATTAATGCTCGCACTTTGCAGAACACGAATAGCCATCACATGCGTGTTTCTAGTTTTTTGCATATCAGGCATTGATCTATTGATGAGGTGGTAGATCGAATGATCCTCATTGAATTGAATGTGTTTGAATTCTCACTCATCTATTTCAACCAATAAAAACCCTACCAACCTGGAACCCACTACATCATGTGGGTTCCACCCACGATTCATCGCAATCACCAACAGGTAGCTACATGTCAAGTTTTCACTGACCTTGCTAGGTTTTTCAATATATTATTTAAATTGGGCGGGGTTAGCGGGGAGCTATGGGGATTTAATCTCAATAGAAATCCTTAGCCATCGATCCAGACCAATAGGTGGCAAACCCCATAGTGGAAACTGGGCCCCACATCCGTAGAAGTACATGCATCATTTGTCTGCACACCTCGCATCATTTAATCGACCAACATTTGAAACCAGTGAGGTCAATAGGGAATGATGGAGATTCATTCCAATGATCAATAGATCTCACAACCTGCATGTGAGTTAGAGTTAGTTTTAAAAAGGAGAAAAACTAGGCCAACAAGAATCTAACCCCTGGGAGAACACAACATATGCCCAAGTCATTTAGGAAATAAATTTTGGCTCGGCCTTGGAAGTATTTGAAACAAATGACATGAGAGGTGACTAACACTCTTAGACATAAGGGGCCAATAAAATAATGCACTTGAAGAATCAAGTCATGACTTAGAAGGGTGGCAGTGGGCTAAGCAAGTCAACTCAAAATTAGAATGAACGAGGGTTTAAGAGACAAAAAACAAAAGAAGGGATTTAGGCCTAGAAACCCTCCTCATCCCGAAAGATAAAAACTTTAGAATTTGACCAAAACTAGATGTCATGCAATAAAATAGAAATTTTTTTGGGAGCTCCATCAATGGCTCATGCTCAAGGACATATACCCCCAGTGGGTATAGTGAGAAACCAGATCTTAGGTAGAAGCACACCAACCCAAAACAAATTATGAGCTTCTTTGGATGATACAAGTAGACACGACAAAAAAAAAACACATGAAACATATATACATAATTTAGATGACTGTATAAAGTCTCCCCTATTAAGAAAACTCATCTAATCCCATTGGAATCAATTTTTAAGCTTGGTTATTCAAGACCTTCCAAGATTTGGAACCCATCCTTTCTTCTGTCAATGATCTTTCTTTCACACACTTGCATTGAATGAATACTCATATCAAGCAATTCCAAACAATCTGCATCATTATGATGGGTTCCAATGATCCCATAGGCCTTCTTGAACTAATTTTTTTACTAATCTCAAGATTTTAAAGTTGAAGTGAAAAAGGAAACATCCATATTCCACTTGAATACACTCACTTTGCATATCAAATTGAAAACCTTCAAAAACACTATGCAAAAAATTAAGCCAACAATCTCTTGGAGCATCATAAAACATAGAAACAAATTCAAGAAATTCTTCGCCCTACTTCATTTAGATGCCATATTTACTAGGTGGAAATAGACCCATGATGATATCCCAAAGGCAAGGAGCATCAACAAAGAATCCAACCACGTAGTCATGTTGGCAAATACCATATCCCTCATTATTTGGCTGCCCCACACATGAGCTCAATTGCCATCCACTGTTGGTGAGTCCCAATGCCAGTCCACAATCTAGATATGCATCAAAATATGCAACTTGGTCATTGAATATTGAAACTCTTCCCTTATCAATGCACATATCATCCTCCAAGCATCTTAAATTAGACTAAAAATTTACACATTGAATAGTGACACTTTTGTCCCTATATACTTCATCACATTCAAATTCAAAGTGAGCTCTTTCTTAGGAAAATGAAATATTTTCAGGTCACCTTCATGGAAACTATTATATTCCTAGGAAAAATATTCAAGGGCTTTTCTCTCCCCCGAACCCTTAGTCTCATCCTCCATTGGATAGTAGTAGAAAAAATGAAAGCTTCATGAGCATTCTCATAAAAGAACTTGCTAGTGCATTGTTATGCCTACTCATAATCATACCCTGACCATACATTCAAAGCATCATTTGAATCCTCAAAGAGTGGATTACCCCTACACCAATACGGGGATTCATTGTTATTAACTAATATGGATGAAGGTGTATCAAAAAGGGGATTATCCTCTACACTCATCTTCATCAGGGGATAATTTTCTCCCTTTGTATGAGGATGCAAACCTTGCAACCTATCATCACATTCTAAATCATTGGGGATTTCCAAGAAAAGGCCCATCTTCATTTGGCACAGGGTAATTATATTCAGCAAAAGAAAAACATGACTCTATATCATCACAACTTCCATAACATGAGAATCCATTAATAGTAAGACTACATTCATACCCCTCAAACTAAATGTCATAGTTTCTACTATCAATATCTTGGTCATTGGTGAAAGACTGAGAATCACCAGTATTAGAATCACCACTATTGATCGGATCACTTAATGTGGGCAATCATTCGCACCTCATCTAGCTCTTCATCTTTCAATACCTCCCAGGAACTTGAATCAGACACATTATATCCTCTATTATAGCATGGGTCATCATCTCTATCACTATTATAATGACCTACCCATGTATCACTAGTGAACACGTTGTAGTCATTGTATTATGATTCATCTCCTTCATCTCTTTGTATTACCTCTTGCTCTGCCTCAATAGGACTATGACCATCATTATTCGAGGGCACCTGGTATTGTGCACGATTTCTCCCAATTCCTTCTAGTAATCTTATCCAATCAACAATTTGGCTTAGACTTCCAGGCTTCAATTCCTTTGGCAACATACTCATACCAGACCGATATACCTCACAAAACAAGTCAATGGGTAAAAGCACAAAGTTGTGTCACACTATATAAAAGAAACAACCAACACTAATCAAACTTTTAAACTCGAATCACTAAAAAGTGGCATATATGTTTTAAATTTTAAAATGATGTAAACTAGTAAAATATGTATTTTTTAGTATATTTTATCTTTGAATTTTTTAAAAAAATTAAAAAATTATTTTAAATGAGTTTTTAAGAAATTAACACTATAATTTAGTTGCTGATTAAAATGCTGAAAAATGAAGCTGCATGAGACGACAAATTTTTTATAGTACTTTTTTTTTTCAAATTTTGATAAATGCATATTTTTAAATAAATACTAAAATGTGCATGAATTAATAAATAGTTGTTTCCACAGGATACCAACTTTCATATTAAATATTTATCTAAAATGGAAAAAAAAATATACCATTTTCAAATAGATTCTTTTACCTAGTGCAGATATATATTTTTATTTATTTTTAATAAGTTTTAGTATATTTCCTTGGCATGGTAATGAACCCAATATTTTGTGCTAATAACCTACTTTTAGTAAAAATAAAAAATAAAATATAAAATATAAATAATAATTAAACTATTAAAATAACAATATTTTTTAAAACTACACTTATGGATCTACAAAAGGGTATTTTTATATTTTAAAAAAAATGTTATTTACACTAGTAAAAGTTATTTAAACTTCAAGTTTTTCAAATAATTTTATTTTTTTGGTAAATTGGACTCAAAGTGGTGCTCCATATATTTTTTAGCCAAAAATTTTAGTTGAAAAATTTGTGGAAGTATCTGACTTAGCTAGAATGAGTCTTACTAGATCATATGTTTGACCAAAATTGGTTTTTAGCTAAAAATAGTCAAATTCAGTTGTGCTGATAAGTTGGCTGAAAGTGTGACACAACTTTGTGCTTTTACCCCAATACATATTGACTCTTTAGGTTTGACACTTTCTGGTATTTCCAACAAAACGTCCACAAACCTCTGGAACAAGTCATGGGAAAATTCACTTTGACCTCTTTTGATTTCATATAGTCTTTTAGCATAAGATACATGATTAAATTTACTTGAATCTTATGGACATTCCACATGGGGCTCACTATGATTGGCATACTATGGTGATGAAAATGGAATACCATAAGTTTTATCTTCTCGGCATGGTTCCTTATTGGTTGATTCATTGACTAAATTCACACAAGATGTACCAGGTTGACCAACATTAGCAGCTAAGCATCCCTTCATAATTGAATACTTCAAATTATTTTCAATGTTTATAGCAATTTGGTATGCTTGGTGTAGTGTTGTGGGCTCTTTGTCTCTCAACAAATAGCTCATCTTTCAATCAAATGCACCTAAATAAACAACCAAACACTCACCATCATTCGGTCATATATTCTTAGGGATCTCACTTATGATTTTTGAAAATATGAGATTAAAAGAAGGGACTAACTCATCCTCCTCTTTGTGGATGCCATAAAACTTTTTCTCACTAGGCTTGAGTTAACTTTCTCACCAAATTGTTCCATGAATGCTAGCTTAAATTCATACCTGGAATGTATTGAATTTGTTGGTAGAGAAGAGAACCAATCTGTTGCATCTCCTTTCAGAGATTGAACAAACAATTTCATGACACCATCTTCAAAATTCAATTCATAATCTCCCACCATATCAACAAACACTTTTAGATGCTTTCTCATCGACTCGCCCTTTGCACCATTAAACTTAGGTACCTTTTTCTCTTATTTTAGGCGGTACCTCATTTGGATAACCATGAATATTACTGAAATCTATAGCACTGTATCTTTCAGTTCTAAAATTTCCCTGACGTGACAAAGGATGTATATTATGTACTATTGCACTCATATTTATATCAGGGTATACCATTTGATAAGGAAATTTTACCTAGCCTTAGCAAGCCTCGCCATACTTTTTCAAAGAGTAATTCAAATTCTCTTTGTACCTAAGCTCTCAAACTTTTACAGTACAATCTTTTGTCTATTTTTCTTAGGATTTAAAAACATGACATGCTTCTCTATTACAATTCATAAATTTCATATTACGTTCTAGAAACATGCAACTTTCAACTAGAATTTTCTTCTATCAATGTTTGTTCACTCAATTGGGAACCAGTTACATTTCTATTCTTGACGATTTCTCATAAACAACTTGCTAAATCATGAAATATGTCTATGAGAATACTGGGTGATTTATAGAAGCTAGTGATCTTTTATATGACCGCAACCTTGCAGATTTGGAACTCCTACATGTTCTTCATAAGCTTCTCAAGCCAGAGTTGCTACCTCCTTCATAGAGGATTGAACTTCAAATAATTATCAAGTTCTTTCAAAAGTAAATCTCCTTTTGGGTTGTCTTCCCAAAAGAGTCATTCATAAATTCTATGGATTTTGCTGCAAGCAAAATCTTTCCAGGTTAAAAAATTCTCAATATCTGAACAAGATGTACAAAATCCACCAAATTCCCGACTCTATGATATTACAATCTACCACTGGTGTTCTTTCTTTTATAACTTTCTTAGAGTTCTCCCCAATAGAGTTACCATTTTGTTGGTATTTTTCTCAACTGAGCTTTGAAATTCCCTAAAGAATTGCTAGCCCTTATATTCAAGAACTACAAAAGTTAGTGACCAACTAATGAGTAAAGATTCTCTAACCCTTACCCCTTCTCTTTAGGCTCTCTGAGACCAAGGAGGGTATTCCTTATTGTGTTCATTATATATTTAATGCCTCGAGAACACTTCGACACACAAATCTGTTCCCACTAATTGCAAAAAAACATCACTCATTAAAGGTTTGGCTGACCTTTACACAAATAACCATTCACTTGCTAGGAACACAAATATACACGATATTTACATCTCAGAATGAAAAAAAATTGCATAATTAATGTTCTAAATTTGAATCCATGGTTAGGCATTTTGCTAATTCATCAGATTACATGAATTCCTAACAAATAGGCTAGTGCTTCATCAATTGGGAAACAAAGTCAGACATGAAATAATCTGTAATACACAAAACATATAACCCTGGAATGAATGGACTATTCTCATAATGCATTACATTACAAAAACTCATAGTATATAAAGTACAACTTCTTACAAAATCCTTTGCAAATTACCACATACCTATGACTCTCTTCAAGTATTTAATTAAGTCTTTGAGTTAAGACATGGAACGAAATCATACATTCAACTAAACCATTAAAGATAAATGAAAATATACTTGATATTTTCATTTATGATCTGCAACAATTGTACATAGGAGAGCACATTAACTTTTTATATTTGTTTCGATATTAGTCATTTGCATAAAACTATTTGAGACTATTCCATACAAAACTCATATCCAAGACAATTAGCTAGCAGATTCATCAAGAATTTTGCATTGTATTTTTCACTATATGTGCATATAACCTAGACTGTTATGGACTCAAAATCCTGACCCCTATAATGAGCCTTGAAATCTCTTTTATAAACCAAGGGAGCAAAATGCATTAGGCTCATTACAATTACATTTCAAAAACATTTCATTTCAACACAAAATTGGATTTCATTTCAAAACTTCCCCGAAAGTGACTTGCAACTATTTACTGCACAGGGGAAACCATAGTCATAAGAACCGTTGAGAGGGGTCACCAACCACTAACAAAATTTTCATTTCACATCCAACCAAAACACAAAAAAATTGTTACCATAACCAAAATTCAGAACCTAGACACACTCACCACCACCCAAACCTAACACCAACATCAGCACCATGGTACACGTGCCCACTTTGTGTCCTTGTGAAAATAGGAGGAGAACTCACCACCCTATCATCATATTTTCCACTAGTAGCCACCAAAAAATCATGTCCACTGGGGGTTTTCATAGAAACGGGAGGCACCTCAAGAACTTCCACCCCTAGGGGAGGCAATTAATTCAAAATCATGAGGTATTGGCTATACCCAGAATTTGTCTTAGTCTCACTGGTAGACAAGATGTTAGTTATAGCAATAGGATATTGTTGCTGCCCATAATAAGCTCAACTATACCTAATATTCCTTTGCACTCCCCACAAGAACCCTATTGGCTCCTTTCCTTTTGTTTTCATCGTCGTAGCGTGAGATTCCAACACATGGCCACCTCCAACATCAACCAATATAGGATCCTTTCCATGAGTGTCATTTATGTATTCATCTTTCAAAGTTGACACACTTGCATGATTGCATTGTTTGTGTACCATGATATCACCATGAGGCTTCTACAATTGTATCCTTACAGACCTTCGTACCTATAATGAGGAAGCAATTGGGTCGCCCATCCTTCTAAGATATGCAAATTTATAGCTTTTATCAAAATGATTACCACACAGACACAAGGAATTTCAGTTTCTGATTGTAATGATGATAATGTAGGCCTTCCATTTGTATTTATTGAGTGAATTGGTGATGTCAATCATCAATGTTCAGTAAAAAACCACACACACGAACAAGCAATCGCTCATTGGTGTCAACTTCATCACCATTAATTTCTCAAGTGCATAGGATTTCACACATTATGCTGCATGATTATCATAAGTTAATTCCTCACATAAACAAAGATAAAATTAAACCCTCCTCAAGAATATACACCATTAATGCCTACTCTTCATAGAACACAAAAGGCCATCACATGCATTTTTCTGGTTTTTTGAATATCAAGCGTCAATTTGTTGATGAGGTGGTAGATCAAAGAATCCTCATTGAATTGACTGTGTTTGAATTATCACTCATCTGTTTCAGCCAATAAGAACCCTTCTAACTTGGCACCCACTACATCACGTGGGTTCCACCCACAATTCATCACGAATAGAAATAGGTAGCCACGTTTCAAGTTTTTGCTGACCTCGCTGGGTTTTTCAAGATATTATTTAAAGTGGACGGGGTTAGTGGGGAACGATGAGAATTTACTCTCAATAGTGATCCTTAGTCGTCGATCCAAACGAGCAGATGATAAGTCCGATAGTGGAGATTGGGCCCCACATCCATAGAAGTACACACATCATCTAACTACGAACCTCACGCCATCTAATCAGTTGACATTTGAAACCAGCAGGGTCAGTGGGGAACAATGCAGATTCATTCCAATGATCAACAAATCTCATAACCTGTGTGTGTGTGAGAGTTAGTTTTAAAAAGGGGCCAAACTAGGCCAATGAGACTCTAACCATCAGGAGAACACAAAATATACCCAAGTCATTTAGGAAATAAAATTTGGCTCGACCTTGGAAGTATTTGAAACAAGTTACATGAGAAGTGAGTGACACTCTTAGACAAAAAGGACTGGTAAAAGAATGCACTTGAAAGCTCAAGTCATGACTTAAAGCACCGACGGTGAGCTGAGCAAGTCAACTTAAAATTAGAACGAACAAGGTTTTAAGATAAAAACAATGAAAAGAGGGTTTTAGGCCTAAAACTCCTCCTCATCCTAGAAGACAAAAAATTCAGAATTCGACCAAAACCAAATGTCATGCAACAAAATAGAAGAATTTTGGGAGCTCCATCAGAGAACAAAACCAACAAGAACAAAAAATGAAATTCATCTCACATTATCATACACATTGCATCCATTACATAGATCACATAGTGTCACATAGCATAGGGAATCATTGCATACCATCTCATAAAGGGCACCATCTCATAATCATGTGCATTACATAATTTAGGACATTTGATTTGAACCATCATTGTATATCACATCATTAAAGTTCACTACTAATCATACAACATAACATTGCATTCGTTAGAGGAATTGTTGCATTACATCATTAAATTTATACACATTATATTAGATATTGTATAACATAGATACCATGTATCATCTCACATTCATATTACATATAGGCATAACATTTATACTTCATATATCATCCATAAATGCATAAGAAAAGGAAACAAACAAATATTTCGCTTGCATATCACTGCATAGAGGTCATAATACATCACATAATCCATTTAGGACATAATGTAGAAAACCATTTGCATATCATATTTCATCCATACATCATCACTATAAAATGCATGTAGAAGATATACAAAAAGAAATGCATCCATAATCGCTGCATACATCATAAAAATAGATACATCTCATAAACACATAGGAAATTAAATGCATCCATCCATCATGCACAACTAAAACATGACATCTCATAAATCGAACCATCTCATATATATATGTAAAAATGAGTAACTATCAGGGTACAAGATCATGATCAAATGTGTATAATCAAAATATATTATACAATCAGGGAAGTAAAAAAATTGGAGCCCATGAATCAAAAATGAATACTCTTTGTGATCAAAGTAAGGAACTAGCCCTACTAGCTGTTGCCCTCCCCAACCTGTCTATCAGCATGCTCCTCGAGTGGCCTCATCCCTATCTGTTGGGAGTACTATGGCACCTGACCTACTAGTGGCACTACCTACCTATAATGGAGCGTGTAATACTCTTCCTCTCTTATGACCTCTCGATATGCCCATATAGATATTATCCAGCCCTGGGATGCAAAGACTGTTCTCTCAAGTTGTTGCCTCCAGGCTATCTCCTAGTCTCTCTTAGACCTCACTTGATCTCTCTTTATGGTAGATGTTTGGACATGCTTCCTAGCCTAATCCCTCTCAGTTGTCAAAACCGACACCTGTGCCTGTAACTATTGTATCAGAGCATCACTGTGATCTAGTTTTCCTTGTGGTGGGGATGGAGGCTATTGTTGTGGGATCTCTCTCTCCCCATCTCTAGGTGGTGTCTTCTATACTTGGGGTGGTGTTTGATATTGTTGGTGTGGAGGTGGCCCACCTCCTCCCTTGTCCCCATCCCCTCTCCCTCCCTGCACTCGACCTTGGCTTGCTGATCGACCCTTGGGTCTCCATCATATGGGCACTGCACCTAGATCTATAAGTCTCAGGGGTGGTATAAACCAAGCTATATATGCTAATGTAACCCCTACATTACCTTGTCCCTAATTGTATGGCCATGGTCTAGCCACAAGCTGCATAAAGGATGTGACTACCTTGTCTGTTGGGATGGGTCTTCCCCATGCAGTCTCCCTCGTAGTATGAGAAAAGATGGCCATTGGGTCTGTCTTGAATATCACCAAAATATCTGGCTACTCTATTTGGCAGATATCTCTCAATAATAGTGTGCTCTCAGCCTTGCATCAGTCTCTCCTGCCAAACAAAAAATAATTTTGGAACATCATAGAACCAAGGACCCATGCCATGCTAGGGCCTCCAAGTAGAATCTATCATCTCATCAATGACCCCCCACCAATGGGCGATGCCACTGGCCCCTGTGTGAGTAAATGTAATTTGTGCACCACCATACTACTAGATGATCAAATCATTTAGCTCCAAAGAAACCACTGTGACCTGAAAAAGCATGACAATGTGCTCCCATGCCCATACATGCAACAAAGGGACTCCAGCCCCAATGGCCTTGCTGTCTAAATATGCGAACTCATGCAAATATCTATAAAGTGAGGCCAACATAACTGGACCCCATGCAAAGTAATCTCCCCTAAAGAGCATCTGATCCCATGCTAATCCCCATCCCAGACTGAAATATCAGCCCCTCCGATTTGGTGCCACAAGACCTGATATGATGGTTGCAACAATAAGTTTGAATGTGGGCATTGTACCCCGGTATCTCTCTAAATTAATCTGGCCCTCAGAGAAGACAATCGACTCAAGCCCCATGACCTAATAACAAGTGTCCCTCCCTACATCCACATCAAAAATGACCCTCTCTCTGTGGATGGGAAACCACAAGATGCACCAGACATCCTCTAGTGTGACTGTAGCCTCGCTAGTTGGCAAGTGAAACAAATATGTATCACTGTGCCATCTCTCAGCTAGGGCTTTCATCATCCCTAAATGAGTCTAAACTGGATGACCATAATCAACATACCAAAGACCAATAGCACCAAGCTGCTCCTGGAGCAACTCATTTAACCCGTCTAATATGCTAAGCAATGGGTATCAGTGCTCCCGAGAATGTAATATCCCGAGGTCCTCCTATGCAAGAAAGGTCACTATGCCAAGTTTTGAAAAAATAATCGGGCCCTTGAACTAAGTTCCCACAATTCAAACAACAAATACAATGTTGTTTGCAATTGTGGGGTGATCCCACAATAGTGGTTTACAATTTTTGGCCAAACTGGACACTGAAATTATTATTTTTTACTAAATCTTCATATTCGGGCACTTATAGCGGCTAAACTGTGAGGAATTTGAAGATGATCCGCACTAGAGTCTCATCAAATTTTGTTTGTAGATTCTAAATTTTTTTTTCAAATTGTTTGGAATCAGATTGCTTTTCTTTTTCAATCTCCCACGAAAACTGGTATTTTTCAAAAAACAACATTTTAAAAAGTGACGCACACCGTATACAACATAACTTTTTTTGTGTGAACGATAAAATTCTATTTTTTTTGAATTTAGATTTTTAACTACAATATCTAGCACTTTCATTTGGTCTCATAGTTTTTTATTGAATATTTTTTCCTTAATCAAGTTTTGAAGTCAAACCAGTTACAATTCAAACATAGGAGGCTTGCGTACAACATTACTTTTTCTATATGTATCAAAATTCAATATATTTATTTCAATGGATCAAGGACATCAATACCTAGCACAAAAATATTTTTTAAAATTTTATTTTGATAATTCACTATTTTACCACATGTGCAAAAACAAGAGCTTAATTTTTTGTGAAAAACCTATGTTTAATAAAACTAAAAAAACACATACATAATAAAACCAAAACATATTAAAATTATATTTGTTGGATAGCTCATTCTGAGGACTACCATCTTCCAATTGGGTGTATGAATTCTCCTCCATTTTCATCCTCAACCCACACTTCGAAGGCCAAAAATATGGAAGTTTTTTGTGAGAGAGGGTGGGAAGGTGGGGAAAAGGAGGTTCGATCGAACCCCCAGGGTTTCGAGCGAACCTAAAGGGTTCGATCGAACCCCCATGGTTTTGAGTGAACCTAAAGGGTTCAATCGAACCCCCAGGGTTTTGAGCAAACATAAAGGGTTCGATCGAACCCCCAGGGTTTCGAGCAAACATAAAGGGTTCGATCGAACCCCCAGGGTTCAAAGCAAACCTAAAGGGTTTGATCAAACCCCCCCTTCCACAATGGGCAACAGGTGTTTCCACATTCAAAGGGGTTCGATCAAACCCTGGTGTGAATGAACCCCTTTTGGGTTTGCTCAAACATTGAGTTCGTTTGAACCCCTCAAAACAATTTTTTTTTGAGTGGTGGATTTGTTTGGAAGTTTTCCTTCCTCATTCGAATTGTAAACCACTTTTTTGGGTTCACCCTATCACGTAGTTTGCAAACTCCAAACTGTGCCACCATGACACAGTTTGACTACGCCCCTAAGTCCTAAATTCCAAAGAGACTCATCACGACACACTTCTCATATGCGACTGACTATAAACCTAAACCCTAATTCCTAAACTAGCTCACGACAATGCTCTTCCAACATGCAGCCCACTTAGAGGCTGCACAATGCCAATTTTGTATTTTCAGCGGTGCTATATAGCATTGCTTGACTCTTTTTTGACTTTGACCCTATTTATTGCGTGAAAAAATTTGAAATCACAAGTCAATGAAGGGGTACATACCACGGGTCCTGTGCTGGCTGACCACTGGTGCACTCGTACTCGCTCCAACACATGTCATGGAAGCAATCTTTGCGCCATCTCGATCAAAGCTCACAACTCAAAATGCAAAAATCTCTAAAGGCTAAGTGTGAAAATGATTTGAAAGTGATCCCTTGGGGTCTATTTAAGCCTAAAAATTAGGGTTTTTTAACCTAATTTAGCCGTCCAGTAGGGTTTTGGGCCCTTGATCCCAATTTTTCCCAACTGAGGGCTATTTTGCATCATTTTTGGCATTTTGGCTCATTTTTTGGCATCCTGGACTTTTTATGGACTCGTTAGTAGCTTGTTCTCTTTTTTCTTGAGATCACCCAAAAATCCAAATTTTTGTCCGATATCTGGAGGGGGTAATATACCAACATAATCCTTCTTGCTAGAGTAGTAGTGGGGCATCCGAAAAAATCATTTTTTTTTTAATTTTGATCACAAAATTTTATTCTTTGAACCAATGCAACAAGTGCATTTCTTCAAAGAGGGGAAAAATGTAGACATGGAAAAATATATCAACATACTTGATCCTAATTACTAACATCGTTTCGTCTTGAGTCATTTTCTTAGCTAGTCATCATCTTTCGTCCCTTGATTAAATAAATCATTTTTTTCTAATTAAGTTGTCATCTTCTGTTGATTAAATAAATCAATCTTATTTAATTAACCCTCGTGTATTTATTTAATTAAATAAGTCTTTTTATTTAATTAAATCCCTAAGGTCATTTTATTAAATTAAATCAATCTTTATTTAATTTAATCTAACATCATCTCGTTTTAATTAAATAAACCAAAATATTTATTTAATTAAGTCTAAAGTCATCTTCCTCTCACTTTTATTTAAATTAATCCTCAAATCTAAGTCAAAATTTGGTCAAATCAACTAATCTCCTATTAAATTAATTTAATCTTAATCACCTAATTTCTCTAGATTTTTCCACTTGCACATGAAAATACATTTAATTGATTTATTAAATCTATATTTTCTCTCAACATGGCATCTTTAGGGGAATATTCCTCCAAGTGGATTTTTCCTTCCAACAAAGCATTTATCTCCTCTTACATGTCCTTGTACATTGAGCCAAGTGGCATTTAAGTCATTTTCTTACCCTCTCCAACAAGTCATTTCATAAATTTCAAAATCCACCTAATATCATTTATTGGCTCATTCATCAAAACGTGCTCAAGCTTCCTCCATTCACATCTTGACAAGTGGCACTTGTTCATTGGATGTTGAATGATCCCAAATTGCTTCATTTTTCTCATTCCTCCATCTTGTCTTTCTATAAATAGAAAGCTCTTCTTCTCATTTGGGATCCACAACTTAAAGAGAAAAGTTACTATCTTCACATTTAGAGCAATTTCATCCATTTCCATAAGCATTTTCCATTATCATAGCTAGGTTATTGCAAATTTTATCAAGGAATCACATTGTTCTTCATCATCAAGTGGATCAATCTTCACCAAGCTTGCAAAGGAGTTGGGAAAGGGAAAATTTCCACATCGAAATGGCACCAATTCCCCCATAGGATTGAGAGTTTGCATGCTTAAATAAGATTTAATTGTTTTTCTTGTTTTGTTCTTCATTTATTTCCTATTTTGAGCATTGTAGATGAATTTCATGGGGAATCTTATTTCTAATTTGCATTTGGATCTAATAGTGTGTTTGTTTGCTATGTTTATGCAGGTCTAGGATTGGGGTTCATAGAATTGATCTATCTATGTCCCCAAGTTAAATATCCACTCCTTACCTCTCTACCTTGTTGGCTACTAGGAAAACCATCTATATGTGAATTATGTTTTATATGAATGAGAAAATAGGCAGTCATTCTCCTCTAATGGAGTACTTGAACTATTGTAGTATTGAATTACAATCCCTACAAATCCATGTTTTGAATATTATTTTAGAAGGAATGAATAGAGTAGGTAACCACCTCAAGCTATCTAGAGATGCAGAGTTACCTTCTCTCCACCATAAGGTGTCTATGAGTAAGAGGTTGTCTCATGAAATATCTAGCCAAACCATGATTGGTTGCAGCGATTATTGGAGACAATTGATCCTAAGTTGGAACCTAATGAGTTTGAGTTGGGAACCTACTTCTAGTATAGCGCTAAGCTAGAGCCAAGGAATAGTACTACTCAAGATGGAAAATAGTCTAGGAGTAGAAGTAGGCTTGAGATGGACAAAAGACTAGCGGTAGTACACTATGCTTGAGATGGACCATAGTCTAGGAGTGATGTTAAGATTGAGATGGATGGAGGTCTAGGGGAAAAAATAATCTCAAGAGAGAAAATAGTCTAGGGGAAATTCTATGCTCAAGATGGACAAGAGTCTAGAAATAGTACTAGGTTGAGATGGTCATTAGTCTAGGGGCTTTCCATGCCAACAATGGCTACTCTTGGTTGCTTAGCCGATAGATGAACATCAAGAAGGTGAATTCCCTTAAAATTTGAAGTAGGTAGATCGAACTCCCTATATAACCCTATAGTCGTTAAGGGATCCATATGCTATCATAGCTAGGTGTATTATGGAAAGAGGGTCACTAGGAAGATAAATGACACATAGTTTAAGGGATTGAATGACACACTCTCTCTCTCGCTCACCACAGGCCACATAATCTTCTTAGAGGGGTGGATAGGGTTTGAATCCACTTTGGTTGGTATCAGTTTGCACACCATGACAAGAACATTAAGCGAGGATGCAAAGATAAATTTAACTCAATCATGAAGGTATGGACAAGCCAGTTAGTAGCTTCTTTATGGTTTAATGCAACAATTTGAACTAGTGGATTATGTAATTGACATGATATTATAATGTTAAGCTAATCTAAATTATTGTTTATATGACTCTAACCTTCTATGTGATCCTTCTTTCATAATGAAGAAAAGTTAAAAACAATTGTGTGAAAATTCTCCTCTTCGTTGGGGCAGTATTTACATTGATGTTAGAGCTTAGAAATTGACACTAGGACCTAGGTGATCTCTCTCTTTCATTTTACTAATATGATAGTTTGGTAATGACAGTCATGGGTCGAGGGAAGCAAGGAAAGGGGAAGTAGAAGGCCTCAAGAAAACATCCCCAATGAAATAACCTGGAAGGATCCAATACCACTACAACTGCGTGGCCAAAAGATGAAACTAAAACCAAAAACATGTCTGACATAGAGCCATTCACAGAGACTATGAAGTGATTGAAAATCCAAAAGGGAAAAAAAAGTCCAAACTATATGATAGTCATGAACCATAGAAGAGATTCCCATGAGAAAACCCAAACACCAAACCCTCAGCTATTAGGGACTTCCCTTTTGGCTATAGATGCAATGCACCAATCCTCTCTAAAGAAGCAATTGAAGAATACAATCGTGTCCATGCTAATATGTCTGTAACTATGGGAAACTTACATGAGGAAGAACACAAAGAGGAGGAGACACCTACTCTGCAACTGAAACTATGTAAAAGATGATGAAATAGTACTAAATAAATGTTGTCTTAATTTTTTTGTAAAAGTTTCTACTACCAATGATATATATATATATAAACTTATATATGCTTAAAAATCAAGGTGTTATTTTGAATTGGAATGGAATATTTAATGTCATGAATCTTATGTTGTGTATGAATTTCTTCTTGATTCTAAATATGATTTAAGATGAGCTTTAAAAAAAATGACAAGGACACTTAAATAACACCCTCTTTTCCCTCGTAGAACCCATCTAAATCAATGAAGAAAACTTTGAGGAGGGGAAAAATCCCTAGCCTTGCCAAAATTTTGTGTGCAAGTAGATGTGTGTCATATCCACCTTCTACCATACTTGAAGAGTTGCAAGATGAATTAAATGCACTTCATTGAAAAATAGCATCACAAGAGTAGAAAATTGAGGAACTAACAAGGAAAAAGGAGAAAGGAACGAACCACATTACTGGCCTAGGAACCAATCAAAATACTAGAATTGGAATTGAAGAGTCGAATAGGGAGCACAATGTGAATACAATTCAGGAACATGAGAGCAGCTCCAGAATTCCCACCTACAATCACTCTCAATTAGAGTCACAATGAGGAGTGAGAAAAGACCCACTAATTTGAGAATTGAAGAAAGTGCAAGCACCTAATTTTGATGGGAATGGGGCTGGGGATGATGTTGAAGCATGGCTCATAGGAAGGAATGAGCATTTTGGGTTGATAGAATATTGTTCCAATACTAAAGCTAAGATTTCCATTTATCACCTAGAAGGAGAAGCCTCGCTTTGGTGGGAACATTTAGTAGAAATAAAAAAAATATGACATCAGTTAACTAAATTGGGACAAGTTCACTAAGAGATTTCACAAGGAGTACCTTTCTTCTCATTATAGAGACCAAAAGATTACCGAATTCCATTCACTACGCCAAGGGGGACTGTCGGTAGCTGAGCATAAGTCCAAATTCATGGGCTTACTCTATCATGTGCCTTATATGAAGGAAGAAGAGGATTGGATGAACAATTTTATCTTGGGATTGATAAGAATATTTTGTACACAACCAAGCTCACTCAACCTAAAATATTAAACCAGGTAGTGGAGGTAGCTTTGGTTGCTAAAGAAAACCATAAGTGAAAGCAAGAACAAAAACAAAAGTCATATTCCTCCAACCACTCTAATAATAAATAGAGGGGTAATCAAGAATCTAAACCTAAACGGAAGGCTTCTTGTCAAACTAAGAAGGGCCAAAATTATAGGGAAAATCATGGGTAAGAAGGTCAAAAGGATAAGGGAGACAAAAGGAAAAAATATTTAGGCATGAGGCACAAGGTGATTCCAAGAGAGGAAAGGGAGACCGAAAAAGACCAGTGAATGGATGTTGGACATGCAAAGGAAATTGTTATATGAGCAAGTGTCCAAAGAATCCAAACAAATCTACCAAACCCACTGCCATAATTTTTGTAGTTGTGGATAATTGTCAAGCAAATCAGTAATCTCCATTGATAGAACTTCAAGGTACACTTCTTAGCCAACCCATTTCTATTCCGGTAGATTTAGGAGCCACAAATAGTTTTATTTTCTCCCACGCTATTCAAAAATGTAAAATTAATCATAAGATTCTTTGTAGAGAGGAGATAGAGGTTGAGTTTGTGTCCAGTAAGACAAAAAAGATCAAATATTGCTTGCGAGGAGCTGAAATTGACCTAGGAATTATAAGGACCAAGGTCAATCTATGGGTCACTTTGTTAGGGTCTTATGATTTAATCCTTGGGATGGATTGGTTCCAAATGCACCAGGCTAAGTTAAATTTATACAACAAGAAGATCGAATGTCTAGATGACCAAGGGAGGTCAGTGGTACTTCAGGGGATTAGGAGATCTATGGTGGTAAGAATGATCTCAGCCATGCAAGTGAAAAGGGTTGTAAAATTTATCTAGTGAAGGTAGAAGAGGGTAATGATGATCCTACACCTAGCATTGAAGACCATCCTATTCTCCAAGAGTACCATGATGTCTTTCCTACATAATTGCCAAGATTTCCTCCCAAGTGACAGATGGACCTTCACAATAGATCTAGTTCTAGGGGCTAATTCCATCTCAAAATCCCCCTATAGAATGAACACTCTAAAATTACAAGATCTTAAGATACAATTACAATATCTAATGGAGAAAGGATTTAGATGACCTAGTGTGTCTTCTTGGGGAGCTCCAATGTTGTTCATTAAGAAGAAGGATGGAACACTAAGGTTGTGCATCAATTACTAGATGTTGAACAAGGTAACCATCCAAAATAAATATCCCCTACCTAGAATTGATGACTTGTTTGATCAAATGAAGGAAGTGACTATATTCTCTAATATAGATTTAAGGTTAGGATGTCACCAGTTAAGAATCAGGGAAGAATATATTCCAAAGACAACCTTAACTAGGTATGACCATTATGAATTTTTGGTGGTGCCTTTTGGCCTAAAAAATTCCCCCTCTGTTTTCATGAGCCTCATGAACCATGTTTTCCATGACTACTTGGACAAATTTGTACTAGTGTTTCTGGATGACATTCTAATCTACTCTAAAAATTTGCAAGATCATGAGGAGAATTTAATATTAATCTTGCAAAGGTTGAGAGATCATAAATTATTTGGTAAATTGTCCAAATTTTCTTTCTTTTAGCTTAAGGTACACCATCTAGGACATATTATATCAACCCAAGGAATTGCAATAGATCCAACCAAGCTACAAGAAATTGTATAATGCCCTATTCCTAAAAATGTGATTGAAGTAAGAAGCTTCATGGGTTTGGCATGATATTATCTACAATTTGTAGAGAACTCTCCAAGATAGCTAACCCCATAATATCCCTTCAATGAAAGGGAAATAAGTTTGAATGGATAGAAAAATGTGACATTGCATTCCAAAAGTTGAAGAAAGCTCTTACCACCGCACCAATTTTGCAACTACCTGATACAGATAAAGAATTTGAAGTATGGATGGATGCTTCATTGAATGGTTTAGGTGGAGTGCTAGTGTATAATGGGAAAGTAATTTCCTTGGAATCTAGTAAATTGAATGATCACAAACTCAACTATCCCACCCATAACTTGGAGCTGGTGGCAATCATGCATGCCTTAAAATTATGGAAACACTATTTGGTAGGAAGACCTTTCAAGTTGAACACTGATCATAAAGGACTCCAATATGTATTCACCCAACCAAATTTTAATGCATGTCAAATAAGGTGTTTATAATTCTTAAGAAACTATGAGATAGATATCTCATATGTTAAAGGAAAATAAAACTGTCGCAGACTCCTTAAGTTGAAGGGCTAAACTAGTTGCACTCTCACAACTAAAATTTGAATTACCAAAAAAGATTAAGAAAATGCAGGAACAAGATCTCTTTTTTCAGCAAAAGAGGTTAGAAGTGTAACAAGGGATTAATTCAATTGAGTGACATGTGGGAAAAGATGGAATCCTTTGTTATTTGAACCAAATTTATGTGCCAGAAGAGGGTGGTCTAAGATTGAAAAATTCTCATAGAAGGCCATATCATGCCTCATCAAGCACATCTTGACGTGACTAAGATGTATGCAAACCTAAAAATCATTACTTTTGGCTAGGAATGAAAAAGGAAATAGCTTTCTATGTCGCCAAATGTCTTGAATGTCAATAGGTTAAGGCGGAACACTATCATCCTATGAAACATGGTATCCTCATGATATACCATAGTATAATTGGTCAATAATTTTCATGGATTTTGTGACAAGGTTGACTAAAAATTGGCATCAACGTGATAGTATATTAGCGGTGGTTGATAAACTAACCAAGGTAGCACACTTCATACCAAGCAATGTGAAGGATGATGCCCCAATTTTGGCCAAAATATTCACAAAGGAAGTCATTAGGCTACATGAGATTCCTGAGATTATAATTTCAGATAGGGATAAGTTGCTTACTTCGAGGTTTTGGACCTCTCTTTTGACCACATTAGGAACTAATTTTTTTAGTATGGCTTACCACCTTGAAGCAGAGAACGAAACTCAAAGACCTAACCAAGTTATGGAGGACATGCTTAGAATACATGCCATGGATCAACCCACTAAGTGGGAAGAATATATGTCATTAGTAGAATT
This sequence comes from Sequoiadendron giganteum, assembly GCA_007115665.2. Lineage (NCBI taxonomy): Eukaryota > Viridiplantae > Streptophyta > Pinopsida > Cupressales > Cupressaceae > Sequoiadendron > Sequoiadendron giganteum. Next base: position 122,997,911 of record CM021103.1, on the reverse strand, counting down.
CACATTTAATAATTCATACTATTCTTCCATCCAAATGACACCATCTGAAACATTGTATTGTAGAAAGTGCAAAAGGCCTATAGGTTGGGATAGTTTATAAAATCGAGTAACTATTGGGTTGTAACTTCTTTAGGAATATGACACCCAAGTGAAAATTATAAGAGAAAGACCAAAGGATTCTTTAGATGATCATAAGAGTTATGCTGATACCAAGCGAACACCAAGGAAATTTTTACTAGGAGATAGGGTTTTCCTACATGTCAAACCACATAAAATCTCAATAAAGTTTGGCAAGGTTGCTAAACTAGCTCCACGCTACATAGGTCCATTCAAGATACTTGAAAATATTAGTCATGTAGCTTATTGACTAGCTCTTCTGCTAACTCTCTCTCGCATTCACAATGTATTCCATGTGTCCTTACTTAAGAAATTTATTGTTGACCCATCACATGTAATTGGCTGGAAGGCTCTGCAGGTGGAAGATGCCAGAGTTATCCACTTCAAACCACTCACAATCATATATAGGCACAAGATGCAATTATGCAATAGAACTATCAAAAAATTTAAGGTCCTATGGGACCAATATGGGGAACAAGGAGCTACTTGGGAGGATGAAAATGTAATGAAACTAGAATATCCATGTTAGTGTTTCTTAGATCAGATTTGAATAATGAAAGCACTTAAAAGAATTTCAACACATAAGACAATGAACACACAAAGATACCCTAGGAAAACCCTCCTCTTGAGGGAGAAAAACCCAGCAATGAATCTCTTCTATAATATAGAACAATTGCAGAAATATGCTTACAACTCAGGCCCAGCAATGGCAAATAATGAATGCAATGAGGTCACACCTCTTCTAGATACACAAGATACAAATGAATATGTTCTTCCTTGAAATCCAACCTACTCTTCTAAAGTGTGAATTCTGCTCTTGAATATAAAATGCGAACTTGCTTGAGTGATTGGATTATGCAATGACAAATGAGACCTTGTATTTATACAAGTGTGACACCCCTTCAACATAGGTCGGCCCACATACAAAATAAATAATAAATACATAAAGTCGGCTCAAGCCAAGACTAAAATATGTGAACCAAGAAGGTTCGGCCCTTTAGCATTTACATTTATTGTTTGGTATAAATTAAATAGTCGAATGGCTATGCATTTAATTTATCTTTTCTTCTTGGAATTCGTGTGATGAAGTGCAGACCATAGCTGCTATAACATCAACACTCCCTCTCAGCTAGGGATGAACTTCCATCTGCATAAGACACATCATATTAGAATGAAAACAAAATAGAATATCACCTCAATGTGATATTAACCATTATGGCTACTTCCATAGATGGTATAAATAAAATCATCACGGATTCCCTCACGTGATGCTGTCATGGAGTCACACACATGACATCCACCATAGCTCTCCCAGAGGGTGGAAACAAGGGCTTTCACCTCAAATCTCTCTCAATAGAGAATTGCATTATCAAGGGCTTACACCTCAACTCTCTCTCAATAGAGAATTGCATTATCAAGGGCTTACACCTCAACTCTCTCTCAATAGAGAATTGCATTATCAAGGGCTTACACCTCAACTCTCTCTCAACAGAGAATTGCATTATCAAGGGCTTACACCTCAACTCTCTCTCAACAGAGAATTGCATTATCAAGGGCTTGCACCTCAATTCTCTCTCAATAAAGAATTGCATTATCAAGGGATTTCACCTCGAACTTCTCCCAAAGACGAACTCATTAAACAAAGGACCACTGATACTGAGACTCCCTCTCGATCCTAGCTTCAGAGATTGCAAAGAAGACTTCTAGAGATGTACTCCCTCTAGCCACCAACTCAGTCCCTCTAGTGTTTACTCCCTCTTGATCATTTCTTTGGTTGACATGACTTCTTCACAAGAAGCCTCAAGCTTTTCATCACTAAGTAATCTCTTATTATCTTCTTCCCTCTAAACCTGTCCAAGAAGCATTTTAGATAGAGATTACTAATAGTCCATAATTATCCAAAGAAATATCAAGATTAGAATCGTACAAGTTATATCATGAGAGTCAATAAGATCTTATGCTAGTGAACACAACATAATTCAAGAGAATCTACTATCTCTCTTAATTACAAGATCCAAGGAATAAATAAATGATATAACTCAGCAACCAAAGAATACTTATCTTTTTATCCTTCACAGTTTGAACACAATGACGACCTAAAAGGTACATTGACTTCAAGAGATATCTCCAGCCATCAATGTAGTCCAATGATTGCAAGCTATGACTCCAAGCTTGATCATTTCTTCATTCGGTAAGACTTCGATATCCAATCTTTCCAGATGTAGATTGCTTGATGCTCAGGTTATCTCAATGTTATAGCATGAATTAATAATTACAAAAACAATTCATGAACATTATTCAACCATGCAATACTTATCTCATGGATTTCAAAATCTCCTGAGTAATAGATAATTAATTCATCAATCATGACATGTCTTTCTTTCAATTTCACAGAAGAGCTAATCTCAGCAAAACAAAAGACAATCTTCACAAATTAGCATGATCCTACTTGCAATGAATAAATCTAAAGAATCTTATCATAGTGATCACTATTTACTAGTCACACATAATCCTAAGTAAATAATGTCAGATTTTCATAACTCAACAAATTGAATTTTAGCCTAGAATAGTAAATACAATCAAAAGCAAGGAATACTTATCTCTTAAATATTGTGAAGGGTGGACACCGTATGATATGTTGCTCTTGCGCTTAGTACACAACCTTCACAGTTTGAACATAGGCCCATGACTAGAGTAGAAATTCACTAGAATCATTTTGGGGAGAGATCTCAATCACATCCGCAAATGAAGCATGTTGATTAGGCCTGGTAGGACAATCCTTCGCATAGTGACCAAATTTGTCACATTTAAAGCATTGAACACGAGAGAGGTCCCACTTCTTCTTGAATGCAGGAGCACCATCTGACCCATTATCTCGATTCCTTTTAAAGAATCCTTTCTTCCAAACTTTTCCTTTCTTCGATGAATGAGAGGCGAGAACATGTAAATCTTCATTCTTTGAGCTTTTATCAATGCCCCTTGCCCTTAGTCTCGACTCCTCTTGAATGCAGTCAATCCTCAATCGATCAAACTTGGGAAGTTTAGATCTTGCACTGATTCCTTGAATAAACGACTCCCATGAAAGCGGAAGACCATTGAGAGCAATCATGGTCAAATCCTTGTCATCAACAATATGACCAATGGTAGAGAGTTGATCTCTCAATTCGGAAATCTTCATGAAGTAGGTGATGACAAACTCTTCTTCCACCATCTTAATGTGAAGTAGTTGTTGCTTCAAGGTTAGGGCATGACTGGTGTTGTTGATTTTGTACATCTCTTCCAATGTTTTGAACATCTCCCTTGCAGTATCCAACTTGAAGACAATCGGAACAATATGATCTTTGATGGAATCAACCAACACTTTCTCTGCCCTAGTATCTTTCTTCCTCCACTGCAACTTCTCTTCTTCCTCCTCAGGTTCGAGAACTTTTGTTTTCACAAACTCAGGCAAATCATTCTCTTCCAATGTGAGCATGATCTTGAACCTCCATGATGTGTAGTTAGAAACTCCTTCGAGTCTATCCTCGATTTTCAGACCGTTCACCATCTTGAAATTTGAAATAGGAGATAGACTGAAAAAATATTAGAGTGCTGCAAACTAAATCTGATCATGATCTTTTTCACACCTGCTCTGATACCATGTTAGTGTTTCTTAGATCAGATTTGAATAATGAAAGCACTTAAAAGAATTTCAACACATAAGACAATGAACACACAAAGATACTCTGGGAAAACCCTCCTCTTGAGGGAGAAAAACCCAGCAATGAATCTCTTCTATAATATAGAACAATGGCAGAAATCTGCTTACAACTCAGGCCCAGCAATGGCCAATAATTAATGCAATGAGGTCGCACATCTTCTAGATACACAAGATACAAATGAATATGTTCTTCCTTGAAATCGGACCTGCTCTTCTAAAGTGCGAATTCTGCTCTTGAATATAAAATGCGAACTTGCTTGAGTGATTGGATTATGCAATGACAAATGAGACCTTGTATTTATACAAGTGTGGCACCCCTTCAACATAGGTCGGCCCACATACAAAATAAATAATAAATACATAAAGTCGGCTCAAGCCAAGACTAAAATATGTGAACCAAGAAGGGTCGGCCCTTTAGCATTTACATTTATTGTTTGGTATAAATTAAATAGCCAAATGGCTATGCATTTAATTTATCTTTTCTTCTTGGAATTCATGTGATGAAGTGCAGACCGTAGCTCCTATAACATCAACAATCCATACTTGTTTAATTAAGATGAGCCGACTTAATCCTAAGGGGGGAAGTATGTCATATTCCCTCGACACATTTTTAATCATTTTGCATGACCCCTAGCCCCGATATAATTTGGACTAGGGTGGAAATTCGAACTAAATTTAATATGTGAACATGTATAAGTGTGTGTGTGTGTGGATGAGTGTGCATTAAAATTATAAACCTTGATGTTACTATTATTAAATGTGCTTATCAATCTTATTATGCAATTTTAATTTAACGCATTAAATGTTGGATTAACATGGAATAATGATATGATTGTTGTATTTGTGTGAGGCTTGTCATTGGATTTAGGTTCCAGGGGTGCAAAGTGAGGCGGGTTATGTGGTTCTATTGGTGGAGAGGTAGACAATTGGTATGTCATTCCAGTGTTGACCTTGTCTATAGATTCTAGTATCCCAAGGTTCAGTCAACCTAGGATTTTCATATATATTTTGGCTAGACTTACTTGACCTGGCTAGGTAGAAGCATTAGGTCCACTTAAATATCTCGATTATTTCAAAATGCTCAATTTGGTAGATTTAATTAAGGTCTATGAAAGAAGGGGGTAATTTAAAATAAATAAACATCTAAAGGTGAATAAATAAATTAAGTTATAAAATAAAATAATAAAATAATAAATTATATACTTGATAGAAACATTATTAAAATGACAACAGTTTAAACAAAGAATAGAAAAAAAACACTCACCATTTATATCAAATTCCATACTCCATCAAACCCACGAGAAATAAAATATATCATCGAGCAAATAGGAAAGAAAAGGGAAGGACATAGAAAAAGAAAGGAGATGCTTTTATGGGAGAGGAAGGTGATGTAAGACAATAGTGCATGGAGGCTATCAGAAGCTCGACCAAGGATGAAGAAGCATGGTGAGGAGGAGGCATTAAAAGGATTGGAAACCCCTGCAAGCACTGCCAATGGCAGAAAGAATTTTTGACCAACATGCCATGAAAAACCCTATCCATTTGTTCTTTAACTAAACTAGTAGTGTCTCATTTTTGGGTAGAGAGGATTTGGAGAAAGAGAAGAAGAAGAAACAAAGAGCATGGTTGAAGTAGGGATGGGTTTTGAAGAGGAATCCAGAGTTTGGCAGCTAGGGCATTCGATTTTGCTACTCAAGACCTCACAAACTTAGGTTTGAAATCCTTCTATTTTTCAGCACCATTCTATGGGACAACCTTTGTGAAATTTTATTTGGGCCTTGGAAGCTTGAATTAAATTTCTTGCAATAAATTGTTTGGAGAGCTCATCACATGTTCAAGTGTTGGGAGCTATTTTTTATTTTATAAATTTAATCTAGTGTTAAGAAAATAATTCAAGAAACAAGGAAATCAAAAAATAAACCTCCATACTAGTTGTAGGATGGAGTGCTTGAATATGGAATCCATTATTTCTTGTTTTGAACAAAAAAAACCTCTACGGAAGATGAGGACAGGGTATTTTGACTTGAGGAGAAATGTTAGAACCATCAAATCACATAGTTGCTTGAATGCATAAAAATTAGAGAGGCTCAATAATTTATAATGTATGCAAGTATTTTTCTCTTTGATCTGTAATAGTTAGCTTCAAGATCATTTCATTTGTAGGAACGCATCTCAATAGTTGATAATCTTGTAGTTAGAGGCATCAGGGCAAAGAAGGGTTTGTAAGCATCCATCTAAGACATCATTATGCCACTGAGAAAGAGTGACAGATTTAGTTTCTCCTTCACAACTACCTTACATAATTTATATGTTACCCCATTGAGGCATGACTAGAAAGTCACAGAAACATATAGCTAATTGGTAAGGTTTATGTAGTTAATTTGTTGCCAATATAATTACAATAATGTGTCCACTATCCTTTTGGGAATAAGTAGATTTACTACTCTATTAGCTTCATAAGTTGGTTCAACTGCTCAGTAATTGACGTTATGGGGTAGTGAGTTGTTAGTAGGTAATAGCTTTAGTTATGTCAATTATGAGTAAGACTTAATAATGGTTTGATTTTTCTTAGGTAAGCTAGCTGGTCAAACCTGACATAAATGAGTTAACATATCTCTTTCAGACGTAGTCTTAATGATTTGATTTTTCTTTTAATTATGTTACAAACAAAGAGGATTAAGAGGACTCCATTAGTTATTACCTTATTAGACTAATCTTGTTGTAGAAATTGTGTGGGAAAAATCTATTACAAATAAATTGAAAATATGTAGGATGATAACTCTATGTAATACCCACACATTTTATAATCCCTACCCAAAAAGTGATGGTGGAAAGGTATTTCTCCTTCATAGAGGTTCCCCAAATTGAAGCATCAAACAATGTTATTGATAAAATAACTCTTTCATAACCTTAGGCTAAAAATAAGACGAAGACATGGTAGAATGTAAGCAAAGCTTGGGGAAGGTGAATTGATCTATCATTGTCCCCAAGTTAAATATGCTCTCCTTACCTCTTTGCCTTGTTGGCTAATAGGACAACCATCTATATGTGGGTTATTTTTTATATGAACGAGGAAATGGGTAGTCATTCTCCTCTAATGGAGTACTTGAACTGTTGTAGTATTAAACTACAGTCCCTACAAATCCATGTTTTAAAAATTACTCTCAAATGAATTAATAGAGGAGTGTATACACCTAACAATGGTCTGGATAAATCTAATTAATTAAATATATTATTTGATTAATTAACCTTTAATTCATCTATTTATAAATAAATATAAATATTTATTTATATGGTTCACATTCTATTTTTCGTCTATCTTAATTAAATAAACAAAATCGCATAGTTTGTTTAATTATCATCCTCTTTTATTAAATAAACAAATATTCAATTGTTTTATTTAATAATATATCTTCCCTCCAAAATTGAATAAATCAAATTTCCAATTGATTACATGTCTATAGCTTTTCACTCAACAAAGTTGAAAGTTTCACTTGTATTCAATTATGCTTTATCTTTCCCACTAAGTTTGGAACAAACTTTAAACACATGGTTTCATTCTTCCACAATTTATTCCTAATCACTTGACATAATGTTTTGCCTAGAGAAACATTCTTCTTCTTCTTCTCCAACTACTTCAACTTCTACCATTGATTTATCCAGATCAAATCTGAATCGTTGCTTGCTGCCACATCATAATTTTCCTTTGAAAATCTATAAAAGAAACCTCTTGCTACAGGAAATGGATCCCAATTTTATGCAATCTTACTCTGCATGAATTATATTAGAGCAATTTAGCATACAAAATTTGAAAAATTAGCAATTTAGAATCATATAACAATCATATTAAATTACAATCATGGTTTCCATATTAGTTTCATCTTAGTTTACAATAGTTAATCATATTATCTCTTTATCAGTATCACAATATCATTTAACTTTCATTATCAATTATTTCATCACAACATATCATATAGTTTATCATTCTCATTATCTAGGTTGTCATTTTAACAATCATAGTGCACACAATCTAAGAGCCACTTAGGTTTAATAAATCCTTGGAGTTAGAGAGAAATAGAACAATTTTAGAGATTTGATTATGTTTCAATTAGATTAAATCTATCATTTGAATTCTCTAATAATATTTCATTAAGGTGTGTTGTTATTATTTCATTTACACATATTTTCCACACACAAGTAGGTAACCACCTCAAGTTATCTAGAGATGCAGAGTTACCTTCTCTCCACCATAATGTGTCTATGAGTAAGAGGTGCTCTCATGAAATATCTAGTCATCCCATGCTTGGTTGCAGTTATGATGGGAGACTATCGATCCTAAGTTGGAAGCTACTGAGTTTGAGTTGGGAACCTACTTCTGGTCCAGCGTTAAGCCTGGCCCAAGGAATAGTACTACTCCAAATGGATGGTAGTGTTGGAGTAGAACTAGGCTTGAGATGGACAAAAGTCTAGGGGCAGTACTATGTTTGAGATAGATCATAGTCTAGGGGTGGTGCTATGCTCGAGATGGACCACAGTCTAAGGGCAACGCTATGCTAAAGATGGATAAGAGTCTAAAAGTAGTACTAACTCAAGATTTCCATTAGTCTAGGGACTTTCCATGCCAATGATGCCTACTTTTGGTTGCTTAGCCTATAGATGGATAGTAGGAAGGTGAGTTCCCTAGCAAGCTCAAGTAGATAGAACGAATTCTCTATGTAACCCTATAGCCATTAAGGGATCTATATGCTACCATAGCTAGATGTACCATGGAAAGAGGGTCACTAGGAAGACAATTAGCACATAGTTCAAGGGATTGAATGACACACACTCTCTCTATTACCACGGGCCACATAATCCACTTGGAGGGGTGGATAGGGTTTGAATCCACTCTGGTTGGGATCATTTTGCACCCCACCATGAGCAGAGTAAGTGGGGATGTGAAGATAACTCGAACTCAGTCATGAAGGTATGTACAAGCCAAATAGTAGCTTCCTTATGGTTTAATGCAGCAAGTTGAACTAGTGGATTATGTAACTGACGTGATATTATAATGTTAAGTTGATCTCCATTATTGTTTATATGACTCTAACCTTCTATGTGATCCTTCTTGCATGATGAAGAAAAGTTAAAAAAAAAATTGTGCAAAAATTCTCCTCTTCGTTGGGGCAGTTTTTATAGTAGGGAGAATGCCACGTCCTAATTTTATGGAAACCTTAAAAAAATTAAACTAAAACAATAAAAATAGTCAATATCAATCAATATTCAAATTTTATGTCATACAATTGGAACTTTGAAACCCATTAGATCAAAATATAAATACTTACAATGAATTGTCTATTAAATTTACATGTAGGGGTCAACCAGATTTGACAAGACATGACACTCAAATATCAAATGAATTGGATAATTATGTTATCTTGAAATGTCTGCAACTTTTTATAAAAATAAAATAAAACAATTTTAAATTGGAATGGCTGCACATGGTTGTAGCAGACCACACCCAACAATATTACAATAATAACCATTTCAAGTGTTGGAGGGGGTGGGTCCATCACAAACAAAATGAACAAATACAAATAATTCATACATATTCCAAATAATATTATTAGATGTGTTTTTTAGTGCCACTTTCTTACCAGCTCAAAATAAATTAAACCAAGATAAGATGAATTAACAATATCAATCATAGTTAAATTCTAGGGACCCCCTTCAAAGGAACAGACAAAGGAACAAAAATAAATCTTTAGGCATGCTCCTTTATGACTGGCTAAAAAAAAAATTAAGCCAAAACAAACAAAATAAACAATATCAATCATATTCAAATTTTACATCATACAATTTAAACTTTGAATCTCATTAAATCAAAACTAAATTACCTAAAGTGAAATGCCTATTCAATTTACATGTAGAAACATTAAAAAAAATTTGAAACACGACAATCAAGCTGCATCACAGAAAAAATGGGGTAGAATTCAGGCATTAAGTACCCAGCTTTCGCAACTCTCAAATCACTCTTAAAATGGCTTCCATTTCTCCTTTGCGTTTCATTGGGAGCTTTTTCTGCTTATGTATTTCCAAAGCAAAGCAGAAGAAGGGTGGATTTAGTTGTTAGCACCAAGCCTAGCAAGCTCCTATTGAAACGGAAAGGAGAGATGGAAGCCATTCTCACGAATGATTTGAAGGTGGAAAAGCTGTGTATTTAATGCCTGAAATCTATCCCATTTTTTCGGGGCTTGTATGACGTTAACTTTTCATAGTGCGCTTGTGTGGAACGTGAAAGATAATGATTACCAACCGACACTTGTGGGCGGGGTCCTGTTAGACATCCAGTGAGTGCGGTACATGCAAATTGACGTTGACTACTATTTTGAAGCTTCTTTAGTTATCTTGTTTTTTTTTTAGTTCCGCTTGGTTGACGTTGATTCTGTTTGGTTACAGTCTCCTTGTTACATAGAACACGCAGAGACAGTGATTAGGGAAGTGAAGGAGGTGTTCAATGGAATGTCAAGTAATAATTCTTCTATCCTCGAACGCCTTTCTATGGTGGACAACGTTGAACGCCTTGGAATCGATAGGCATTTCCAAAAGGAGATAAAAGAAGCTCTTGATTATGTTTACAGGTTTGTTTCTTATAACAACCTTCAACAGCTAAATCTTAAAGCAATGTATTTATTTGCTCACTTGATGTTTACAAACGAGTAGCAGGTATTGGAACGACGATGGCATTGCAAGTGTTAAATGCGGCGCTTCTGCAGATCTCAACACAACAGCCTTGGCACTTCGAATTCTTCGCCTGCATAGATATCAAGTCTCTTCAGGTGCTTTCCACTCTAAATTTCATGGTCCATCCACTTATAATTCTTAATATTGCCCTGGTTTAGTAGGTGTTCAGCATTTTTGAAAGTTAGAAAAATGGTTATTTTGATTCTTCTATTCTGTTCTGTTTAGCATTCTATTGATGATCTTTTCGTCACATTCTAATCTTCTTTGTATGTAAAATGTGAGAAAGATTCAGTTTAGTACTTTTAATATGTTTTTGTTTCAGCAGCTTCTGTATGTTTCTGATGTGCTGCTGTTTACAGCTGTTTTTGGTGTTGTAGTTTTTGTTCACAGCAGTTATTGCTGTTTCACTTTGTTACGTTGTAAGTTTCTGCTGTTCTGATGTTTACAGCTGTTATTGCTGTTGTTCTTTGTATGTTTTGTTTTCCTTTGTAATTTCTGTTTGCTTCATTCAATTAGAAAAACACTCTATCTTAATTATAATTCCTAATATTAACTTGGTTTATCCATTTACTATTGCACATCCATTAAATAGATACAATCAAATGGACTTTTGATGTTGGGTGGTGGTTTTTTATGAGGTCTTAAATGAGTTTATTAGGTATCAAATCTTACTAAATGTAAAACCCAAAATCATAACGAATGTGGTTGAGATTGTATGAAAATGAGTACTTCTTACTGAAAGATTTTAGTTCAAATCTCTTTTACTTTTGTATTGAATAACTAAAAGCTTCTATATATTTGATATCAAACTTACCAATAAGAATATATATAATTATGATAATCTTTTATAATTTGTACAGTTTAGATTTTTTATTCTAAAAAAACATTTACAAGACTATCAAATTTTAATCTTATATTAAATTGAAAAACATTTAATTAATTTATTATATATTTTTGTGTATATTCTTATATATATTGATTGATTTGGTCATTTAAAAACATAGGGAGTATTATTTTAATTAATACTAGAAACTTTTTTTTATTATATATTAAATAGTTGGTAGCTTCTCAAAGATAGTTATGTTCTTAATCACTCCTACTAATTTAGTAGGATTTTATGTTTTATGTTTTTTTTTTTCGAGAACTCCTTAGATTCTTCTTATTATTAAAAAAATGATATATAAAAGATAATAAATTATATCATTGTGATTTAAAAATATTTCTATTTTTCTATAATTTCAACTTAAGTCCTATTTCATAATTTAATCATTTGGGTTGATCTTAAAATTTTATTTTATTTTGTCACAAAAAAAAAAACAATTAATTGTTTATCCTTTAGTTCACCTACTAATATTTATCTTCACCATCTCATAAATTCTTCCTCTAGAGATATTTCAAGTCCCAAGGTTCTCATTTGTATGGTTAAAAATCTAATTTAAGATCATTAGTTGTATTTATATATAATTAAAAAATATGTTATATTCTCTTTTCCCAATGATTTTTTGTTATTAAAACAAATATTACTTAAAATTGAACTTTGAAAGAGACATGAATAGATTATTTTAAGCATAAAAATATAATAACTTAGAATTACATCACTCACACACATTAAAAAACACACTTATACTATCACTCTTGATAATTAAAATAGCTATACCTTTGTAGTTTTGTTGGACTATTATCATTGGTATTTTTTACACTACTACCTTTTTTGAATAACTTAAGGTGTGTTTGAAAATTTCAAAGGAAAAGATAGATAATTCTTGAGCTCACATAGTTAGTTAAATGATGACATCAAAACGATATTAAATCTATTTCATGCTTCACTCATTGAATTTCTTGGGGAGAAAGTCATAGATGAGGTTAAAGTATTTGCAATCAAATATTTAAAACTAGCTATGCCACAAATTAATGATTATAATATTTCAAAAGAGGTATTTAGAATACATATATGAATACTTTTGCATATTAAAGTATGTGAATACTTGTTTCTTAATTTTATTTCAAATTTATGGGTTGTAATAGATACAATTCAATCTAGAGTATGGTTGGCACTTCAATATGCCTATAATGTAAACACAAAATTATATTGATATATATGGAGAAAATACTTCATGGTATAGAAAGAGGACATCCAAGTAAATCCCATTAGTATTATATTTTAATATTTCTAAGTATTATTTGAAGGGAATGGTTTTCAAAGTATATCAACACAATATGTTGATATGTAGGATGATGTGTAAGACTAAGAAGATTTTAAATCTAGAAAATCTAGACTTCAATATGGTGCAGTCTATGCAACAATAAAAACTTCAGTTGCTCTCAAGATTGTTGAAATATATAGAAAAATAATATTTATATATTTTTTTAGGCTTAAATACATAAATTAAATTAGAAATTTTAATGTCAATGTTAACACATAATCACAACACTAGTAGATAAATGATTCACACTTGAATGAAGCCTAGGAAAATTTCAATTACGAAGAAGGTTGGTAGTTTCGTATTAAAGAACTCCACCATGCACTTGGAAGGTTATACACTCATGTCCTAATTGGTCTATATAAAATAACATGGTATTGGAGATAAATTAAGAGCCCCATGTACCAATTTTTTTCTTAACGAAATTTTAGAACATTAATTGGGAGTGTATACAAATTCTTATTGTAGTTTAATGGTAGTGAACCCCAAGAATGCATATAAGAGGTATTTTTTTATGTCATAATTGTTCTATAGTAATACCAAAAGTATACTAGAACTAAAAAATAAGTCAAGAGATATCAAATTTGGCATCTCTAAGAAGAAAAATATGACTTTTGTGATAACTTTCTTGTTTATTTAGGTGGTGGATGGAGTCATGTATACCTCAATTGGATTTTTCTCACAACTATCATGTAGAATATTATTTTTGGACAATAGGAGGGTGTGTAGAGCAAAATTATTTTGCTTATAGAATTGATTGTGCAAAATTGCTTCTATTAAAAAATTTATGGATGATATATATGACACTTATGGGACACTCAATGAGCTCAAAATCTTCACAAATACAATTAAGAGGTGAAAAAATCCAAACTACCTCTACAATATTGATTGAAATTTCTATTAACAACAAGGAAATTTTAGTAACAAATATTATTTTCATAATATTATTATGCCTTTTTTCGGTTAGATGGGATCCCTCTGCTATAGATGATCTTCTTGAATATATGAAAATTGTGTTCATTGATTTTTATTAAATGATGAATCAAATGGAAGAAGAGACAACCAAAACCCAAGGTCGAGACACACTTGACTATGCTAAAAAAGTAAGTAATTTTAAATATTGCATTATCCTTATAAAATTTTGGGAAATAACCATTTATGTGAAAAATATTAAGAGTTCATAAATGATGAATATGTAATGTAATGGGAAGCTTACTTGGATTCTTTTATGCAAGAAGCAGAGTGACTTGTTGTTGGTTATATACGAAATTTTGAGTATTTAGAGAATGAAAAAAATAGTGGTGGTGGTCAAATAGTTAATCTACAACCTCTATTAACATTATATGCACTTCTTCTTGACAACCTTCTTCCAAAAATTGATTTTCCTTCAAGGTCCAATGATCTTTCAGCACTAACCTATCAATTAAGTTATGATATTGAAAGTTTCAAGGTGATAATTTTTTTTGTAAATATCACATTCATTTTACAATAGAGATAACTAATTTAAATTGTAATGTGTGATGACATGTAGGATGAAGCTACTAGGGGTGAAAAAGCTTCTTTTGTAGGATGTTATATGCGAGACAATCCTAGATCAACAAAAGAAGAAGCTTTGGATTATCTTAATTCTTTGAATGAAAAATTATTCAAAGAAACAAGTTTAGAATATTTAAAACCAGATAACATATCGACATGTAGTAAGGATCACATAATGTCTCTATCAAGAGTATTTCATTTCTTTAATAGACAGAGAGATGGCTTCACTATTTCCATTAAAGATACAAGAGACCATATTCTAAAAATCATAGTTCAACTTATTAGAATGTAATTTTAGTAATTTAATGATTAGAAATGTTATTAAAGTATTAAATAACCATGTTAACATGGTTGATAATTCTATGGTAGTAAGAATTTTATTTTACTAGATGATAGTTATATTGTCTAAATTTTTTATTTAGTCACTCAGCAATTAACTTTCACATATTCCACCAATGTATTTAATTCATTTGTTTGCATAGGCTATGAAGTGTGCAGTCATCTAAGAAATGATATATATGTCCTATAAAATATATTTAAATGCATGTAAGGTAACTAATATTTGTGTTACATATTAATATAAATATAAACTCTAAAATATTATTGAATAAAGATTCAAAATATTTTTGCATAATTTTAATTTTTGAAGTGGTATAATATTGTGGATCGATAACATAAAACTGTATTTTCAAAAGGAACCATAAGTTTTTATTCCTTTATCACTTTTTACGTATGTAAAATATATAAATAGTCATTTTATATTAAAAAATATATAAACTTAAGTTTTGACCATTGAACTACATTTTCATCGAGAAAGGCCTCACAATTACTCTATAATATTAAATTATTAAATTTGACATAATAATATTATGTATCTAACATGGACCAATAATTGATGATAGTGCTATTTTTTAAATAAAAATAGAGTGAAAATTATTGTAAAGTTTTAATAAGTAGATAATGCTATTAACTAGCAATCCATGCCTTTATCCATATTATTTGTGTCGAGAACCCCATCTTGTCATTTTTTATCCACTAGCCCCATCATCCCATCATTACTCATGATCTTAGGAATTAATGGCTAATACCTAATTAGAGGCTTTTTGCACTACATATTTTTGATGATAAATTTTTAGTTATAGCAATTAACATATGTTGTATTATTTTAATTTTCTACATTTATTATCATTTTTACACTCTACCATGAATAGTGAATCCTAAAGAAGAAATTCAACTAGAGTGTATGTGTCCGAAAAATATAGGTTCAAAAAAATGTACAATAAATATAAGTGCTACTCCAATGTTAACATGCATTATTCAAAATTTAAAGTTTTATTATGTTTACTAAATATATTTTCTCCTTTGAAATAATAGTTGAATATAAATTAAATCAGATCTAAGTTAAATGAAATAAGCACAAGAGTTGATAGTGAAATGAAACTAGAAAGGAAATTATTCAACAATAGAAAGGGAATGTTTAGTTTAACATATACACTGATGTGGTAATTATAGAAGACTAGAAAGTGTTGGGAAGGTTAATGGGTAGAGTCCTTGGATTTATGTGTAGGGGTTTTTAGAAAATCTATCAAATGATAATGATTATCATCAATCACTTGTGACCTTAAAAGTGTGCTACTAACCCTCTAGATGTACTAGTGACCCTCAAGACATATTGTTGACCATCAAATTGTAATTGCCTATGACTATGATATAAAACTTGTTGTGCATGTTTAACTAGTATTTTGTTGCTTTGGGATGAATATATAAGTGACTAAGGTAGTTGAGGAATATTCAGAGGTAGGAAAACATTGATGTGTATAGTTAGGATCTTTCCTTAGGGTTTGTGCAAGAAGTTGAGTCCACTTTTTGGCCAGAAAGTGTAAGTATTTTCCCTGATTTTTAGAATTGGTATCATTTTACCTAAAAATTTGAAGCACTTAGAGAATGAACATTAAAAACATTCAAGAATATGAAATTTAGTACTCCAAGTCTATTTTCCAAATATTTAATTTATTTCAATACCCAAATGATACAAATTGATTTTCAATAGGGCGGGTGCATGGAAATGGGTAGCAATTCCGTGGACACCCTCAAAAAAAAAAGTTGAAAACCATTATAACGTGCTAACGTTATGTCTTCGTTAAACCTAGGCAAGGTCTCAGCGGCTACAACTACAAAAAAAATAATGCAAGTGCTTTATAATGTGCTCGCATTAACTTTTAAAAGAAAAAAAACAAATGCAAATCTCTCATTTGAATTTCGACTATTTTTTTTGTTGCACCCGCGACCAAAAACCCGAGAATATCACGCTCGCATTCTAGGAGGAGAGTTTCTTCACCAAGAATCCCTATTTCTTCACAACGATGGCACCATGAAAATGAGGAGCTGTAAGAGGTAAGGATTCTATGGTTTTTGTTTTGAATTTGTTAGTTTTAGGTTGAATTTGATATCCATTTGTTTGAATTTTGAGGAGATGCAAATCAACCTGCAAACCCTCAAAATCCTCAACAGGAAGACCAACCAAATCCTCAAGATAAAAATCAACCAAAACATCAACCCCCTCCTGGCACTCAACAAAATTTAATGAGTGACATTGAGAACAAAAAAAAACAAATTGAGGATTTGATCAATAGGTTAAGTGATCCAAATGGTTCAACCATAGAAAGAATGACCCTAGCAAATTCATTGAAAGATATGTTAACAAACGTAGATTCAATTAGCAAATAAAACTAGATGGGAAGATAGGAGGCAAGCGACTATGGACTATTATGCAGATAAACTATCATACAAGGATGTGAAAGATTTAAAAATTACAAAAGGTGATTTGTGCTCATTATTCACCGACCCACGCACAAATCAAAATCTTACCCTCAATGCGAAGAGTTTTCCTATCCATTGGTGCCACCACCAACAAATGAATGACCAGTTTTATGATAGGTGGTACATGTTCTTCGATTACCCACCATGCAAGAACTGCGAGCTTTCATAATATTTCCTTAGGAAACTATACAGTGAGTTCATATTGAACAAAATACCAAATTATTTTGATATAAGGGATTTCTAGGGGAGAGGTGGGGGGTCAGCTCAAGATAGACCTGGTGCACAGCTGGATCCTATGCGGAAAGGTAGACGAGCCCTCGCTAGGCCACCTCATGATCATATTGTTATGCCTTCCATCGTGAAGGAAAGTGATGACGTAGAGACATTGCAAGAAATCAACACTTTGACCCATAGTGTCATCCATCATACTAGCCCTATTCTACAGCGCCATCCAAGGGAGTCTTCTAGTGGTGGCCTTCAAACACATGTGTGTCAATCTTGTGGGGCTGCTTGTTCACATGACCCCATCGACCCTCAGGAGACTGGTACATAGGATCCATCTACAACTATGGAGATAGAGAGGGAAACTGACATTTTGCATGAGGCATATGGGATTGATAGTCAGGTAAAATTTACAGCATGTGTTCATTGAATCTAATTTATTAAAATTTGATTTTTAAATGCAAGATTAAGTCAAAATGTTTTATGATTTCAATAAAATTGCAGGGTCATAGTGTTGAGACTAGATACATCGGCCCCCCACCAACCTATTTTTGTAGTAAACCTATCACTAGGGTATGTAACTAGTAAACAATTATAATTTTATTGCATATTAATGGCATTGTTTTACGAATGGTAATTTAATATGCAATTTTTGGATGTTAAATAGACTAATATTGGAGGTTTTGATGGAACACTTCCCAGTGGCGATGTATTTACTCAAACCTTCATTCAGGTAATAGAATAAAGAGTTTAACTCATGAATCAAGTACTTAATAGATTTGTGTAGTTTATAAATGCACATTGTTGATTACGTTGAATAATTTTTTGTTTTATTTTTAGTTGTTGCGAGACGATACACTTTCGAATGTGACAAGGGCAATGGATATTGGTGTGACATCTTCTATACAATCCTCGATGGCTCTGATAGAAGAGGTATGAGGTAAATTGGTAAATTTTAATTTACATTTGTTGTTATAGATGTTAGTTAGTGAAAAATAAAACCATTATTGTTTCACATAGTTTTTGTCTATTTGTATGGTTTATATAGGGCTTGAGCATGCCTAAGCATGGCAGTGAGGATATTTCCCTCATGGAGAGAGATCGTGAGATGGTTGTAAGTGATTATTTTGTCAAATATATCATTTTTATAATGTAATTTCTATATATTCATGTCTTTACTTCTTATTGTAACACTTAAAACTTAACCATGAACTAAACCCTAGGAGGAGTAGCAGGAGCACTCCACGAGCACAGAAAAAATGACTGACAAACCTATCACCATCTGAGCAAAAAGGAAAGGGAAAGATTTTATTTCCTGTGCATGGAGAGCAATGACTTTTGATTCCAGAGTCCTTTGTTGTATGCCTGCATGGCAGTTTTGTACATATTTTTTATTGGACATATTTGACATTGTATGCTTGGATGGCATTCTCATAAGCCTATATGGCTATTTTGTACAATATTTCATAATTATATCAAAATATTGATGTATGTCTACATGGCTATTTGGTTAATAAAAATATCTTTTATCGATGTCTGTCCATATTTGCATTCTAAATTGATGGTTCAATAGATATGAGTTACATGTATTCAAGTGTATACTTTACAACTTACATGTATGATTTGTGACTTACGTGCATTCGAGTGTATACTTTGTGGCTTACATGGTTTCATGCATATACTTTGTTTTAATTTGTGTATACTATGTATTCGTGTGTATACTTTTTGAGGCTTACGTGTTTTTGAGTACTTGTACTTCCCTTATTGACATGTACATGTTTGACTAATTCACATGTATAATTATTAATTGGTTACCCCTAGCATTGATCTATGTCATCCTCAATGCATGATCCTTGAGATGGAGTAAGAACACCCTCAAGGTCAAAAGGAGTTTCGCATGCATTCTTTGTAGGCTCATTTTGGTAGTGAAACCAAAAACCTCTTGCATCATTGAAACGATTTTTTTTTTCCTTTATAGCAGGTTTTAAGCCATTATCATTCTCCATAAGTTCTTCATGTATCCACTACCCATTAATGGTTTTCTCATGACCTTCATGAAACCAAGCACTTATCTCATTTGTGATAGAATAAATTTATGAAGATTTATCTTCCTCCTTATGAACCATTCATTATCATGAGAGATGGGTTCTTGTGAACCACTACTGATGAATCATGGGTCAATGAGTTTGACTTGTAAAACTACATGATTGAATCCTGATAGCAATATCACAATATTTATATATCTAAATGTGTCATTTCCTTCAGCTAAAGTTTGTGCTTATACTTATGTGATTGAAGTATGTTTGTGTATGGGATCATAGTAATTTCTATTTGATGATGCTATTATGTCTTTAAGGTTTATTTATTAAAGGGTGCATGAAACAAGTTTTAAATCCTTACAAATCTTTGAATTTCTTAGGTTTTTCTATTTGTTGAGTTTGGGCTTCGAGCCCGGGTCCAAGTCAAAAAATGGCTTGTCAAGTCTGAGGCGAGTCCTAGTCTTGTAACACTGGTGTGAACACCTCGATGAATAATGTATATGTCGATGAAGAGAGAACCCATCCTTGCTTCCAAACAAACCATGGTATAGATATGGTTGGTCGAGATAAAACATCACTCTCTTGGATAGTTCGAACCATAATATTTCATGGCTACAAACACACCTTCATTATGTGTGTTCTTGATCCTACTGAAGAAATGGTGGAACATGTAGATCAAATATTGCAACCCTAAGTCCACAAGAAGGTTACTTGTCCTGATTTCCATAAATGTCTTTAAGATGATCATCCTTCTTGAGTAATGTGAACTATTGATGTTATCTAGATCTTTGAAACTATCTGCAATCATGTGCAATACTCTAGAAGCTAGAGCTATATCTAATACTACAAATGACTGCTCAATGGAATCCTGATAGCAATATCACAATTTGACACATTGTAGAAAATACCTCCTACTTATCAATTGATGAGCTAAAGGGGCTCTATAATGAATGTTTCATAAGGCACAACACTTGCTGAAGGTTTTGCAAATGGGGTTGCAAGCTAAGTGGGCTTAACCTTGGGGAAAAAACTTTGTGGTTAAGCACTTGAGCTGGACTATACTGGAATGGGTGACCTCCAGGGAAGGCCTAGTGCCTCACCTCTGTGAGCATCACTTAGATGCAATTAGTGCTAAGTGGGCCATTCAATATCATTACAAATATGTTTCTTTAAGCAACTTATAAATTTGGAACTTAACACTCCTCCAACCTAAGGGATCGATCCGGTGGAACATAGCTCAAAGCGATTCCACGTGTTTTGGTGCAAAAGAGGACCATTCCTAGCATAAACATAACAATTTGGATATTTTGGAACAGTCTGCTTGGTCACACAAGTTGCATAATGAAAGTTGCACCACTTTGCAACATTACACTGCTTGCATTTGATGCTTTTTCCATCAAGTGAAAATCCGCCACCACTGGAAAAACACTCTGAGATAGCCAAAACCAAGAGAGGTTTTTTGTAGACAGGCTCAATGCAATCCTATAAGATCAGATGAGAAGTTTCTAAGCATCACATTATCTGAGTAATAGCATGCTAAAGTTTGCATCCATTTTGCACTTTGGACCCTTAAGGGATTGATCCGGTGGAACATAGCTCAGAGCGATTCCATGTCTTTCAGTGTGAAAGAGGACCATGCCTAGCATAAAAATACATATTCGGACATTTTGGAATAGTCCGCTCGGTCACACGAGTTGTAGAGCAAAAGTTGCACCACTTTGCAACTTTGCACAACTTGAATTTGACACTTTTTCCATCAAGTGAAAATCTGCCGCCACGAGAAAACCACTCCAAGATAGCCAAAACCGAGAGAGGTTTTTCTAGAGGGGTCCAACGTATTTTTTTAGGATTAAATGAGTAGTTTCTAAGTGTCATGGTATCCAAGTAATAGCGTGCCGAAGTTTGCAGCCATTTTGCACTTTGTACCCTTAAAGGATCGATCCGGTGGAACATAACTCATAGAGATTCCACGTGTTTCGGTGTAAAAGAGGACCATTCCTAGCATAAAAAATACCTATTCGGATGTATTGGAATAGTCCGCTTGGTCACATGATTTGCAAAGCGAAAGTTGCACCACTTTGCACCTTTGCACTACTTTAATTTCACACTACGAGAAAACCACTCCAAGGTAGCCAAAATCGAGAGAATTTTTTCTAGAGGATTGAACACCTTTCTATAGGATCAGATGAGAAGTTTCTAAGTGTCACGGTATCAAAGTACTACCATGTTCAAGTTTGCAGCCATTTTGCACTTTGGACCCTTAAGGGATCGATCCAGTGGAACATAGCTCAGAGCGGTTCTACGTGTTTCAGTGTGAAAGAGGACCATGCCTAGCTTAAACATACATATTCCGATGTGTTGGAATAGTCTACTTGGTCACATGAGTTGCAGAAAAATGTGCACAAATTGTTTACATTTCAAAATTCAAAGTTTGCAAATTTTTCTACTCAAGGCATTTACAGAACAAGGTGCTACTACACCAAACATGAACTCCAACCTTACAATATTTGAGTATATCTCATTATGTAATTAAATCTTATTACAATGCCTCTAGCACTTCGTTCTCTCAGATCTTTTACAATGTCACTCATACATTCAAGATTCTCTTTAAATGTCTACGTCATAGGTGCTCATTATGAGGTTAACTTCAAATGAGTAACTTGAGATTTCCTCGCTAAGGTTCACATGCTCTCTTATAATGGCTTGAAATCAAAATTGAGATTTGTCAAAATCATCAAAATAAGTATTTTGCATTGCTTTTTTGGCTGAAATTCTCTTTGATGGCTCTTAAATCAGCATTTTCTGCAATGAAAGATCAATCAACCCTTAGTAGTTTACTTACAAATACACAAAGTAAAAGAGAAAAACAAAGAGCATCCAAAATGGAAATGAAATAAAAATAGATGGAAGGCACTTACAAATGTTGCATGTAGGCATCAAAATAAGGATGTTGCATTGCTTTTCTGGTTGACATTCTCTTGGATGGCTCATATATCTGCATTTTTTACAAAGGGACACCAATCACTGTAGAAGAAGATGATAGCATTGGCATCAAACAAATTAATGTGCATACAAGTATAAATTAATAAGAACCAATGTGCATATACTTACAAATTAATCCAACAAACCATCGAGGTTTGTTCTACTCTTTATTGTGTCAAGTATTGCCTCATGGTCAAACTCACGGACCTTCTATAACGTCTTGTTTAAAGGTCTACCCCCATATTTGGTCAAATGAACATTGGATTCCATGACAACGTTCTAGTAATGAAGAATCTTATGATGCATGTCAAAATCCTGAAATAGCCAATGTTTAACACTTGAATGTGGGTACCATATAAGCCATGTTTCAGTAACCACAACTGAGCCTGTAGGGTATTTGATGTTTTCTCCATCTATAACTGGGGCCTCCAATTTATTTTTGGTCTCAACACAACGACACAAGTAATAGTATGTTCCCTGTTCATTGTTTGCATCTGCAATAACTACATAAACATGCCCTGCATTGATATGTGCAAAAAATCTCTTGAAATTTGTCAACATTACGAATATAGTGCAAAGTAAGATAACAATATGGAATTCCAACAATTAAGAAAGTAGATATATCACCTAGTTGAACTAGATCTGATACGTGGTCAAAGTCGACCGATGATTCCATTTGTGTCAATTCCAATGTCGTTGAAGGGCGATACGTGTGAAGTGGGCTAAGATAACTCGTGAACCATTTGTCAACCCACTCCCCTGACTCACAATCATTCCAGGCTTGCATTGTACATGAAGAACAAAAGCATGCCATCTTTCATATATCGATACTCCATGAACTTGCATTTGAGCTAAGGAAATTGTGTACCTCACTCAATCTTGTTAGTGTACAATAGTCTTCATATGGTGCAATGTTAGTATCATCCATCAACCAAAAAAATCTATGAATCGGAGACATGCCTTCATTACCTGGACCCATCAAAGCATTACACCACTCGATGATTGATTTTGCATCTGTCAACTTTGCAGTGTCTTTATACTTTTAACTCTTCTCGTGCTAATGCTCTTTTCACGCATGCTCATGCACCATCACGCTCCCCCTTTCCATGTCCGACCTCACAATAGTTCCACATATGTTGAACACTTGTAATGACATGCATCCTGCACAACCAGTAGAACATGTATGAGTTCTTGAATTGCGTTGCACAGTTATCAAACCATATTATATGTTGATCATATTATATGCCCCTCTGAGCCAAACCACTATAGAACATCTGGAATCAACCTTGCACGAACTCTAGAGAATGTGTACGATCATCACCAATGTAAAAGTGGTACTCCCTCAATACCTTCCTTTGCTCATTTGTACTATCAGATGCATGAATGAATGCTATGTGCACAAATATCGAAACTTATGTGGAGTTGTAATACTATGACTGCACCTCATGTTGTGGCTATAGAGTGTATTTCTCTACAAACTCAACCACGAATCCTATGCTTCCAAATAGAAAGGTGTCCTTGCATAGCTTGAACTGTGTTTCCAACCATCGGGCTCTATGGGTATGCATTGCATAATCAGACAGTATACTATGACAAAATGTGGTCATAAATTGGTACACTGGAATCTTCTCAATAACCAAATCACACCTTTTTGCTTGAGACCCATCTTTTGTAGCATATGCCACTATTTTATACTTCCCCAACTCTACTAGTTTCTTTCCCACCTCATCTATGCTTTCCATATGTTGACATACTGGCATACGCTAGAAGCCACCACAACGCTCACATGAACCATCCAAGCATGTTGTCCTATAGAATATCTGGCCATCCTCTATTTCACATAATTTTTTGATAAGAACCCTCTTGAAGATTTTGGTGGGGTTTCTATGCCACAATCCTACAAAACATCGTTAGTATGCAAATCTAAACATATAGATAGATAAACATCATAATGGTTAGAAAAATCAATATGTAGTCTGCAACAACAAGTAGTGCATGTGTGATTTATCTTGACATAAAAAGGTTTAAGAATTTCAAAAAATCTTTGAAAAATACTAATTTGAGGATAAGCATTTTTAAATTTCCAAAAAAATTGGGTTTGACTCATATCCAAAAAATTCTTTGGATGTGGCTCACGATTCTAACTACTGATTCTCCTTCTTACCACATCCCTTTGATTCAGAGACGGCCTTGTGTTATTCTTCCAATACTCTTCAATTAGTGTTCTCAAGGCTTGGAAAACTTCTTTATATTTTTGTGACAGTCTCCCTGAGAATGCCCATAATTCATTTGTATCATTGCCCTCAATTCTTTGTCGCCTTTGAATGGCTCTTGATAAAAAAATTCTACTAATTCTCCTTTTTTCACTAGTATTTTTAATTAGACAAACTCTCTTTGTTTGACAGCTTATGAAAGTTGTTGTAATGACATGTCGGGTGACATAACTATCCTTTGAGCATGAGGTCTTACCCACACTCTCATAAGAATCCATTAGATTCTTCACAATAGTGTCTTCACTCGATGCATTCGATTTTCTCGACCCAAGAGTCTTCATGATGTTCCTATACTTTACACCCCGCATCATTTCAACAAATATTTGAAATCTTGTAGTCTCATTTAGCCTTTCAAAGAATCGTTCCCAAATATTATTAGCATATCTTCTACAAGTGTGTCTTGAAATCTTACCTTCCATGTGCTGCAAAATCTCATCATCAATATTAATCAAATACTTTGGCTTTCTACGCAAAATTCTAGGTGGTGTGCTCCTAGGTACATACATCTCAACATTAGGAATTTCATCAATATTTAATTGAGGTGGGCTAGATTGCTTACTTTCGATTGAGGGTGGAGAAGATGACATACCTTGAGGTTCACATGGGGATGATGGCATTCCTTCTTTGTCAATTCCAAGTGATGATGTACTCTCAACTTGAGATATGTTGGATGGTGTCCAACAATATTCACTTGTGGTACATGGTGTCCCTCCATATTCACTTGCAATAGATGGTGTCTATCCATATTCACTTGTGCTAGATGGTGTCCCTCCCTATTCACTTGTCCTTATGGCGTCCCTGCATATTAACTTGTCATAGAGGGTGGTCTCCAACTACTGTATCTGAATCTGTCTTACGATGATGCTTTCGCATTTGTGCCTGTTGTGCTGCCCATTCTCGTTCTCTTTTTGATGGTTGAGGTTCCTCTACAATCGGGTTGTTTTAATCAATCGTTTCCAATTTCTTCTTTTCATGATATACCACCACCCAAACTCTCTCATTTTCTTTCAAGGTTTCATTCTCTTCGTCTGTTAGTTTCCTCTTTGTCTTTTTCTTCGGCATGGCGGATAATTTTATCTGTACCATGGTAATCAGATGAATATTAGTTCCTAAAAAATGTATCCATTCAAGTTAATTGAAAAATATATGTCATTGAAGGCTTCATTTAAATAATACTTACAATCATCATGTACAAAAGTTAACCTAGCATGTAGACAAATGTGTACAAACTATGGAAGCACTAGGCTGGCCAAAGCACATTTCTAACTAAAAGTGAATAACCATGATGGTGATTCTGAAAATTAATGAGTGAATGGCATTGTGAGTGTTTGATAAGTTTTTGGTGTAGGAGCACCTTGACAATCTATGCTTCCATTTTGAAATATAATTCAATTTTGGGTATCTTCATGTTGTAAGAGGGTCATTACAGACATTTTCCATGTACCGATTATATGAGCTTTCAAAGGTGGTTGTTTGTTAGTTATAGGAATTGGGGGGAGTTTTTTTTCATTTAAAAAAGTTTAAACAACCTCCGTTGGCTCAAACGGATGATTTTTGTTTATTTTGAAATCCATTTTTTTGATTAAAAAAATGCTCTTTTGCAGAAATTCACTAGTTTTTTTGCACTTTCGTGCACTTGTACACATCTATACAGCCACCCCTTGATATAAAAATAATATAATATTGTAGGAACATGTCTTAACTCTCTAATGCATCAGTTCTTAGGGCTTAACATTACGTTTGAAGGGAGCAATTGACAATTTTCTGAAACTGCTCATTTCAAGCTAGTCAAGGGTTTGAGTAGCATTTAATTATGAAATGACCATCCCACCTATTGTTATGACTTGTTTCTTAGTGGGATGGCATGTAAATTGTTATATTAGGGTATTTTATTGTTGAACATGCCCTAGAATGAAACTAATGACAATAGGATGGGGTTCTTAGCTCAAACAAGCACTTTTCCATGAGAATTTGAGGAACCAAGGAGTGATTTTGAAAAAGTGTTGAAGGAGTGGTCTATGTAATGAAATTTTGACCTTGTGCAGGGTATTTTGAATATGTTTGATGCTTTGGAATGGTCTAGGAAGGCCCAGGTATAGGAATTTCTATAAACCCTCCCTCTTTGCATTGAAAAATGGGGGTTTTTGTATTGAAAGCCTAGTTGAGCGGGTAAGGTCCTAAGACCTAGAAATTATCTTGTTTTGAGACCTAATTAAAGACTATTTTTGGTTTTGGAAGTCTGGTGTGAAGATCTAAGGTTAGTTCCTTTGTAAAATTGGTCTACTTGGAGGCCTAAAATAGTGAAAAGGTTAGTTTCTTAAAGTTGTCCCAAAGGAGTCATGGGATGGGTTAAGGTGTGTCTTGCAACTCTAAAATGGGTGCTACAATCATTCTTTTATTTTCCTAGTGTTTTGGAAAGTTTTGGAGTTAAAGGCCCAAAACTGGTTTTGCATAGTAACTAGATTCTAAGGGCGAAATGTGGGAAATAATGTTTCTTTTTGTTGTCCAGCTTGGAGGAGTTTTGGGATTGGTCCATTATTCCTTTTTAATCTTCTTAGATTCCTCTTGAAGGAAATTTGACATCTTCAATGGTTTTGGGTCCTCAACTCTGTAGAAAAAATGAGTATCACAGTTTGAAGTGTGTGCATGGTTTGGGAGATACATAGGACAGTTTGTAGATGCTTTGCTACTAGTTCTAATGTTTTGATGAAAAGATGATTGAGTTTTTTTGTTGATCTTCTTCAATTCAAGTTAGGGTTAGAAGTACCCTTGATGATTTGTGGATCCTGGTAGATGCTTTGCATCAAGATTAAAATGGTAATTGGCAAGTGTATATAATTGTGTATATAATGGTAATTTAAAATGTGCATTGACAACCTAAGGTTATAATGATAAACAAAAATGAAAGAAATCCATAATAGAATGAAAGAAAATGTGTAAAGACTTCACATACCTTAAAAAACAGACTTTCAAATGGAGGATTTCAACCCAATTATGTAGCCTTAGCTTCTTCTTTCTTCAAACTCCACAACAATTTGACTTGTTCAAAAGCTTGTTCCCTTCCACACTTGAATTGTATATCAGTTTTCAATGGAATTCAAACTTCAATTGATATTATGTCTTTCAACATGGAAACTCTGCTATTTCATGCAAAGGTGGTAAAACGATCATGGAAAAGGTGATGGAATGTGAAAAACATGCTTGCATACTTTACAACATCATCAAAAAAATTCTTTTCTTTTGGAGCACCCGCAAAACCAGGGGAATATGCAGACTATGGGCCTTCAAAATCACGGGTATATCGAGTCTTTTACCATTTTAGTGTAGTGCAAAACGCGCTCGCATTATAATGTGCATGTGTTATGTGAAATTTGGTTTTCTTAGTATAAGTCTGAGAGTGGGAGGGGGAGAGGGGGAGAGTGGGAGATAGAGAGGGAGGGAGAAGGGGAGAGTGGGAGAAAGAGAGAGTGGGAGAGTGGGAGAAAGAATTGAGAAAGTTATGAAGTTTTGTGTTCCTACAATTATTCAGTTACTGTAACAGGTGTTTCTGGAAGATGTAATTGCAATTCCAATGAATTGAATTGTTGCGCACATTCTTGAGATGTTCAGTGATGTTTCTAGATAATTATCTATTAGTGTGGTACATCTTCACTGATCGGTGTTTTTGTAATCAAATAGTTTAGAGCAGAGTGTGAAGAAGTGTTTATGTGCCTAATCGGAACTGTCATCAAGATTTTGTAGAAGCTAATTTCTCAGTTCAACCTCATCAGATGGATTTAATCTAATTATTTTATGTAAGCCAGTGATCCTTCCTTTTGAGTAGTGAGCTCTAGGTAGTGTGCTTGAATGCATGTGCATTCCCTATTCATTTCTTTCATTATACTTCTAACAAGGTATAGTCTTGTGGACTAACATCCTCCATTGTTTTTCCCCTAACAAGGTTTCCACGTATAAAATCTTGGTGTTCATGTTTCTTTGATGTGTTGTTGATTTATGTTTTCACTGTTAATTATCAGATATGTGATTAAAGGTTGAATAAGTTTAAATTCTTTAACAACTGATTCACCCCCCCCCCTCTCAGTTGTCTATCCTTGTTTTGCAAACAATTCATATCAAAGCTAGTTCCTCAGAATAATTTTAAAAGCTTGAGGTGATCTGAGATGGAATCATACAAGAAGGATAGTCCTAGATTCTATGGTACAAATTACTCTTTGTGGAAATTTATAATGGAGTGTCATTTGAAGTGCATTGGTGAGGCTTTCTGGAAGATTACAAAGAATGCATATACTATTCCTCAGAATGGTCCCTCCACTGATGATGAGATCAAAGAAGCAAAAAATAATACCAAGGCTATAGAAGAATTTATAAGTGCCTTGACAGATTCAGAGATGACAAATGTGAGAGGTCTAAAGACTGCACATGAGATCTGGAAAAATTTGGAAACATTGTATGAAGGAGATGCACTAGTGAAAGTTGCTAGAAGCTACAAAGTCTGAAAGGAAAGTGGGAGAACATGAAGATGAGTGAAGATGAAAACATCTTTTCTTTCATGTAAAATCTAAATGAACTAGTGATGGCCATTAGATGTGCCAGTGGAATCTTGGAAGCAAATGATATTTTGGCTAGAATAATTAGATTTGTGCCTACCTCTGAAAAAAAAAAATCTCATGCTATTGAAGATCTCAAGGCAGTAACAAATGTAACAAGAGACATGGTGATTGGAAAACTTGTTGCCTTTGAGTTGAGTGAATCTGGTGAATCTTTGCCTAAGATAGAGCCTACATTCAAAGCTACTATATCCGAAAAAAGACAATAGAGATATGATCTGGGAGAGAGTTCGAGCAAGACATTCAAGTATGAAGATGAAACGAAACTGATTGAAGATGAAGAAAGAGAGCTAGAAGAGTTAGAAGCATTTATTTTGAGAAGAGAAGCCAGAGGACAAGGTAAGTACTAGGGAAAGTTACCTATTAAATGTTTCTCTTACAGTAAGATAGGTTATTTTGAATCAAGGTGTCCTGAAAGAGTTTCTAAGTATAAACCTAATAAGACTAGATTTCAAAAGAATTGTATTATGTTGAAGAAGGTGTTATTGATGATGAATCTGATAAAGAAACTAGAAATGAAGTTGAATGGGTTTTCATCACTATCAAGGAAAATAGTCTGGTGTCCACTAAATCAACTAGTAATCAAAATATTGAGAAAGCTCTTGCAGCTAGGATTGATGAGAAGGATGAGTGGGTAATTGATAGCGGATTCTCACATCATATGAGTGGTGATAAAAAAATCTTTCTAAGCTTGGAAAATTGTGATGGTGGTGTTGTACGATTTGGAGATAATAATGTGTTGATATTCTCTTTTGGTATTTATCCTTGATGTCAATATTATGTTCCAGATTGGCATCTTGGTGATTTATTATCAGTTGCTTTGTTTATATTCAGATGGTTGGCACTCTTGTTTATATTCAAGTTTGGCGTACTTGGTTTTGGCTTCAGCATTATGATGATGGTTTTGATGGTATCGATCTCTTGACTCCATGTGCATATTACAAGGCATCTTGTTTACAGGATTATGATTCTATGATCAGGTGGTATAATTCTAGTTTGACAGGTTTGACATTTTGAGCTATATTGTGCTAAGGTGATCTCCAGGTTTTCATTTTGTATATTTGTCCATGATCATGCTTTCATTTCATATAACTATTTATATAGCTTTAGCTTACAAGCTGATATCACTTGGCCTATATTTCTAAAAAAGGGTAAAATCATGGAACTTTCTATAATTTTTTCTTGAAGCATTACTCTTGGCTCACTCTCATTTGAAAATGACTTAGAAAGAAGTCATAGTTGCATCGGGTTCTAAAGGTCAATTTTTTTTAAAGTGCTAAGGTTCTTTCTGGCAGTATTGATTAGCTAATTCATTAGGCCTTAAGGCCAACAGAAGGTATAAGGAAATAATTATAAATTCACTTGGAAAGTGACTGGCATCGACCCTTGGTAATAATTCCTTTGTTTTTAAGGTAGTCGGCATGTTGGAAATTCATGGAAATTGCATGGTAATAACTTTAATCATTATGTCGGTCTTTTGCTTGGATGAATTAGATTATGTCAAATGGTTGAAACCGCAGATTTGAAGTGAAATTTTTATTTGATTATTATATTATAATTTCAGACTTCAAACATTTTTTTGTGACTTGTCAAAGTCATCGATTGAGAAGGCGTTGAAAGACAAGTAAAAGTAAATTAGGGAAATCACTGTTTTAGGTTTTCATTTCGCTAAAGGTGGAACCCTAGCCTCGCCACCACCATGGGTATCATGTTTCAGCCATTTCTCTGTCAGTCTTGTCTTGCTTCAAATGCCTCTACCTTCTGTGAGAACAATGACAGGGATAGTAAAGTGTAGACATGAGCATGGTAGGAGATTCAAAAGTTTCTCCAATTGGGTGCCTATCAACATCATTCGGTATCTTTTGATTTTGTTGCAATATTTTTAAGCTCAATAAGGTATTATCTCTTTCTTGTTTTTAAAGAAAAAAATTCTAGCTAAATGAGGAATGGTAGTTACTGTTTTTCTTATCTCGAATCTGAAAATGCATTGGAAGTATTTTCTTCATCAGATATTGCATTTTGTTTCAGTTACATCATTGTTGATTCTAAAAATGCCAATCATTTTTTGTTCATGGGTTTCTCTGAGAGCATTGCTCTTTCTGGTATTTTGGGGGAACATGAAATCAGTTACATTTCATATATTTGGCATTTAATTTTACTACCATTTTGTTGTTCTATTTGAATGGAAAAAGGGTTTTGAGGGTATTATTGTTTATTTTTCCTCTTTGAAAATGATCTTACTGGTGCAAATGTTACAATAGTATTTTTCAGATAGCGTTGATGGTGTAGATTCCTTGTGTGGTTAGGGTTTAGAGTATTCTTTCTCAAAATACACTTTCTTGGCTATTTTGTCAGAAGCAATCTTTTATTTTGGACACTTCTTTGAATATTTGATTATACCTAGCAAAAAAACTTCGATAGAAGTTTGTTATATTGAAAATACCACATTTTTTATGCACAAAATAATATATGTTTTTGGTTGTAATTTAGGAATTAATTAAGACATATTTGTAAGAGGAGACAGAGGGAAAACTCACTATTTTTTGAACTATGAAAAATGACAGAAAAAAATAGCTATTGTATTGTCTATATTGTGAGACATGTTTTTATTCTGAGATTTAAAATCTGAAATATAATTTCAATAACAAGTTGTCTCAAGATAAGATAATGGCTAGAATTCTGGAGGTTCATTTTTGAACTTTGAGGATTGTAGGTATTGTCTGTTGAGAGGCACTTGTGAGAAAAGAGAGAAACAAAGAGACCATATGTATCATTGTATCTTCTTTAAAAGGGGTTGGTGCTCCTTTAAATTGGTGTTTCAAATTGAGGGGTTGGTGCTCCTTGAGTTAGTGCTCAGAAATCAGCCTATAAGGCATTGATAAAAGTGGTTTTTCAAATTTAAGTCTAAAAAGGCAGCAATTTAGTAGTGGTTTTTCTACCCCAAAAGGGTTTTCCACTTGACATATCTTGTGTCACTTTGCTCATATTTGGTTCCTCTAATTTATTGTGTGAATTATTTATTATGCAATGTTTCACTATCATACTTACCATTTCAGTTATATGTGATTGCATTCAATATATGGACGAGTTAATCATTGATAAATGAGAGCATAAATTTGTTTTATTTCAATTTTAGTAAAATTGGTCAAATCAGTTCATGAAACTGATTCACGCCCCCCTCTCAATGTCTTTTTCACTCCAACAATTGGTATCAGAGCATAGGGTCCTCTGATAGGTCTAAAAAACCATGGATTGATTCTAGTCTTGGAGTTTGTTTAAAATGTCTCAAGCTCATTAAGGCACATCTATGACTAGAGCTCCATTATTTGATGGAATGGATTATGTATTCTAGAAAATAAGAATGGAGAATTATCTAACTTCTATTGATCTCAATGTGTGGATCATAGTGTTAACTAGGTACACTGTACCAAATACATTGCCCACAACTTCTGATGAAAATAAAAGATATGAAACCAATGCTAGAGAAAAGCATGCTCTCTTGTGTGCATTGACTAAAGATTTTTTTATCAAAGTCATGCATTGCAGTTCCTCTAGGGAAATCTAGGTTAACCTTTAAACCATCTATCAAGGAAATTAAAAAGTTTAACAGTCAAAATTCCTTACTCTAAAACATCAGTTTGAGGAAATAAAAATGAGGGGCGATGAAAAAGTATTTGATTACTTCTTGAGAGTTGATGAAATTTTCAATGCTATGAAAGGTCTGGGAGAAGAAGTAAAAGAATTTGATGTTGTAACTAAGGTCATCAGAACCTTACTGACTGAATTTGAAGCTAAGGTCTCTACTCTAGAAGAAAAGAAACACTTTTACCAGCTTACCCTAGACAGCCTACAAGGCACTCTGACTGCCTATGAAATGAGAATCAGTAAAAACAATTCCTCTGCAAAATGAACTGCCTTTAATACTAAAAGGAAAGAAAAACATGAGGTTAGTGAATCAAAATTTTATGATTCTAAAGAATCCCATTTTGTCAAAAAGCTCAAAAAGAGGTCTGGAAAATATAAGGGAAAACTTCCCTTCAAGTATTTTAACTATGTAGAAATAGGTCACTTTTCTGCAAAGTGCCCCTATGGTGATCTGAATAGTGACAATGAGAAATATGAAAAATTGCCTAAGAAAAAAGCCTATAGACCTAAACAAAAATTCAACTTCAAAAAGAAGAAGAGTTTGTTCAGCAAAAATGAAACAAACACTGAATCTAAAGGTTCCTTAGATGAAGAAGATTAAAACATATTCATGGCTGAAATCATTCAGCAAGAAGATACTAATAACAATTATGTTGGAGATGGTGAAGTAGATCTACAAGGTGAACTGAAATGTGCTTTAAAAGAGATTAGAAAACTCAAAAAATAAATGCTTTCTCGAGAACAAAATTCTACTCAAGCTCTTGCTCAAGAGAAAATTTCAAATCAAGAAATAGTCCCCTTGAAGACTCGGCTTGAAGAAGCCAAGAGAGTTGATGATTGTCTTTGTATTGGTATAACTCATTAAGATTAAGAAACTCAAAAACTTGAACATGAAATTGTTGATCTTAGGAAAAATATTGAGAAGTATGAGAGTACTCTAAAACTGAATGACATGCTCAGTAAGAAGAAATTGAACAAGGACAAAATGGGTATTGGGTTCGTGAAGGGTGAATGTTCAAATGATGGTGCAAATAAAAATGATGTTGTTGCAAAAAAAAAATTGAATCTAATCATCTTGCTTCTGATAAGAATCATGTTCATCCTTTTATGAATAACAGAATATCATATAATATCAACCCTCTCTTTTATGGGTACTTCTTTTTCTACAAAATATTTGGCCACAAAGTGAGCTCTTATAGGTTTATGAATCCTAGAACACCTAGATTTTTTCATAAGAAACACCATGGTTTTGCTAGATAGATTGGATTCTTTAAATGCAATACCATGGGTCATTCTACTAAGCAGTGCAAAGATAGTCTGTAAAATAAATAACAAAAATTCTAAAAGGTTTGGAAACCTAAAAAAGTTAAAAACTTAGAGAAAACTATGTTAGTTCAAACAACTTTTCATTCCAAGAAAAATGACTTATGCATCCTCGATAGTGGTTGTTCTAACCACATGACTGGTGATAGAGAAAAAATCATAAATCTTGAAGATTATGTAGGTGGGTATGTGAAGTTTGGTGACAATTCTAATATAAAAATCAAAGGCTGAGGTTCACTTCTTCTAAATGAGGACACTCCTATCTACAATGTGTATTACAAAGAAGGTCTAAAGCACAATCTTCTAAGTGTCAGTCAGATTTGTGACAGTGGCTATCATGTTTTGTTCACTTCACAGGGATGTGAGATTAAAAATAAGCTTGGAAAGGCTATTGCTACTAGAAGGACTAAGGGAAATGTTTACAATCTTCTTGACACATCTGGTAATGAAAATAATCAAGGTATGTGTTTAATGAGTCAAGTTGAATAAATTTGGTTGTGGCATAAGAGACTAGGTCACATTAACTTTGACAATATGGTTAGGATCAATAGAAACCATAATGTAAGAGGTATGCATGTCTTAAGAAAACCTGAAAATGCAATTAGTAAAGAGTGTCTCAAAGGCAAGCAAAAAAAGGTGAGCTTTAAATCTAACTAACATTCTTCTACTAAACCTCTGAAAATTGTTCATATAGATTTATGTGGTCCCACGAGGACTAGATCTATCAATGGTGAGAAATATTTCATGTTATTTTTTAATGATTACTCTCATATGAAATGGGTTAATTTTCTCAAGCATAAATCTGAAGCTTTTGAACATTTTAAAGTCTTTAGAAAAATGGTTGAAAGGGAGTCAAATTTAAAATTGAAATGTCTGAGATCTGACAAAGGTGGTGAATTCACCTCACAAGAATCCATTGACTATTGTGAAAAACATGGCATAAAAAAATAATATGCTACTACCAGAACACCTCAACAGAATGGGGATGTTGAGAGAAAGAACAAAACTATAAAAGAGATGGAAAGGACTATGTTGGATGAAGAAAAATTTCCAAACATGTACTAGAAAGAATTTGTTCATACAACTATTTACATCTTGAACAGAGTACAAATCAGAGTGAAATCTAGTTTCACTTCATATTAACTATGGTATTGTAAATCTACCTCAATTAAATACTTCAAAAGATTTGGTTGTAAGTGTTTTATCAAGAGAGATGATAATTTAGGTAGCTTTCAATCAAAACTTGATGAAGGTATCTTTTTAGGATACTCCACTCACAGAAAAGCCTATAAATTCTATAATAATAGGTTGAATAAGATTATTGAATCTGTCAATGTCAAATTTGATGAAAATATGCTTTTAGATGTTGAACCTATGCAGGATGATGAGGAAGAATAATTTGAACTTGAAATAAATTCAAAAGGCTTTGAAATAGAAAAGCCTAAAGTTGAATCAACAAGTCCTAAATTTGCTGAAGAAAATTCTAAAAAATGTTGAAACAAGTCCTGAAAATTGTGTGATAAAAACCCCTTCAAAATATCTTTCTAGAAACCATCCTAAAGATCTGATTATTGGAGATAAATCTGTAGGAGTTTAAACAAGAAGAACTACTAAATCTGATGAAAAAGCTCATATAGTTGAGCTTACTACTTATGTTTGGTTACTCGGTTTGAGCCAAAAACAATTGATGAAGCTCTAACTAATGAATGTTGGCTTAATGCAATGCAGGAAGAAATTGATCAAATTGAGAAAAAACATACTTGGGAGTTAGTCCCAAGACCAGATGACAAAAAATGTCATAGGGGATAAATGGATATTTAGAAATAAACATGATGAAAATGGCCATGTTTTTTGCAACAAGGCTAGGTATGTCTGCAAAGGATATGCTCAACAAGAAGGTATTGACTTTGGTTAAACTTGTGCACCTATAGCTAGACTTGACTCTATTATAATATTCTTGGCTTATTATATTTTCAAGAACTTTATTGTATATCAAATGGATGTCAAAACTTCTTTTTTGAATGGTTATTTAGATGAAGAAGTCTATATAGAACAGCCTAAAGGGTTCATTTGCAAAAACAAGCCTAATCATGTTTACGAGCTAAAAAAGGCTCTATATGGCCTAAAAGACAAGGTTTTTGAGCTTCAAGAAATCTACTACATAACCCATGAATTACAAGAATTCATGCACATAAAACACTATTTATTATCTAATAATTCATTCATTAAGTAATTACATATAATTGTTCATAGAACCATACATAAAATTTTACAACATCAAATGCATCATCCATGAACATGCAAGCATGTATACAAAATAATCACAGTTTATCATATGCCACTCAAGCATACAAAATATATTGAAATACAAGCATATCATCTAAAACAAGAACACAAAAAAAATAACACTTGGATATAAAATAAAAAATACAAAACCATGACATAGACTCAAATTCCAAGAAACCTATCTCGATACATCTCTCAACTATACAAAATACCCAAGTACAACAAGATTAATATACAAGTTCATAAAGAAACATGTCATGAAGATAGAACAATATACTTACCTGTAACATAGAAAAATGTATCCTTGAAATTTTCACTCATTTGGGCCATTCCTATGAATTTTGGTTTGATTTTACCTAGATTTAATGTTGAAATGCGACCAACATATTCACATCAAACATTGAATGCTTGTAAATCAATAAAAACTTAAAGATGTCTTACAAAGGTGTTGTGAAGTGTTGTAACACATTTTCCCACTTTTGTAGGATCTCTCCATCATAATTCACCTAAATAACCTCTTTTTACTACTTACCAAGTCTTATTTCAAAGTGTTGTAAGGAGTTGTAACAAACTCTCACACTTTCCTAGGCTTGTCATCAATAAATTAACCCTTTCTTATGATAAACTGACCCCTTAAGAAACTTATAGTTCCCACTTAAATGTGTTTGGGAAGAAAATCCCATTAAACAACATTAATCACACTTTAATTCCCTACAAATTGAAAACCTGTTCTAGTGGGACCAAGTCACCACCTTAGGTGACTTAGTCCAATCAGGCTTAAAAATCAAATTTATGTCAATATTCTGGCAGGATATTGTCTTCTAAACCCTAAGGTCAACCTATGATGTATTATTTTCAAGAAATTAGGGCACAAAATATATAAATAAAGGGTTTTCCCCTCATTTTACAATCTTCTATACTCAATCTCTTAGAAATTCATTCTTCTCAAGCAAGCATCAAGCATTCAAGAATTCTAAGCACTTCAATCATCAATCCATTGGAGTTGATTACTTGCATATCTTCGGACTTCTTCAACAAGGGTTTGGTGAGTTGTTGAACTTGCATGTTGTTCAATCACTTAACCCTTTACATGTCATTTCATTATGAAGGGTTTGATTACCAAAATGGGGTTTGACTAAGGAAAAACCCTATTCTCTAACCCTAACCCTTTTCCCCTCTTTGGATGTGTGTTTTGCAGACTTGGTATGTAGATTTGTCAAAGAGAAAGGTGCTAAAAGGTGTCAACTTTATATCAACATCATTCAAAGTCAACAAACCCTGAAAGGAGCTTGAAGACAACCTACAAATCAACACCTAAAGATTTAGGTTTGATTCTCTGTCAGAAATAGAAGTACAAGTTGATAGATATAGATTCTAGTCTCGAGATTCCTGAAAGTCACAGGTGAAAAAAGTCACCATCATTGGCGAATTAGTCCCACTTCCAAGCCTAAAAATTGATCTTTGCAGTTCTAGCCACCCATTTCTCTTAAACCTGTTCCAACAAAGTTTCTCTGAAGCAGGACTAAGTCGTCCAACTTTGCGTTTGTGTCCCACTAGTCTTCAATAGTAGATTTTGGAAGATTTTTAGAGCTCCTCAACATCACACTTTAGATTCCAAGTGCACCACTTTTTTCCTATTAAGATCTATTACATTTTGCATACATTTTAGGTCATTTTACATAGTCTTTTTCAATATAGTTGCATTACATTAGTTTTCATTCAATAGTTAGCTCATTTCATTAGTTTGTAGCATTTAGGCACATTCCAACTCACACATACATCACACATTTAACATTAAATTTTAATGAACCCCCTAGATCTTGGGTGTGAAAGAATTCTCTCCTTTTAGGTGAATACTCTAGAAGTGTTGGGAATCCCTCTTTCCCTCAAAATCTACAGTTCATTTTGGTGAACCCGCCTTTAGAACACTTTTTAACTTTTTATTTTAAGTACATTTGCATCCTAGGAAAAGCTTGCATCAACATTGCATTAGGGTTTTTCATTTTCTTGCATTCTAGGGATTTTTTAAGTGCATTCTGTGAAAAGCTCATATAGATTGCATTCTTCCATTTCATTTCATTCAAAAATTCCAAAAATTCTACATTTTCATCCTGTATCTACATTCAAAAACCCTAAAAATCATAAAAATCATTTAAAACTTTTGAAAATTGCTAAAAAAAATGATTGTTGGGACTAGTTCACCACACTGGGCAACTTAGTACACTTGCACAATTTGCACTATACGTTTTGGCATTTTCTAAGCATTTTCTACATTTCATTTTTCTATTTTTCCATTACTGTATTGTTTTCTAGAATTTTAGTTATCAACATTTTAGTGTCCTGTACTTGCATTACATTTGCATTCACCCTACATTTAGAAAACTTTGCATGAGTTTTTGGTGTCCTATTGTTGATACCTTAGTGAGAAGAAGTTCAAGACTCATGGCATCTCGCGATAATACACTTGTTATATATCTTAGGTTATCTCGAGCTTCCACTCCTAGTATTTATAATAGTACACTAGGCTTGGAAACCACCCTTACTAACTCCTTGCACTCAAGTAGCATGTGTACTGAACATAAACCTAATGATATCCCACAAGACAATATCATCCAACTTCATGAGGACCTATCACACTTTCAACATCAAGTGAGTCTTGAAACCATTTCCACTATTGCAATTCGAACTATAGACAACATCCACTATAATATGCTTGGCAGTGATGAAGGCCTAGACATTCTGAAGAAAATAGTTGAGATCTATCAAAAATATGTTCCTTCCACCTCTAGTGTATCCCAATCAACAAACATTGTGGTTAGCCAAGGAGGACCTCAAACCCCTCCTCCCACAACCATCAAATCCATACCTACCTATGCCTCTCCTAATGTCGCAACCACAATGCAACACGTTAGGCATGTGATTCCTTCCCTTGGTATTCCTACTAGTATTCCTACCTCCTATGTGGCATTGCATGCTTTATACTCTTCTATCATACAATCCATTAGCATTCCATTCACTTCCCCTACCACTACATTCACCCCATTACCACTTTCTCTTCCATCGAATACCACTTACAATGATCCTCTCATAATGAAAATTTTCCAAACCATCTCATCCATGCAACAATAGATTTCAACCATCAACCAGAACTAGAATGGTCCACCCACCTACTATGTTTCTTAATAGTCCCTTGTCCTTGCAAATATTGTGAACCCCAATTCCACAAGGAATAGATATACCCAGATTTGAGAAATATGGGGGGAAAGGAGATCCTTCTAACGATGTTAATGCATACACTGATTTGTGTAGTGACTTTTCCCTTTATGATAAATTGTTAGCTAAGTTGTTTCCTAGAACTTTAAAAGACACTACCCTGGAATGGTTTTCTTCTTTACCAAACAACTCAATTCGTTCATTTAATGAACTTTTTGATTCCTTTATTAATCATTTCCAAGTGCATATGACTCCCAAGAATACCTTGGCCGATTTGATGCGATGTAAGCAAAACAATCATGGAAAGATAACCGAATTTATCTCCTCCTATCAATCGTTTTATTCCCAAATTGATGTCAAGATTCGTAACCCACATCTTTAAAATATGTTTATAGAAAATTTATGAACTCGCCTTCAAGAAAAACTCACTATGATGAAGTTCCCTTCCTTCATGCACTTATGCACAACCCTTTGTGATTATCACAATGCGATTAGTAGCTGTAAGACACAATCCACTTCTAGTCGAATTAAGAAATCTTAAAATTATAACCAAAACAATTCTCAGCCATTTAGAAAGAAAAACAAAGTGTTCTTACAATTTAACCCTCCTCAACCATCCCCTCCACATGTCAATAACTAAGTATCAGTTTTTAAGACCGTGGTGCCTTTCAGTTATGGAGATACGAAAAGACATTTCACACCTTTACCTGACACTCTCCAAAACACAATGTCTCAACTTTTAAAGCAACAAATGATTACATTACATATTTTCCACACACCCAATCCTAGCAAGCCCTTACCTCAAAACCTAAATTCCAAATCTTATTTCCATTTTAATAGACAAAAAAGACATGACACAGAACAATGTAAG
The DNA here is from genome assembly GCA_007115665.2 of Sequoiadendron giganteum. Classification (NCBI taxonomy): domain Eukaryota; kingdom Viridiplantae; phylum Streptophyta; class Pinopsida; order Cupressales; family Cupressaceae; genus Sequoiadendron; species Sequoiadendron giganteum. The sequence continues at coordinate 122,957,353 of CM021103.1, read as the reverse complement.
CATCTTAAGCATCTTGTTCAAGACCTCATTGATTCTGGCTATCTATCCATTGTCAATGTTAATGATCAAATCAATGAGTTTGTTTCCCCACCCAATCAAAATCTAAAAAAATTCACTAACGTTATGCCTAAACGGGAGGGTGCATGGGGGTGATCCCACAAAGCTGGTTTACAATTTCTGAGAGGAACTGATTTTTGCTGAAATCACATATTTTTAGAAAATATAATGATTTAAGCCTTTAAAATTTCCATTTTAAAGATTCCAATTGAAAAGGGTTTGATCAAACCACCTTAGATCAAACCCTCTTGGATAGAACCTCTCTAGTTTTAAACCATACGTATAAATGAGTGTCCTTTAAAACTATCAAAATGCTGATAAAAAATCATTTTTGATTTACCTTTTGGTGGATCAAATGAATTCATTTCAAATTTATTTCAAATGATTATGGTATTCCTTGAAATGGGTTATCCCCCGAATATAATTTTAATATGTTTTGGTTTTATTATGTATGTGGTTTTTTAGTTTTATTAAACATAGGTTTTTCACCGAAAATCAAGCTCTTTGTTTTGCCCATGTGGAAAAATATAAAATCATCAAAATATTTTTTTTTATAATATGTTCCTGCTGGGTATTGATTTCCTTGATCCATTAAAAAATAAAAAATTGAATTTCGATACATACATAAAAAGTTATGTTGTATACAGTCTGCCTATGTTTGAATTGCAATTGGTTTGACTTTGAAACACTATTAAGGAAAAAATATTCAATAAAAAACTATGAGAATAAATGAAAGTGCTATATATCATAGTTACAAATCTAAATTTGAAAAAAATAGAATTTTATCCTTCATACAAAAAAATTTATGTTGTATACGATGAGCGTCACTTTTTTAAAATGTTATTTTTTGAAAAAAACCTATTTTCATGGGAGATGGAAACAGAAGTGCAATCTTATTCCAAAAAAATTGAAAAAAATATTTTTAGAATCTACAGACAAAATGTGATGAGACTCTAGTTTGAATCATCTTCAAATTCCTCACGGTTTAGCCGCTATAGGTGCCTGAATGTGAAGATTTAGTTAAAAATAATAATTTTAGTGTCTAGTTTGGCCAAAAATTGTAAATCGCTATTGTGGGATCACCCATGGAAATGGGTAGAAATTTCGTGGACACCCCCAAAAAAAAAAGTTGAAAAGCATAACACGAGCGCATTATAACGCGCTCAGGTTATGTCTTCCATTAAACCTAGGCAAGTTCCCTTCGGCCACAACTACACAGCCATAACGCGAGCGCATTATAATGCGCTCAAGTTATCTTCTGTTAAAAGCAAAAAAAAAAATGAAAATATCTTATTTGCATTTCAACAGGTTTTTTTGCTCCACCCGTGGCAAAAAACCCCAAAATATCGCGCTCACGTTCTAGGAGAAGAATTTCTTCACCAAGAATCCGAAATTCTTTGCAACAATGGCGCCATGACGACGACGAGCTATAAGAGGTAAGGATTCTATGATTTTTCTTTTGAATTTGTTAGTTTTAGGTTGATTTGTTAGTTTTAAGTTGAATTTGTTATTTTTAGGTTGAATTTGTTAGTTTTAGGTTGAATTTGATATCTATTTGTTTGAATTTTTAGGAGATGCAAATCAACCTGCAAACTCTCAAAATCCTCAATATCAAAATCAACCACAACATCAACCTCCTCCACAAATCACTCAACCCCCTCTTGGCACTCAATAAAATTTAATGAGTGAAATTGAGAACAACAAAAAACAAATTGAGTATTTGATCAATAGGTTGAGTGATCCAAATGGTTCAACCATAGAAAGAATGACCCTAGCAAATTCATTGAAAGATATGTTAACAAACATAGATTCAATTAGCAAACAAATAACTGGATGGGAAGATAGGAGGCAGGCAGCTAGGGAGTATTATGCAAATAAACTATCATACAAGGATGTGAAAGATTAAATTTGTTATAAAAGGTGATTTGTGTTCATTATTCACCAACCCACGCACAAATCAAAATCTTACCCTCAATGCGAAGAGGTTTCCTATCTATTGGTGCCATCACCAACAAATGAAGGAACGGTTTTATTATAGGTGGTACATGGTCTTCGATTACCCACCATGCAACAATTGCGAGGTCTCGCAATATTTCCTTAGGAAACTATACAGCGAGTTCATATTGAACAAAATCCAAAATTATTTTGATATGAGGGATTTCCAGGGGAGAGGTGGCGGGTCAGCTCAGGATAGACCTGGTGCACAGCCGGATCCTACGCGGCAAGGTAGACGAGCTCTCGCTAGGCCACCTCCTAAGCACATTGTTATGCCTTTCGTTGTGAAGGAAAGTGCTGATGTAGAGACATTGCAGGCAATCAGCACTTTGAACTAGAGTGTCATCCATCATACTAGCCCTATTCTACAGCGCCATCCAGGGGAGTCTTCTAGTGGTGGTCTTCGAACACCTGTGTGTCAATCTTGCAGGGCTACTTGTTCACATGAGCCCACCAACCCTCAGGAGATTGGTATGCAAGATCCGTCTGCAGCTATGGAGATGGAGAGGGCAGCTGACATTTTGCATGAGGCATATGGCATTGATAGTCAAGTAAAAGTTAGTGCATGTGTTCATTGAATTTAATTTATTAAATTTCGATTTTCAAATGCAAGATTAACTAAAAATATTTTATGATTTTAATAAAATTGCAAGGTCACAATGTTGAGACTGGATACACCGCCCCTCCACCAACCTATTTTTGCAGTACACCTATTGCTAGGGTATGTAACTAGTAAATAGTTATAATTTTATTGCATATTAATGGCATTTTTTTATGAATGGTAATTTAATATGCAATTTTGGATGTTGAATAGGCTAATATTGGAGGTTTTGATGGAACACTTCCCAGTGGCGGTGGATTTACTCAAACCTTCACGCAGTTAATAGAATAGAGAGTTTAACTAATGAATCAAGTACTTAATAGATTTGTGTAGTTTATACATGCACATCGTTGATTACGTTGAATAATTTGTTGTTTACACCTTCGAATATGACGAGGGAAATGGATATTGGTGTGACATCTACTATACAATCTTCAATGGCTCTGACAGAAGAGGTATGAGGAAAATTAGTAAATTTTAATTTACATTTGTTGTTATAGATGTTAGTTAGTGAGAAATCAAACCATTATTGATTCACGTAGTTTTTGTCTATTTGCATGGTTTATACAGGGCTTGAGCACACCTGAGCATGGGCATGAGGATATTTCCCTCGTGGACAGAGATCGTGAGATGGCTGTAAGTGATTATTTTGTCAAATATATCATTTTTTATAATGTAATTTCTATATATTCATGTCTTTACTTCTTATTGTAACAGTTAAAACTTCACCATGAACTAAACCCTAGGAGGAGTAGCAGGAGCACTCCACGAGCGCAGCAAAAATGAGTGACAGACCTATCACCATCTGAGCGAAAAGGAAAGGGAAAGATTTTATTTCCTGGGCATGGAGAGCAATGACTTTTGATTCCAGAGTCCTTCATTGTATGCCTGCATGGTAGTTTTGTACATATTTTTTATTGGACATATTTTACATTGTATGCCTAGATGGCATTCTCGTAAGCCTACATGGCTATTTTGTACATATATTTCATACTTATATCGACATATATTTATGTATGCCTACATGGCTATTTGGTTAATACAAATATCTTTTTTCGATGCCTGTCCATATTTGCATTCTAAATTGATGGTTCAATAGATATGAGTTATGTATATTCAAGTGTATACTTTACAACTTACGTGTATACTTTGTGACTTACGTGCATTCGAGTGTATACTTTGTGGCTTACATGTTTTCATGCATATACCTTGTATTTGTGCATATACTTTGTTTTAATTTGTGTATACTATGTATTTGTGTGTATACTTTTTGAGGCTTACATGTTTATGAGTACTTGTAGTTCCCTTATTGACATGTACATGTTTGACTTATTCACGTGTATAATTATTAATTGGTTAGCCCTAGCATTGATCTATGTCATCCTCAATGCATGATCCTTGAGATGGAGTAAGTACACCCTCAAGGTCAAAAGGAGTTTCACATGCATTCTTCGTAGGCTCATTTTGGTAGTGAAACCAAAAACCTCTTGCATCATTGAAATGAAAAAAAAAATCCTTTATAGCAGGTCTGAAGCCATTATCATTCTCCATCAGTTCTTCATGTATCCACTCCCCATTAATGGTTGTCTCATGACCTTCCTGAAACCAAGCACTTATCTCATTTGTGATAGAAGAAATGTATGAAGATTTATCTTCCTCCTTATGAACCATTCATTATCATGAGAGATGGGTTCTTGTGAACCACTACTGATGAATCATGGGTCAATGAGTTTGACTTGTAAAACTACACGATTGAATCTTGATAGCAATATCACAATATTTATATATCTAAATGTGTTATTTCCTTCAGCTAAAATTTGTGCTTATACTTATGTGATTGATGTATGTTTGTGTATGGGATCATAGTAATTTTTATTTGATGATGCTATTGTGTCTTAAGGTTTATTTATTAAAGGGTGCATGAAACAAGTTTTAAGTCCTTACAAATCTTTAAATTTCTTAGGTTTTTCTATTTGTCGAGTCTGGGCTCTGAGCTCGAGTCCAAGTCAAAATATGGCTTGTCAATTCTGAGGCGAGTCCTAGTCTTGTAACACTGGTGCGAACACATTGAGGAATAGTGTATATGCCGATGAAGAGAGAACCCATCTTTGTTTCCAAACAAACCATGGTATAGATATGGTTGGTCCAGATAAAACATCACTCTCCTGGATAGTTTGAACCATAGTCTTTCATGGCTACAAACACACCTTCATTATGTGTGTTCTTGATCCTACTGAAGAAATGGTGGAACATGTTGTAGATCAAATATTGCAACCCTAAGTCCACAAGAAGGTTACTTGTCCTGATTTCCACAAATTTCTTAAAGATGTTCATCCTTCTTGAGTAATGTGAACTATTGATGTTATCTAGATCTTTGAAACTATCTGCAATCATGTGCAATACTGTAGAAGATAGAGCTATATCTAATACTACAAATGACTGCTTAATGGAATCATGATAGCAATATCACAATTTGACACATTGTAGAAAATACCTCCTACTTATCAATTGATGAGCTAAATTGATGGGGAGTTCTATCCCTCAAGAGCACTCTTGCTCTTCCCAAGACCTATTATCTGGTCTTCCTAGGGTATTCCTCTCTACCCTACTCAGGGATCACTCCTAAACCCCTCTCACCACATAAGACTCTCCACCAATTTCAAATTCTTCTCCATCACTCCCAATCCACACTAAGCTTCCTTGGGCTCCACACTGACCCAAAGTGTCCTAACCACTCTAGGGCTAGGGAAGGGTATCCTAGTTGTCCCTTTGTTGATTTGTCTCCTCACTGATCCATCTTATTGGATTCTTTCACCTTTTACCCATTGCTTTCTTGATTGGCACAAACCAATCCCATGTGCCTACACTCCCATACTCTTGATTGACACAAACCGATCCATTTAGCAACTCTCCTTACTGCTATCCTCTCTAAGCTACTAGCCAGAATGCACTTGCACCTGCCTAGTGCTTGATGATTTCATCACCTTCCCTACAAAACAAGACCCCAAAACCTATATGTACATTATTTACATAATCCCCAACTTGATTCCAAGTGGCCATGAGAGGAAAGCCATGGGAAGTCAAGTGGGACTCATTATTCACAAAACTGGCCTGAACCAGCAATGAGACCAAGAACACCAAAAATTTGCAAAAAGATAACCAGTCGGTCTAGATGACTAATCTAATGCTACACAAGGTAAGTAAGTGACACAAATGGAAGACTCAAAGCATTAGATAAGTCCTTTCAATCCATTCTTGACTGGATTAAGGCTCAAACCCAGAAATTCAATGAAAACTTACTCTCTTCCAATCATAAAAATGTACTCTCCAAGTCTCAATTCATGAACACAATCCTCCAACCCAGGTATTAGCTTTTTTCTGACCATATATTCCTTTCTCCCATGTTCTAGGACCCTTGGGTCGGGCTTAGAGCATCATTAATGCCATTTTCCAACTTTTAGGACAAATAGCCAAGGCAACATTGCTCAAAATGCTCACAATGTCCAAGACTTACCCAAACCGCAAGCCCCTAACAAACCTATTTCCAATTCACTCATCAAAAACACTCTTGGGACTTTACATCATAGTCCTTATTCCCTTGGTGGTTGGCTAGAACCACCTACAAGCCAAAATTTCAAAGATCTCTCCAAAAGACCTTAAGGTGCTCCTGCACCATTCTCCCCCCTGCAACAAAGAAGTTAAGGAACCTGTGGTGTCAAGAGCTCCTCATTAATTTCCTAATTCTTAAAGTCACTTTCTGCTATCCAAGTAGCCTCTTACTCTGGTTGATGTCTCCACTTCACTGGGTGCTCCATGTATGTCTTGTGCCTAGTCTTCTTCTTCACCCTTGAGTCTAGAATATTGTCCACTTGTGGTCTGATCTGATCAGGTACCTTGAGTTCGTCCACATCCTTACTCACCTTAGCACTATAATGTTCCTCATCCATTTCTGGTCCTTTATACTTCACCAAGTCCTTCACATTGAAGATAGGTGAAATGGACATCTCCTTGGGTAACTCCACCTTGTATGCATTGGATCCTACTTAGCCAACACTTTACATGACCCTATCCTTTTCATCTGCAGCATTACTAACCACTCATATAATCCCTCTGTGGTTTTAAAAGCTGACTTCCATTCATCTCCCTCTTTCATCCTAATCTGATAGTAGCCACTTTTCAAATCAATCTTGGAGTAGTACTTAGTACCCCCTAAATATTCCATTAAGTCTTCTATCCTAGGAATAGGAAACCTATATCTAATGGTTATCCTATTTATGGCCCTAGAATCAGTACACATTCTCCACTTATCTCCCTTCTTAGGTGCCAACACCATTGGAACAGCAAATGGGCTTATGCTTTTCCTGATGAACCCTTGGTCCAAAAGTTATTGAACTTGCCTTGCTATCTCCTTGTTCTGGTCTGGTGTCATTTTGTATGCAGCCTTGTTAGGCAATGTTGCTCCTGGTACAAAGTCAATTTGATGAGTAATTGCCCTCTTACGTGGTAGTGTAGCTGGTGTGCCTTCATAAATGATATCCCTAAACTGATCCAACAGTTGCTTCACCTCAGTTGTCATAGGTAGCCGACTAGGTGACTCCTCCTCCTTTGGCTTCAACATGATTGCATAGACAACTCCTTCCTCCTTCATGTCTCTTAGGAATTCCTTTCCACTCATCAAAAGTACAGTGGATTCTTCCTTTTCCACTGTGCCTTCTTGGGGAAAAAACTTTGTGGTTAAGCGCTTGAGCTGGTGTATACTAGAATGGGTGACCTCCTGGAAAGGCCTAGTGCCTCACCTCTATGAGCATCACTTAGATGCAATGAGTGCTAAGTGGGCCATTCAGTATCATTTCAAATTTGTTGCTTTAATAAACTTACAAATTTGCAACTTAAGACTCATCCAACCTAAGGGATCGATCCGGTGGAGCATAGCTCAAAGTGATTCCATGTGTTTCAGTGCAAAAGAGGACCATGCCTAGCGTAAAATACCTATTTGGACATGTTGGAATAGTCCGCTTGGTCACACAAGTTGCAGAATGAAAGTTGCACCACTCTGCAACTTTGCACTACTTGCATTTGATGCTTTTTCCATCAAGTGAAAATCCGCCACCATTGGGAAACCACTCCGAGATAGCCAAAACCGAGAGACTTTTTTGTAGATAGGCTCAATGCAATCCTATAGGATTAGATGAGAAGTTCCTAAGCATCACGACTTCTGAGTAATAGCATGATGAAGTTTGCAGCCATTTTGCACTTTGGACCCTTAAGGGATCGATTTGGTGGAACATAGCTTGGAGCGATTCCACGTGTTTCGGTGCAAAAAGAGGACCATGCCTAGCATAAAAATACCTATTCGAACGTGTTGGAACAGTCCGCTTGGTCACACGAGTTGCAAAACAAAAGTTGCACCACTTTGCAACTTTACACAGCTTGAATTTGACACTTTTTGCATCAAGTGAAAATCCCCCATCATTAGAAAACCACTCCAAGATAGCCCAAATCGAGAGAGTTTTTCTAGAGGGTTCCAACACCTTTCTATAGGATTAGATGAGAAGTTTTTAAATGTCACGGTATCCAAGTATTAGCATGCTGAAGTTTGCAGCCATTTTGCAATTTGGACCCTTAAGTGATCAATCCGATGGAACATAGCTCAGAGACATTCCACGTGTTTCGGTGTGAAAGAGGACTGTGCCTAGTGTAAAAATACCTATTCAGACGTGTTGGAATAGTCTACTTGGTTACATGAGTTGCAAAGCGAAATTTGCACCACTTTGCAACTTTACACAGCTTGAATTGACACCTTTTCCATCAAGTGAAAATCCGCCGCCATGAGAAAACCACTCCAAGATAGCCAAAACCGAGAGAGGTTTTTCTAGAGGGTCGCAACAGCTTTCTGTAGGATCATACGAGAAGTTTCTTAGTGTCACGATATTTGAGTACTAGCATGCTAAAGTTTGCAGCCATTTTGCACTTTGAACCCTTAAGGGATCGATCCGGTGGAACATAGCTCGGGGCGATTCCACGTGTTTCGGTGCGAAAGAAGATTGTGCCTAGCATAAAAATACCTATTCGGATGTGTTGGAATAGTCTGCTTGGTCACACGAGTTGCAAAGCAAAAGTTGCACCACTTTCCAACTTTACACAGCTTGAATTTGACACCTTTTCCATCACGTGAACATTCACCGCCATGAGAAAACCACTCCAAGATAGCCAAAACCGAGAGAGGTTTTTCTAGAGGGGCCCAACACCTTGTTGTAGGATTAGATGAAAAGTTTCTAACTATCATGGTATCCGAGTACTAGCATGCTGAAGTTTGCAGCCATTTTGCACTTTTGACCCTTAAGGGATCGATCCGGTGGAACATAGCTCAGAGCGATTCTACATGTTTCGGTGTGAAAAGAGACCATGCCTAGCATAAACATACCTATTCAGACATGTTGGAACAATCCGCCTTGTCACACGAGTTGGAGAAAAATGTGTACAAATTGTTTACATGACCTTTATATGACCTTTTTCACATTGTTTACATTTCAAAATTCAAAGTTTGCAAATTTTCCTACTCAAGGCATTTACAGAACAAGGTGCTACTACACCAAATATGAACTCCAACCTTACAATATTTGATTATACCTCATTATCTAATTAAATCTTATTACAATGTCTTGGGCACTTCGTTCTCTCAAATCTTTTACAATGTCACTCATACATTCAAGATTCTCTTTAAATGTCTACATCATAGGTGCTCATCAAGAGGTTAACATCAAATGAGTAACTTGAGATTCCCTCACTAAGCTTCACATGCTCTCTTACAATGGCTTGAAATCAAAATTGAGATTTGTCAAAATCATCAAAATAAGTATATTGCATTGCTTTTTTAACAGATATTTTCTTTGATGGCTCTTAAATCAGCATTTTCAGCAACGAAAGATCAATCAACCCTTAGTAGTTTACTTACAAATACACAAAGTAAAAGAGAAAAATAAAGAGCATCCAAAATGGAAATGAAATAAAAATAGATGTAAGGCACTTACAGATGTTGCATGCAAGCATCAAAATAAGGATGTTGCGTTGCTTTTCTGGCTGACATTCTCTTGGATGGCTCATATATCTGCATTTTTTGCAAGGGGACACCAATCACTGTAAAAGAAGATGATAGCATTGGCATCAAAAAAATTAATGTGCATACAAGTATAAATTAATAAGAACCAATGTGCATATACTTACAAATTAATCCAATGAACCATCTGGGTCTGCTTTACTCTTTATTGTGTCAAGTATTGCCTCATGGTCAGACTCACGGACCTTCCATAACGTCTTGTTCAAAGGTCTACCCCCATATTTGGTCAAATGAACATTGGATGCCATGACAAGGTTTGAGTAATGAAGAATCTTACGATGCATGTCAAAGTCCTGAAATAGCCAATGTTTAACACTTGAATGTGGGTACCTTCTAAGCCATGTTCCAGTAACCACAAATGACCCTGTAGGTTATTCGATGTTTTCTCCATTTATAACTGGGGCCTCCAATTTATTTTTTATCTCAACACAATGACACAAGTAATAGTCTATTCCCTCTTCATTGTCTTCATCTGCAATAACTGCATAAACATGCCCTGCATTGATATGTACAAAAAATCTCTTGAAATTTGTCAACATTACGAATACAGTACAAAGTAAGATCTAACGATATAAAATTTCAACAACTAAGAAAGTAGATATATCACCTCATTGAACTAGATCTGATATGTGGTCAAAGTCGATTGATGATTCTATCTGTGTCAGTTCCAATGTCATCGGAGGGCGATATGTGTGAAGTGGGCTAAGATAACTTGTGAACCATTTGTCAACCCACTCCCCTGACTCACAATCATTCCAATCTTGCATTGTACATGAAGAACAAAAGCATGCTATCTTTCATGTATCGATACTCCATGAACTTGTATTTGAGCTAAGGAAAGAGTGTACCTCACTCGATCCTATTAGTGTACAACAGTCTTCATATGGTGCAATGTTAGTATCATCCATCAAGCAAAAAAATTACGAACTGAAGACATACCTTCATTACTTGGACCCATCAAAGCATTACACCACTCGATGATTGATTTTGCATCTGTCAACTTTGCATTGTCTTTATACTTTAACTCTTCTCATGCTAATGCTCTTTTCACGCATGCTCCTGCACCATCATGCTCCCCCTTTCCATGTCCAACATCACAAAAGTTCCACATATATTGAACACCTGTAATGGCATGCATCCTGCACAACCAGTAGAACATGTGTGATTTCTTGAACCGTGTTGCACAGTTATCAGACCATATTATATGTTGATTGTATTCTATGCCCCTCTAATCCAAACCACTATAGAACATTTGGAAGCAACCTTGCACGAACTCTGGAGAATCTGTGCGATCATCACTAATGTAAAAGTGGTACTCCCTCAATACCTTCCTTTGCTCATCTGTACTATCAGATGCATGAATGAATGCTATGTGCACAAATATCAAAAATTTTGTAGAGTTGTAATATTGTGACTGCACCTCATGTTGTGGTTGTAGAGTGTAGTTCTCTGCAAATTCAACCATTGATACTATGCTTCCAACTGGAAAGGTGTCCTTGCATAGCTTGAACTGTGTGTCCAACCATCGGGCTCTATGGGTATGCATTGCATACTCAGAAAGTATACTGTCACGAAATGTGGTCATAAATTTGTACACTGGAATCTTCTCAATAACCAAATCACACCTTTTTGCTTGAGACCCATCTTTTGTAGCATATGCCATTGTTTTATACTTCCCCAACTCTACTAGTTTTTGTCCCACCTCATCTATGCTTTCCATATGTTGACATACTGGCATACGCTGGAAGCCACCGCAATGCTCGCATGAACCATCCAAGCATGTTGTCCTATAGAATATCTGGCCATCCTCTATTTCACATAATTTTTTTGATAAGAACTCTCTTGAAGATTTTGGTGGGGCTTCTATGCCACAATCTTGCAAAACATCGTTAGTATGCAAATCTAAACATATAGAACGATAAACATCATAATGGTTAGAAAATTCAATATGTAGTCTACAACAACAAGTAGTGCATCTGTGATTTATCTTGACATAAAAAGGTTTAAGCAGTTCAAAAAATCTTTGAGAAATACTAATTTGAGGATAATCATTTGAAAAATTCCGAAAAAATTGGGTTTGAGTCATATCCAAAAAATGCTTTGGATGTGGCTCACGATTCCGACTACCGATTCTCCTTCTTACCACATCCCTTTGATTCGAAGATGGCCTTGAGTTATTCTTCCAATACTCTTCAATTAGTGTTCTCAAGGCTTTGACAACTTCTTTATCTTTTCGTGACAGTCTCCCCGAGAATTCCCATAATTCATTTGAATCATTGCCCTCAATTATTTTCTACCTTTGAATGGCTCTTGATAAAGTCTTTCTACTAATTCCCATTTTTTCACTAGTCTTTTTAATTAGGCGAGCTCTCTTTGTTTGAAAACTTACCAAAGTCAATGTAATGACACGTCGGGTGACATTACTATCCTTTGAGCATGAGGTCTTACCCACACTCTCATAAGCATCCATTAGATTTGTCACAATAGTGTCTTCACTCGATGCATTTGATGTTCTCGACCCAAGAGTCTTCATGATGTTCCTATACTTTACACCCCGCATCATTTCAACAAATAGTTGACATCTTTCAGTCTCATTTAGCCTTTCAAAGAATCGTTCCCAAATCTCATAAGCATATCTTCTACAAGTGCGTGTTGAAATCTTACCTTCCATGTGCTACAAAATATCATCATCAATATTGATCAAATACTTTGGCTTTCTACGTAAAATTCTTGGTGGTTTTCTCCTAGGTACATACATCTCAACATTACAAATTTCATCAATATTTAATTGAGGTGGGCTAGATTGCATACCTTCGATCGATGGTGGAGAAGAAGACATACCTTGAGGTTCACATGGGAATGATGGCATACCTTCTTTGTCAATTTCAAGTGATGATGTACTCTCAACTTGAGATGTGTTGGATGGTGTCCAACAATATTCACTTGAGGTAAATGGTGTCCCTCCATATTCACTTGCAATAGATGGTGTCCGTCTATATCCACTTGTGCTAGAGCGTGTCCCTCCATATTCGCTTGTGCTTAATGGTTTCCCTTCATATTCACTTGTCGTAGAGGCTGTGTCTCCAACTACGGTATTTGAATTTGTCTTATGATTATGCTTTTGCATTCGTGCCTCTTGTGCTGCCAATTACCGTTCTCTTTTTCACGGTTGAGGTTCCTCTACAATCGGGTTGTTTTCATCAATCGTTTCCAATTTCTTCTTTTCACGATATGCCGCCACTCGAACTCTCTCTCCTTTTCTTTCAAGGTTTCGTTCTCTTCATCTGTTAGTTTCCTCTTTGTCTTTTTCTTTGGCATGGTGGATAATTTTATCTGTACCATGGTAATGAGATGAATATTAGTTCCTAAAAAATGTATCCATTCAAGATAATTGAAAAATATATGTCATTGAAGGCTTCATTTAAATAATACTTACAATCATCTTGTACAAAAGTAGGGTCTTTTATTGTTGAACATGCCTTGGAATGAAACTAATGACAATAGGATCTTTGGTTCTTAGCTCAAACAAGCACTTTTCCATGAGAATTTGAGGAACCAAGGAGTGATTTTGAAAAATTGTTGGTACAGGAGCACCTTAAAGGTCTTTTGGAAGATCTTGGCAATTTTGGCTTGTAGGTGGTTCTAGCCAACCACCAAGGGAATAAGAACTATGATGTAAAGTACCAATAGTGTTTTTGATGTGTGAGTTAAGGAAAACTTAGGGCAGTCTAGAGCCTTGAAGTTTGGAGAAGCTTGAATGATGAAATTAGGCAAATTAGTCCATGTAGACTTGGCAATTTGTCCTAAAAGTGGGAAAAGGGAATTAATGATGCTCTAAGCCCTACCCAAGGGTCCTAGCATGTGGAAAAAAGGTATATAAGGTCAGAAAAACCCTAATTGAGCATGTGGGAAAGTTATTGTACGATTTGGAGTTTTGGAAGGGGAATTTGTGAGTTGGAAGAGTGCAAATTTCATTGAATTTTTGTTTTTGTGCCTTCATCAAATCAAGACTGGATTGAAAGGACATGTCTAATGCTTTGATTCTTTCAATTTTGTCACTTAATTACTGTTTGAAGCATTGTATTAGCCATTTAGTTCAATTGCTTTCTGTTTTGCAAGTTTTTAGAGTTTCTGGTCTCATAGCCGGTTCAGGCTAGTTTTTGGAAATAATGATCCCCGCTTGAATTCCTATGGCAAGGCTACCATGGCCACTTGGAATCAAGTAGGGGACTATTTTTACAGTGTACATATGGTGTGTGGTTTCTTGTTTTGTAGGGGAGATGGTGAATTAATCAAGAACTAGGCGAGTGCAGGTGCATTGTGGCTAGTGGCTTGGAGAGGACAACAGTAAAGAAAGTTGCTAAATGGACTGGTTTGTGCCAATCAAGAGCAAGAGAGTGTGGTAACATGTATTCCAGAAATTTTTGTGCAAGGAGGAGAGTTGAGGAGGTCATTGAAGCCCTCAAAGTTGGAAATAGGAGCTAGAACCCTATAAACCCATGAAAATAGGGGGTATGAGGACAGTCCTATGTACGGACACCAAAGGGACTAAAAAATTTGTAAATATTGAAGCCTAGGGTACCACTATAAATAATCTATAAAAATATTTTGGGGTTGTTAAGACTGTTTTTGAGAAAATCCAAGAAAACGGGTTCTAGGAGGCTTAATTGGGCAAAAGGCTACAAGGCCTAAAATTGGGTTTTTCAAGAAAGCGATGGGTACAAGGTGAAATAATGCTATGATATGGATTAGTGAGGAGTAAAATAAACAAGGGGATAGTGAGAATACCCTTTCCTAGCCCATGGAGTGTTTAGGACACTTTGGGTCAGTGCGGAGCCCACGGAAGCTTAGTGGTGAATTGAGAGCAATGGTGAAGAATTTGAAATTGGTGGAGAGTCTTATGAGGTGAGAGGGGTTTAGGAGGGATCCCTTAGTAGGATAGAGAGGAATACCCTAGGAAGACCAGAGAATAGGTCTTGGTAAGAGCAAGATTGCTCTTGAAAGATAAGACTCCCCATCAATTGTTTAAGGAGTGGTCTATGTAATGAACTTTTGACCTTGTGCAGGGTATTTTGAAGATCTTTGATGCTTTGGAATGGTCTGGGAAGGCCCAGGTATAGGATTTTCTATAAACCCTCCCTCTTTGCTTTGAAAAATGGGGGTTTTTGTATTGGAAGCCTAGTTGAGTGGGTAAGGTCATAAGACCTAGAAATTATCTTGTTTTGAGACCTAATTAAACAACTTGTGAATGACATAATCATTGCTTGATGTTTTGAGGAACCTAGTTGATTTTAATAAGTTATTTTCAAGATTTTCAAGGTTTTTAAAGGTCCTTAAGGAATTGGGAACTCTTAATTCTAATTTGAGTATACGAATCAAATATTTTGTGAAGGGAAATATAGCTGAATAAGTGTGTCAAGAAAGGTGTTGATTTCTTCCTTTGAACCCTAATCAGTTTGTGCAGAGGTATTGGAAGGTGTTTGGACCCTTCAAATGAATGGGAGAGGCTTGGAGTTGTCTTAAAGGATGAATTTTGGTGAATGGTTCTAAATTTTTATAATTGGCAAGTGTAAAATGGTAATTGGCAAGTGTAAATAATCATGTATATAATTTGGTAATTTAAAATGTGCATTGACAACCTAAGGTTATAATGACAAACAAAAATGAAAGCAAGCCATAATAGAATGAAATAAAATTTGTAAAGACTTCAGATACCTTAAAAACTAGACTTTCAAATGGAGGAGTTCAACCCAATTATGTAGCCTTAGCTTCTTCTTTATTCAAACTCCACAACAATTTGACTTGTTCAAAAGCTTGTTCCCTTCCACACTTCAATTGTATATCAGTTTTCAATGGAATTCAAACTTCGATTGATATTATATGTCTTTCAACATGGAAACTCTGCTATTTCATGCAAAGGTCATAAAACGATCATGGAAAAGGTGATGGAATGTGAAAAAGATGCTTGCACACTTCACAACATCATCAAAAAGATATTTTTTGTCAGAGCACACGCAGAACCAGGGGAATATGCAAACCGTGGGCCTTCAAATCACGGGTATATAGAATTTTTTACCCCTTTAGTGGACTAAAAATTGCACTCGCGTTATAACATGCTCCCGTTATAACGCGCTCCCGTTATAACGCGCTCTCGTTATAACGCGAGCGCATTATGTGAAATTTAGTTTTCTTAGTGTATTTTTTAGATTATAGGAGTTTCTGAGAGAGTGGGAGTGAGAGAGGGGGAGAGTGGAAGATAGGGAGGGAGGGAGAAGGAGAGAGTGGCAGAAAGAGAGAGGGAGAGACTGGGAGATAGAGTGGGAGGGAGAGGGGGGAGAGTGGGAGATAGAGGGAAGAGGAGAGAGTGGCAGAGTGGGAGAGAGTGGGAGAGAGTGGGAGAAGAGGAGAAGTGGGGAGTGGGAGACAGAGACCTAAACCCTAAACCCTCAACCCTTAAACCCTAAACCCTAAACCCTCAACCCTTAAACCCTAATCCCTCAACCCCTATACCCTCTTAATCCCTCAACCCTCAACCCTTAAACCCTAATCGCTCAACCCCTATACCCTCTTAATCCTTGAACCCTCAACCCTCAACCCTTCAACCCCTCT
>CM021103.1:122910622-122938948 GCA_007115665.2 Sequoiadendron giganteum | reverse complement strand
CCTCAATCCCTATACCCTCTTAATCCCTCAACCCTCAACCCTCAACCCTTAAACCCTAATCCCTCAACTCCTATAACCTCTACTCTATAACCTATTAATCCCTCATCCCTCATCCCTAAACCCTTAAACCCTAACCCATAAACCCTCCACCCTCTACCACCATTCCTATACCCTCTACCCTCAACCCTAGTCCCCCAACCCTCAAACCCACTTAGTAAACTCTCTACCCTAATCCCTCAACCCTCTTGACCCTTAAAACCTCAACTCTTAAACCCTTAAACACTCAACCCTAAACCCTCAACCCTCAACCCTAACCCCTTAAACCCTAAATTGTTAAACCCTTTACCCTCTACCCTCTAACCTCTACCATCAACCCAATACTCTCTACCCTAAACCCTAATCCCTCAACCCTTAATCTCTCAACCCCTATAACCTCTACCCTATATATTGGACCCTCAACCCCAATCCCTCGACCCTATACCTTAAACCCTCAATCTTCAACCCTGCAATTCTTAAACCCTCTACCCTTTTACCCTATACATTAAACACTCAACCTCTCACCTCTCAACCCTCAACCCTTAATCCCTCAACCCTCAATCCTTAAACCCTAAACCCTCTACCCCTTACATTGGACCCTGAACCTAATCCTTCAACCATATACCCTCAAAACTATACCCTAAACCCTCTACCCTCAACCAAGTAAACCCTTAACCCTAAACCCTTAACCCCAAACCCTTCAACCCTAAACGCTTAAACCTTAAACCTTCTACCCTATACCCTCAACCAAATACCCTCTACCATCAAACCTATTCCATCAACCCTCAAACCTTAAACCCTAATACCCTAGAAACCATCAACCCTATAGGTCCTCCATCCTAATCCCTCAACCCTATACCCTCAACCCCTATCACTTTCTCTCTATTTATACATCTCACCTCTCCCTCCTTCCCTCCCTCCCACCCTCTCTAATTGTCTCTATGTACCATCTCCCTCTTTCTGCATACCTCTTGTTCAATCAATCCCTACCACCCTCTCTCACTCCCTCTCTCTCACTCCCTCTCACTACCTATCTCTCAAGTCTCTCCCTCTCACCCCCCTCACACTCTCAAGTCTCTCCCTCTCACACTCTCAAGTCTCTCCCTTTCACACCCTACCTACATAACCCTCTCTTTCTCTTTGTCTCTCTCTCTCTCCCTCTCTCTCAATTCTCTCTCCCACCCCCCTCTCTCTCTCTCTCCCTCTCCATCAATTCTCTCTCTCCGACCCCCCTCTCTCTCTCTCCCTCCCTCTATCCCTCCCACCCTACCTAGCTAAGTCCCCCTCAATCCAACCCCTTCTCTCCCACTCCCTCTCTCTTAAACTCTCACTTCAACCCCCTCTCCATCTCTCTAGACTCTCTCTAAATTCTCCCTTCATCTAAAGACATACATAAATGCATACATACAAGCATAGTGCATTTGCACATATAATCTTACATCCATACAAGCATACATGCATACATGTACATAAAAATATATCAGCATACATCAATATATTAGTATTTAACATAAAGTAAAACATATAACGCGCTCGTGTTATGTGCTAGTAGACATGTTCCCCGCAGAAGCAAAAACCATGTCAAAAGTGAGATATAACGCGAGTGCATTATAACGTGCTCTCGTTATAGCACGCTCGCGTTATATCTTGCTTTGAGAATTACCGAACTTTAAGCTTGCTATTGCCTTGGAATTCCAACCCAAAGGCTTCAAGGGCATTCCCAATGACCAGAGATGTGTTTTTAAAAAATCCACCATATTTCTCATAATCGAGTTCATGCTCACCGTCAGGATTGCACGTGGTTCAATATCGAAAAAATCGAGCACATGGGTAATGTTGCGTTATCTCTTAGCTATCCAACAATGTAATTTTTTTCACTTTCTGAAAATCTTAAGTCTTTCATCCATAATTTATTTTATCTGTATGTATTTTTTTTCCCAAAAAGCAGTGTTTGGTATTTTTTTCGTTATAAATTAAACGTTCATCAATTTTTTAAATAAATTACATTTTTAGAAACTAGACTCCATTCTACAAAATTAAAAAATAAAAAATAAAAACAAATCAATTAGTTTCCAAAATTTGTAGGGGTAGCACGGCCAAAATTCTATTTTTAGGATATGTCCACTTCGCAAATTATTAAAAAATCAAATATTCATTAAAAAATTATCAGAAAAATCGTGCATCAACTACATATTGTTAGCTAACTTCTGACCATTACTATTTTAAAAATACTAAAAAAAATTTCATCGTACAAGGTTCGTACAAGAGTTGCTATGTTATTTTTTTTTGACAAAAACAACACCAATTTGTGTACGACCCTCATTTGAACCCCTTAATCTCAATCATTTTCAAAATAAATTAGTAGTTTAGAAAGTAGACTCGAAGCACTTGAATCCTTCTTTTTGTTCCATCTCAAAATTTTGAGTCTAAGTATCCTCAATTTCACGTCCAAGATCAGTATTTCCTGATTTCAGAAAAAAGCTCTCCACTTAAGTACCCTTTTTGGGAACCATCTTGGTGCACTTACCCAAACATAATATTTCATTTGTCAAAGCTAGTGAAACTCCACATAATGATGTTATGAATGTTGATAGAAATGATGCACATTCTGATCTTATTCCACATGTGACCCATTTCAAGCCTATGGATGGAATGGTAGGCACAATAGACATTATCCCTTGTAAGGGCCAACCTAAAAGTCTCCCCGATGGTCCTCTTTACATAGCCGACTGTATCTATTATAAGCCCACTAATGGGATATTAATAGATATTGCCTATGGAGAGAATGTGATCACTGAGGAATTTTTGGTATTGCAAGATCTTTATCAAGATGATTATGATAAACCTAACACATAAATCAAAATACACAATGGTTTTGATTGCCCTACGATTGGACCGATTGCCCTCCCATTAAAAATAGGACCTAAAACATTGGATGTTACATTCTTTATCATTTCACAATCCGACCAATTTTGTTTGAGGCTCGACCATCCATGGCTTCGCTCAATTAAAGTGGTCCCTTCGGTTCTTCACAAGTGCTTAAAGTTTCCCTTTGAAAAATGATATATTCATTGTCCACCATAGCGGCTTTAACCCCTTGTCTTCCAAAGGAAACTTCTCCTTAGAAGCCTTTTTGCCCGATCCCATGTCAGGCCTAGAAGAGATTTATTTTTCATCACTTATCAAAGATTTAAAGCTAAGAAAATTACAAAATTATCTCTTCGCAACATGTCTCCATCCACTTCCACAAATCCCATCCTCGATGAAACCATGCTTCAACCTCGATTAGACCTACCTAACCAACCAACACTTGAAACTTCATCTACATCGTCCAAGAGACCTAGAGATTGTGAAAGTAACTCCATCCTGCCTCCTCACATAAAACAAGTTTACAAAGAAAAGGATAAAGTGGATGAACAACCTTCTATGGTTCCTTCCATTCCTCCTAGGGATGAAAATAAACCTATAGTTGATCAACCCGCTCCTTCACAAACAGAAATTGACAATATGATCAAAAGAAATAGAGGAGCTAGGGAGCGTAGACGTAGACGTTGTGCCCTTGCTCGCAAGTTACAGGAAGAAGACAATAAAGAAAATCATAATCCACACTTTCCAGAAGCAATGCATGATGATCCTCCTCCCCCATCATCACAACCTGATCCTATATAACATGCTTCAACCGACACCATCATTTGTCCTCCTATTGTCATTAATTTGGATGACGATGATGAGGAGATTGCTGAAATAGATGAAGAGGTTCATAAAAATTTGAACACATTGTTTTCCTCTTCCATGATATTGCATGACAATTCTCCTAGGATGAGAATTCACCTTGATGCTAGTTCTGCAATTGTTTTTGTCCCTCTAGCCAGTCACCCACCCACAGTTTACTCTGAACAAGATTGGGAGGCAAATGACTTGTTAGATGGTTGACTTCCATTTTCCTTACTAGTTGTTTGCATTTTCATTTGTATGTGTGTAACGTGTTCCACGTACTATTCTATTTGATGTTCTCTCTCTTTGTGGCATTTCTCTATTTGTAACTTCATTCTTCTATATGTTGTGCATTTCTTTCGCTTGTTTTCTTTTCGCTTTGGATTTTTTTCTTCCTTTTGGGGATGATGCAAGGCATTGAGACAAAAAAGTCCCTTTCATGTTGACCCCAAAGTCTCTTTCCCTTTGTCCTTTTTCTTTGCTTATTTTTCCTTCCTTTTGGGGATGATGCAAGGCATTAAGATTGAAATGTCCCTTTCATGTTGACCCAAAAGGCTCTTTTTCTTTGTCTTTTTCATTTTCTTTTGTTGTCCTTTTGGAGATGATGCAAAGCATCTAGACACTCTATGTCTCCTCCATGTTGACCCAAAAAGACTCTTTCTTTTTATTTCTTATTTCTCTTTTTGTGTCATTTTAGTTCTATGTATCTGGGGGATGATGACAGTTCCGAGCTCTCTAAACAAACATTGCAGCAATGAACATACTGATCCCAAATCCATAGATCCCTTATGTGTTTGGTGTTTTCATTTTGGGGGCAACACCTTCCCTTTCATTTCTTTTTTTCGCACAGCGTGACCTTCCTCAGAAACATATCACTTGGCATAGGGCTTTCCAAGATGGCTTTCATGTCTTCTTTCTTTTTACACTTTTCAACATCTTCTTTTTTTTCGCACTTTTTCAAATTTTTCTACTTTAAAGTAATTGCTCACAGAACGATGTGTAGCAATTCCTTTAAAGTGGGGGCATACATTGGCATTATTTCTTTTTGCATTTTTTTTTCCTTTTCTTGGTTCTTAGTGCAACCTTATTACTTCATATGATGCATTTGTCACTTTGTGGATGACATCAAGTGTAATTTCCTTCATGAATGTGATATATCTTATCATATAACATTCCTCTTAGAGGCTCGATACAACACATTGCATCCCCTAAGTTGCATTTTTTTAATTCTTTGATCGGTCCTCTCTTGGAGACATTAGACACAATGTTCCCTAAGTTAAATACCTCGCATAAAATAAGCAAGACTCTTTTCAACATTCTTGTGCATTTTTACATTTTACATTCTTGCATTTTTTCATGAGTTCCAAGCATACAAATCTTTACTTGTCTCATGAAGCTCAAAAACCTTGTCTTTTGTGGCACCTTATCAAAGTTATCAGGAGGTATAACTTTGGTATGGTTAAGCGGGAAGCCCAACCAATGACACGACTTTCCCCATAGGCACTTGCGTGTGTGTGAGTGCATACCAACCATGACTGTATGTTTCGCACCCTTTTGGCCCTCTCACTTGGTAGATAGTCAAAATTTTCATCACCTCAGAGTGAGTACACATCTTTTATGAAAAATAGCCTAGATCTGATCCACAATTAGTTGTACAAATGATTGAAGCTTGATCTAACATTACCTTTTCTTTTCATTCCTTCACAACACTTTCTTGTGTGATATTTTGTGCTAATGCTTGGTTTGCCATGGAATCTTAATCTTGGGGGCTTGATCATCCCTCTTGATTATTGTTGTCTCATCTTGAAAATATGTGTACATATGGATCCATCTCGATATGCATGTCTTGGCTACTTTAGTGCAATTTTGAAGCAAGTTCACCCTCTCACTGAAATGGGGGCTAAATGTAACATAGAAAAATGTGTCCTTGACATTTTAACTCATTTGGGCCTTTCCTATGAATTTTGGCCTGATTTTGCCTAGATTTAATGTTGAAATGTGGCTAACACATTCACATTAGGCATTGAATGTTTTTAAATCAATAAAAATCTAATGATGTCTTACAAAGGTGTTGTGAAGTGTTGTAACACATTTTGCCACTTTTCTAGGACCTCTCCATCATAATTCACCTAAACAACTTTTTTTATTACTTACCCAGTCTTATTTCAAAGTTTTGTAAGGAGTTGTAACTAGCTCTCACAGTTTCCTAGGCTTGTCATCAATAAATTGACCCTTTCTTATGATAAAATGACCCCTTAAGGCACTTATAGGTCCCACTTAAGTGTGTTTTGGAAGATAATCCCATTAAACAAAATTAATCACACTTTAATTCTTGACAAATGAAAAATTTTCCTTGGTGGGACTGAGTCACCACCTTGGGAAACTTAGTCCAATTAAGCTTAAAAATCAAATTTATGTCAATATTTTGGTTGAATATTGTTTTTTAAACCCTAAGGTTGGCCTTTTATGTGTTAATTTTGAGAAATTAGGGCACAACATGTATAAATAAATGGTTTTCCCCTCATTTTACAATCTTCTACTCTCAATCTCTTAGCAATTCATTCTTCTCAAGAAAGCACCAAGCATTCAAGCACTCTAAGCACTTCAAGCATCAATCCATTAGAGTTGATTACTTGTATATCTTCAGACTTCTTCAATAAGGGTTTGGTGAATTGTTGCACTTTCTTATTGTTCATATCATCTTCCCCTTTACATTTCATTTCATTATCTAGGGTTTGATTACCAAAACGGGGTTTGCCTTATTCTCTAACCCTAGCCCTTTTGCCCTCTTTGCATGTGTGTTTTGCAGACTTTGTATGCAAATTTGTCAAAGAGAAAGGTGCTAAAAGGTGTCAAATTTCTATCAACATCATTCAAAGTCAACAAACCCTAAAAGGAGCTCAAACACAACCTATAGGTCAACATCTGAAGATTCGAATCTGATTCTTTGTCAAAAATAGAAGTACAAATTGATAACTACACATTTCAGTCTTGAGATTCTTGAAAGTCACAAGTGAACAAAGTCATCATTATTGGTGAATTAGTCCCACTGCCAGGCTTGAAAAGTGATCTCTGTAGTTTTGGACACCCATTTCTTTGAAACTTGTTTCACCAAAGTTTCTCTGAAGCAGGACTAAGTCGCCTAGCTTGGCGTAAGTGTCCCAATGGTCTTCAACAACAAATTTTGGAAGATTCCAAAGCTCCTCAACATCACACTTTAGTTTCCAAGTGCACCACTTCTGTCCTATTAATTTTTGTTACGTTCTGCATACATTTTAGGTCATTTTACATAATCTTTTTCAATACAGTTGCATTACATTAGTTTGCATTCAATAGTTAGTCCATTTCATTAATTTGTAGCATTTAAACACATTCCAAATTACAAACACATCACACATTTAACCTTAATCTTGAATGAACCCCCTAGATCTTGGGTGTGAAAGAATTCTCTCCTTTTAGGTGAAAACCCTATAAGTGTTAGGGAATCCCTCTTTCCTTCAAAATCTACGGTTCAATAGCAAAGTAACATGACATGGCACTTTTGTTCAAAGATCACCTAACTAGTAGTGAAGGATGGTGCACAAATATAAAAGGGGCTAAACAATAAACCCTAGAAATTTCACACATCAAATTTACATGTAGACTTTAAAGAAGCCTTTGATTAATAGATAAAATGGCTAGATGAAGTAGACATTTTTAATCAGAAATACCAATCCAACATAAAAGAGCCTTTCACCAAAGTGGCTCACATCACAAAGACAAATCCTCTCTCTTTGGCTTCGTTCTTTTCCAACTTCGAGATAGATGATTTCTTATAAATTTGAGATTGATGTTCCTCGTTGAACTGAGATAGATCCCATTGATTTCAAAATTGACCTCATATCACGCCTAATCAATCATTGCAACACGATTATTTCCATTCTACAGCCATATTGATATCCGAATACAATGCAGACAACCAAAAACAAAATAAGGGGCAGAAAAACGTTTTTATCCTGGGACCCAATGGATATTTTGGGAGATATTGGGAGACATGGCAACGACTGGACTGGTATATGTCACAATATGGCCATTGGGTCCCAGGGTAAACACGTTTTTTCTACCCTTTGTTTTGTTTTTGTCTGCGGTGTATTTGAATAACCATACTGATTAAAATGATTTGTGATTTATCTTTTGCCTGCTCCACTTAGACGTGAACTGACATTTATTTATTTACTTTCGAATAGAAAAATATTTTTAAAAAGTTACATTCCACTATCTACTATAATACATTTTTTGGGCGTCCGCAGAGTCTAAATCAATCGCAATGCTGCACAAGTACCCAACTAACATATGGAATTCACTATGTTTCATGTGGCAAATGACCAGTAATTATTATATTCGAAGTTGCAAACAAACGGTATATTAAAATTGAAGAAAATGAGCGCATTTCAAGGATTAAATACCCAGCCTTGACTCCTTTCACATCGCTCCTTTCCAGATGTAAAGGACGGCAGCCAAATTGCAATGTTAAAGGCCCATCAAATATATTTTATTTACTTTGTTACATTTCGATCATGACTAATTACTTTTTTCCCTACTGAAAATCTCTCTGTTGAGATTTTTGCTTGACCACTCTATTTTTATAATCTCAACCACTCTATTTTTATATATATACTTATTTCTGATATGAATCAATAATTGTAAAAAGTAAAATGTAATGTATAATATTAAATCCCAACACACACTATAATCTATATTCCATTAACTGTCTTACATGAACTACCTCACCCATATGAAAGTTACTGTCAATCTCAACATAAATAGAATCTCCTGGACTCCCCATCCATGAAGAAGTTATTGTCAATCACAACATAAATTTCTTCACGACTATAAGATTTTAATGTTCTGATTGGGCTCTTGAAAAAAGTTTAATAAGATCTAGTAAATATTGTTGTTGATAAAAGCGTGTCGCAAGGATGATTGCATGAGGACGAGTTCTTAAGGTAGCAAAAGGAAAGGTCTTTTGATAGTCCATGATACGTGACAATCAATTTTTGTTTTTAGATTTAAAGATAGGTCGGTAGGTCGGTAGCAAAGTGCAAGTCGGTGGCAGAGCCTAGGCAATTAGAAGCATAGGTTAGAATTTAGGCGTAAGCCCCGACGGTGGCGAAGCACGGGTCTGAATTTAGGCGAAGCTGTGTTCATCGGTGGCAGAGTTTGGGCGGTACCGACCCCACCGGCGGGTGGGAGATATAGGGGCCCTTAGTACTGGGGGTGGGAGATATAGGGGTGCAACTTTATCATATGGGACTACTCATTACTTTCAATATGCAGGAGGCACCTAACTCGTGCTTCACAATACGAGATGTACATACCCTACCCCCTATAGAATTTGAACTTGTGAGATCTCTTTCAAAAAGATACTACTATACTTAATTTTCCTTGATTGAAATTTGAGATACATCAACAATGATGGAGGAAAAGGAAAAAATAGATTAGTATGGCAATGTTTCCGTGACCTGCCCACGGTCATATAACGCCTGTGTGAAGCTTGCCAAATAAATAAAATGAGCCAATGGGACAACATTAGTCTTTGTCAGAGAAGCTTGAGCCGCTTTGGTAAAAATTGACTACAGATATATTTTCCAAACGAATATTGTCTGAATGCCTCCTTGTTACAGCTACAATTACTAGTTCCGGTACATATTGTAAGTGATCTGGGAAATGTATATATGGACTACATTAATATTAATATTAAATTACTGCTTCTTGGATGTGATTAACAATGTCAAGTAAAATTTATCATCACACCGAATGCTACGTGGGCGCATCAAATTCAGTTCTAAAATTAAATAGATCTATCGAGAAGCTAGAAAGAAAGATACATGGTGGGGAATCTGGAATAGGTCTATTATTATTTTTTCAATAGATTTTTAATATTTAATATTTGAATAATACGAGATGTTATTTTATTTCAGATTTTTCCTGCTATTTTCTCGATTTTGGTCTTTTATGGTAGATATGGTTCGAGAGATAGACCTACTTTCTTAGAACAACAAAGTCTTATTCAAATTTGAGAAAAAAAAAATCAATCAAGGAAATTGTGGAGGTCAAGTGTTGTCACAACTGATCTCTTTCTTCTTTTGAGTGTCATATGTTTCATTGTCAAGGCATATTCTTTTTTATTGATCATTTTCAATTCAAGTAAAAATCCCTCAAATGGTGAATAGGGTTGGTAAATGATGAATATGTTAGTAAATGGTCTCCATGTTCTCTGGGTTCCATCAAAATTAATACGAATGGTTCATTAAGGAGTAATCTAAGGGCAATTGGTATTGGAGGAATTGATCATAATAATCAAGGTTTGATATATTTCTTTTTATTTGTTAGTAATCACATGAAGGCATGTGCTCTTCTTGATGCATTGGTTAAAGCTTGTGAATTGAGATGGAAATATGTTATTTGTTAGATGGATTCTATGATTTTGATGAAGCTTTTGAATAAAGAAAAGTCTAATACTAGTTCACGATTGGTGTATGATCTTGGTGGAGCTTTTGAATAAAGAAAAATCTAATACTACTTTTTGGCAATTGAATGATTTTGGTGGACCTTTAAAATAAAGAGAAGTCTAATACTACTTTATCATTGTTGAGTTATCTTGTTGAACAGATCTTGTGTTTAATACAAAAATTTTGATTCCATTTCTTTTTTTCATATTTGTAGGAATAGAATATAGTGGTTGATTGTTTGACAAAATGGAACTTTGAAAATGTGGGCGATTGGAATGTGTCTTATTGAGATTCTCTATCCTCAGATAAATCCAAGATCATTTTTTAATTAACTAAACATGAATAAAGTTAAATCATCATTTTCAAAGTCTAAATATATTTTTCAATTAACTAAACATAACTAAAGTTAATTCATCATTTTCAAAGTCTAAATATAGTCTTATATATTGACTGTTATGTTAAAAGGAATCAGTGATTTTTTTTAATCTACTAAATTTTCCTTCGTGATTATCTAAAAGTCTATATTTTATATGGATGTAGACTCCATTTTATTCAAAAGAAAACAAAAACATTAGATTTGGTTTGCCAAAGAATTTTGAGCCATTTCAGTGAAAGGCTCCATTTACCTTGAAGCAAATGCTCCTCTTATCATCCGCACTAATTAAGTGTTGTGATCTAGACTTACCTGCTTCACTTAGACATGCACGGACACATGTTTATTTATTTTTAAATAGGAAAATATCTTTTTATTGAATTTCTTTCAAATATCTTACTATAAAGTATTTTGACAGTGTCCGGAGACACTAAATCAATTTGAATACAGCACAGGATTTAACAATGTGCTAGTGTTTCTAGACCATTTAATTAAGCACCTAACTATCATATAGAAATTAATCATATTACAGCTGGTAACTGTCCAACGATTATTATATTGTAAGTTGCCAATGAACATCAAATCTATAATATTAAAAGTGAAAGAGATGAGTGGACTGTAGGCATTAAATACCCATCTACGACTGCTCTCTCGTCACTAAGAATGGCTTCCATTTCTCTTTCCCGTTTCACTCTGGTCTTTTCAGGCCTCAACAACCCATTCACACACAAAGCCAGTAGTGAGCCTAAGCTTTTTGTTAATTTAATATTGTAGCTCAGACAGTTGTTTCTCCAATTCCAAGAATTAGCATTTAATTCTTGAGACTTCTAGATAGAAGTTAGTTAGATCGAGATATTTAATTATTTAATTAAATAATTTATTCTTTTAGAGACTTCTAGAAACCAGTTAGTTAGGGTTTGTTAGAGTCTAATTAATCTTAGCCATTGATTGAGATTAAATCATGGTCATTGGTTTTCCAATGAGAATAGTTTAAAAGGGGGTCATTAGGCATTTGGAGAACATACTGATAGACACAAGTTAGAGAAATATTTGCAGTGATAGCAAATAGTCTTGCAGTGATAGCGTTGGAAGCAGCAGCAGTGGAATTTCAGCAGGAGAAATTAAGAGAAGAATATCCGGTGAAGAATATTGTTGGAGCTTTATCAGTAAGAGGCAAGCAGTTCTTTAGTATCTCTTAGTATCTCTTGATTTGCTGAAGATTAATATAATTCCTCATCTGCAGTACTGGTTTTCCCTCCAGGGTTTTCCCAGGGACAATTTGTCCAAAAAT
Organism: Sequoiadendron giganteum; assembly: GCA_007115665.2. Taxonomy (NCBI): domain Eukaryota; kingdom Viridiplantae; phylum Streptophyta; class Pinopsida; order Cupressales; family Cupressaceae; genus Sequoiadendron; species Sequoiadendron giganteum. The sequence continues at coordinate 122,927,043 of CM021103.1, read as the reverse complement.
ATTGTGTTTATTAGTTTGTGTGTTTTCTTCTCTATTCATGTGAGTTTTATTTGTGAAGTTGTAGTTGTATTATTTTTCAGTATTTGCTTAAATTAATTTTCGGTAGTCAAATAATCTTTATTGATAGGAGATTAATAATCAATAACTGCAATAGATTTTTCACACTTTTCACAGATGTATTTCCAAAGCCAAGCAGAAAAAGGCTGGATTTAATTGCTAGAAATGCTTTAACCACTGATCAATCTCCTGCGCGACGTAGAAACAATCATCACCCCAACGTGTGGGAAGATGACTTCATACAGTCCCTTGGAAAAGCTTACGACGTAAGCTAGTTTTACAGTCTTCTACTTTCTACTTTGAAGTTTTCCTCGGTTGTTTTTATTTTTTAAACTTTTTGACTGTATTGGACTGCAGGCTCCTTCCTATGCTGAACGCGCAGAGACGCTGGTTAGAGAAGTGAAGGAGGTGTTCAATGGAATGCCAAGTGATAATTCTTCTATCCTCGACCGCCTTGGAATCGATTGGCATTTCCAAAAGGAAATAAAGGAAGCTCTTGATTATGTTTACAGGTTTGTTTCTTACAACAAACTTTAACAGGTAAATCTTAAAGCAATTTATGTAAAGCTGACGTAATGTATAAACTAATAGCAGATATTGGAACGACAAAGGCATTGGAAATGGTGAAGGCAGTGATTCGACTGATCTCCACAGTACAGCTTTAGGACTCCGTATTCTTCGTCTGCACAGATACGACGTCTCTTCAGGTAGTATTAATTAGGTTATTATAATACAGAAACATCTAATGATTTTTTACGCTTATAATTTCTAACATTACGTACAAAATTTCAATCCTCCACGGTTAACAAGTTAAGATTCTAGTTTTCTCTTTCTCTAGTGGCATCTTATTTAAGAAAAAACATGGGGAATAACGTAGTAAAAGTATTTTGTTAGTGGCTTTTGCTTTCCTAAAGAAAAGTCTCTACTTTATTATTTTTATTGCTTTATATAGATATATTAATTTTATTGAACTACTTTGATAATAATTTATATTATTAATATTTTTTTCTTGATAATTGAAGGTGTATTGGAGAATTTCAAAGGAAAAGATGGTCAGTTTTTGAGTTCATATATTCAATCAAAGAAAGAAATAAAAATAATTCTAAATTTATTTCGTGCTTCACTCATTGCATTTCCTAGAGAGAAAGTCATGGAAGAGGCTAAAGCCTTTGCAACTAGATATTTAAAACAAGTTCTTCCGAAGATCAAGGATTCCACTCTTTCACGAGAGCTATGAAATGGATACACATTAATAGTTTTGCATATCAAAGTATGTGAATCATTTTTTTTTAATTACATTAAAATTTTCTTTGGTGTAATAGATAGAATTTAATCTCGAGTATGGTTGGCACACCAATGTGCCTAGATTGGAAACAAGGAATTATATCGACATATATGGAGCAGAAAATTCATGGTATAACAAGATGATGTGCAAGTAAAATCCCATTATCATTATATTTTAATTTTCTATATATCAACTAAAGGGCGGGATTTTCTAAGTATAAGAGCATAATGTCTTTTATATACAGGATGGCATGTGAGAGTAACAAGAAGATTTTAGATCTAGCAAAGTTAGACTTCAATATGGTGCAGTCCATGCAGCAACAAGAACTTCAAATACTTTCAAAGTTAGTAACATACTTGATTTTAAAATTTATATTCACACGCACAAATAATGGCAAAGGAAAAAATAGTAGGATTGAAAATAAAATCTAGTGCATAAGTTATGAGAATGTCACATTTTATTTGCATGTGTTTTTTAGGTGGTGGATAAATTCAGGCATTCCTCAATTAGCATTCGCTCGCAATCAATGTGTGGAATTTTATTTTTGCGTGATAAGAGGGAGTGTAGAACCAAAGCATTCTGCTTTTAGAATTGGATTTACAAAAATTGGTACAATTGTAACAGTTATTGATGATATATATGATACACATGGGACATTGGAAGAACTAAAACTATTCACAAATGCATTTAAAAGGTACAAATATAAATTTAAAATACCGATAGAATATTAAATGAAATAGTTAAATCATATATTTTAGTACAAAATTATATTTGAGTTTTTGAGAGCTACCGCTAATTTTTTGTTCTCTTTTTGGTTAGTTGGGATCCCTCTGCTATAGAATACCTTCCTGAATATATGAAAGTTGTGTTCATGACATTTTATAAAATCATGACTGAAATGACACAAGAGGCAATCAAAAGCCAAGGATGAGACACACTTGGTTATGCTAAAAATGTTGTAAGTAATTGCAATTAAAATGTTAACAAATTTATATTTATATTAATAATATAAACTAATATATATCTTTCTTATATTTATTTAAAATATATCCCCATTTAAAAATTTCAATCATCTATCTAGTTGATGTGTGTATTTTAGCAAATATATTTAAAATATCTAGATGTTGGTGGAAAAAATAAAGGTATAGATAATGATGCATTTGCAATGTAGTGGGATCTTTTCTTTGATTCTTACATGCAAGAAGCAAAGTGGCTAGCTAATGGTTATACACCAACCTTTGACGAGTATTTGGAGAATGGGAAAATTAGTGGTGGTGGTCGAATACTTGTCTTGCAGCCTATGTTAACATTAGACACACTTCTTCCTAAGAACCTTCTTCCAAAAATTGATTTTCCTTCAAGGTTCAATGAACTTTTGGGACTCACTTTTCGAATAAGTAATGACTTAAAGACTTTCAAGGTATGTGTAAATAATCAAGCTAACATTTGTATGTAATTATATGTATACTTTAAAATTTCTCCTTTATTTTAGGAGAGAGGTTTGAATTAAAATTATAATGTTTGTTGAAATATAGGTTGAAGCTGCTAGGGATGAAGAAAATTCTTGTGTAAGATGTTATATGAGAAATAATCCTCAATCAACAGAAGAAGCAACTTTGGATTATGTCAATACCTTACATGAAGAATTATTGAAAGAATTGATGTGGGAGTATTTGAAAAAGGATAGTGTACCCACATGTGCTAAAGATCATGCTGTTTATTTGGAAAGAGGTATTCAACTATTTTACAAAGAGAGAGATGGATTTAGTGTTGCCACTAAAGATATAAGAGACCATATTTTAAAGATATTGGTTGAACATGTTAAAATGTAATTTTAGAGCCTTGTTGATTAGGTTGTGAGGTGTTAAGAACTACATTAAGTAAGCTACAAATATTTGTAGTACAAGTATTGTAAGCTTCATTATCTCTTTACTATAAATTTATTATGTAGCAGGTGATGGTAGTAGGAATTTTATTTTATTAGGTAAATTCAAACTATATTGTTATTTTTTATTTATATAATTATTATGTCTCATTAAATGTTGTGTCAAAAATATATATTTTTTGGGTTTTTAATATTGATAGGATCTAAAATTTAATTGACAATAGTGTGTACTTAGCATGGAAATTAACAGAAATTAGTAGTATTAATATTTAGATTTTTGATAAAAGGGTTTGAATATTACTGAAGAAGATTTATGCTTAGCAATATTGCATAAAAATTATAAATTATGTGCAAAATATCGAATAATTAAATTAAATTACTGTCATAGTAGAAATTACATAGTTATACCCCTTCTTATTTATGTTTTGAGGCTATCTCAATTAGAATAGAAATATTTAATGAAAGAAACATAGTAAAATTAACCAACCATTTACACATAACTCTCATGAGAGAAATAAATGTAAAACAAGTATTTATAATCCATAATTCAAAATTATTACAAGGATTCCACAAGATAACACCATATGTACCTTTTAAAATCCTTTTTAGTGGAAAAGTTTTTCTATTCAAAATATTCAATCTCCATAACCACCCATGGAACTGAATGTAATATTAATGATATGAGATTTCCATAATCTGTATTTTTCTTGATTAACCTCCTCCTCACGAGGTTGCTCTTCTTCATTTTCTTTAGCAAATTTTTCTTCAAAATTAATATTTTTAATATTCACCTCCACCTGAACATTCTCAGTATGCCCCTCCTCAATGTGCACCTCTACATGTGTTTATTCAGTATGAACTTCCCCCATGTGGATTTCATCCTATGATTTTTCACCTCGAGGAATTTATTTTTCTATCTGTCCTTTATTTAGTGTTGTATCAAGAGGAATTTCCTCTTCATGAGGTGGCTCATCGTTTGGAGGGGGAGGAGTAGATGGTAGTGGCTGAGATGGTGGAGTGGGTGCTTTTTCCTTTTGTGATGGAGGAAAATATGAAAGTGGTGACTCGTGAGGTTGAGTTGAGGAGTATGTTCTTTGAGCTTCCCGTTGGGTTTCCCTCTCTTTGATAGCCTCTTTAGTTTTTTTTTTGTACAATTCCATGTCCATCCTTAGGTTCCTCCTCATCTTCACTTGAAAAAACATCCACTAGGATTTGTTCTTTTTTTTTACTACTTCTTTTGTAGGTTCTTGTTAGAGTAAAGGTTTTAACTTAATTATGTTGATTAAATTATCTTTATTCCCTTCTTAAGATTTCATGTTAGTTTGCATAAGGTGACATTTAATAATTATATTAATTATTAAATGTTATTCTATTAGGGCTTCTATTAGGGTTTTCCCTATTAGCGTTTCATTAGGGTTTGCATGATCTCCTTTTTATAAGGATTGATCCCATTGTATTTAATATCAATTCATTCTCTCATTCTCTTTGATATATACATTTTCAGTTTTCAGAGAACCCTTTCTTATTTGTCTCCATCTCTTCTTTTGTGACAGGTTATTTGCATGCAGGTGATATTCGGGGTTTGTAAAATTTTATTTTCTCAACTCCTACATGGTATCAAAGCTCCACACCTATTGCTTCCTGTTCTTATTTTGAATATTTTTGGAGCTTCAAGGGTTTGGGGTTTGTTTTCTTGATCCAGGACATACCTGCAATTTTGAAGCATTTTCAGCTCAAACGGACATCGCCATTGCGTCTGCAGCGGTCCAAAACCCTTAAATTGACTGTTCATTCGTCCATTTTGGACAAAGTCAAAATTTGAGCCAAATTTTTTTTACAGTTCGGCAGTACGGCTGTCCGTCTGCTGGTCAAAAAAAAAATTCGTTTTTTCGTCATTTTTTTTATTTCGGAAAAATACTGTATTTTTTAGAATTTTTTTTTTAAAATCAAAGCTTTTTTTTTTTTAAAGCGAAATTTTTTAAGCTTTTTAAAGCCTGGCCTGGGTCCCTGTGCAGGTAGGGACGGTACCCCCTATCCTATCCTTATGATGGTGGCCTTGCCCCCCACCTCTGGCCATACATGGGATACCTACCACATTGGCAGGCGGTGGCCCCACCGCCGCCTTGTTTGTTTTAAAAAAAATGTGTTTTTTTTAATGATTTAAAAAAAAAAAAAATCAAAATCTTTTTTTTTATTATTTTTTTATATAAAAAACATTGTTTTAAAAAATAAGTCCAGTTGTGCATTTATGGTGATGGTCGTTTGGCCATCAAATTTAACCCAGTGTTTTTGCTACGACGGCCATATGACCGTCAAATTTAACCCAACACTGGTTTTTTCCCTCTTTGGAGCTGATTTATTCCAGAGGTCGTAACTTGGGCATACGATATCATTTTTTGGCAAATGAGATATCATCAGAAAGCTGGTTTTCTCATCTTTCTAGTGGTGTGGGTTTCATTACATCATTTTTCCGTTGGTGAGTTCTATAGCTAGTTGAAGACAAAGGGTCTATTTTCAGTCTCAAGCTCATAACTTTTGATCAGTTTCTCCGTTTTTTGCGATCTTAGCGATGTTGGAACCGTATTTCAGAGCTCTTCAGTTTTATCCATGCAATTTTTCCAGATTTGACTCTATGTATATTTTATTCAGCTATTTTTGTTTTCACACTCTGGTGGATTACCTGGACATATTTGCTCTTGGAAACTTTTTGTTCGCATGGGATGCTTTGTTTTTAGTTGTTCTTCATGTATTTCCAGTATTTTGTCCTTTGAGGACATTTTGAGCATCATTTGTAAGCTATCTTTTATGTAAACGCATTGAGATAAAGTACCACACTATTGTACATGCATCTTTTGGAGATTTTGCACATAAGGTTGTGTCATATTTTGTACTCGCACTAATATTATAAAGTGCCATGAGGGGTTGTGTAGTTTTCCTTTGTTTTGCCATCACATCTTTGTCTGGTGAGTGTCCCTCCACGACGACAATGAATCCATACCATGGGGGGTTGTGTAGTTTGCCTTTGTTTGCCATCACACCTTTGTCCGGTGAGTGTCCCTCCACGACGACCATGGATCCATATGATTCTAGCCTCATGCATGTGAGCTTTGTTTTGCACACCACTTTTTCAGTTGTAGGTGCTATCTTGTGCACTTTCAGATGTTTGTTCTCCTTCATGCACTACAGGGTGTTTCACACCATTTCAGTGGATCTGTTAGGCTCTCCCAGTTCAGCATTATGGGGGGGTTATTATATTGTTCGTGCTAATTCTTCCTTGGTTTCGCCTTGGAAGGGATCTTCCATCTTCAGCAGAGGTTTTTCAGGACCATAGCAGTCATCTTTCGATAGTTGTTTGCAGCTTCTTCTGCTTCAGTGATGTTCTTCTTCTTGGCCTTCTGCATCTCTTTTTGGAGTAGAGATTTTTCCCATGAGGTTTTCTCTATTTCTCCATTTTACAGAGGTTTGGTTGTATTTGGGTACATGATCTGGCCTAGTTTCCGGGACCCATGTTTGCTTTCTTGCACTTGTTTGTAGCTGCACTTTTTCTCATCTTAAGGGGGGGTGTTAGAGTAAAGGTTTTAACTTAATTATGTTGATTAAGTTACCTTTATTCCCTTCTTAAAATTTCACGTTTTTGCATAAAGTGACATTTAATAATTATATTGATTATTAAATGTTATCCTATTAGGGTTTTATTAAGGTTTGCATGATCTCCTTTTTATAAGGATTGATCCCATTGTATTTAATATCAATTCATTCTCTCATTCTCTTTGATATATAAATTTTTCAGTTTTCAGAGAACCCTTGCTTGTTTGTATCCATCTCTTCTTTTGTGACAGGTTATTTGCATGCAGGTGATCTTCGGGGTTTGTGAAGTTGTATTTTCTCAACTCCTACAGTTCCCCTTTTTCATTTATCTTGACTAGGGCAGCACTTGAAGATGTTTTTCTTTTTCAACAGATGACCTTCCATCCTTGGTGGCTACTTTTGTTGTGCATTCCCCCTTCTTCTTCTCAACACCCTTCATAGGTGCTAGAAATTATTCCATAGGAAAATGTGTCTTTAACCACTAGAGAGAGCAAGCCACAACATCCTATGCCCTAATTTTGATTTCATCATTTTCCTCTACTGAGTAATCTATATTGAAAATAGGCTAGTCATAAACTTTTTGACTTGAATAAGCAAGATCAAGGACCTTCCCATCTTCATTATGTTCTTTAGAAACACAAGCCCCAGTACACTACCTTATCAATAAGATGGTTAGCTGAGGTAATCTTTCAACTTGAATTCAAATTCTTCTTCACAATTTTCCTAGCAATCTTAAATTTTTTGGCTAGTGGATTATATAGGAACCCATTACCTTGCTAATATTATTAATAGGATCAAATATGCTCCTGGCATCATTATATAGATCAAAATTATACCTACCTATCTCAACATCTACACTCTTGGCATTCTGCATGTTGGTATAGGAGTACTCTACCTTGATGGAGAAACCATATTCATGTTTATGCTTCCCAACAATAAGTTGTACTTATAATACTTTTTTGAAAACCTCCAACAAAGCATCTTGTTTGAAGGGTACCTAGGAATTTTGCATATAATTTTATGGAATCCTTCCACCTTGATATAGGAAAGGGCCTTGCATTGCATATACTAGTTCACAATATCTTTTATTTCTTCAATTTCTTCATTATAAATTATATTGGAGAAGTTTCCCTTTAAGCCTTGAATCACATAGTAGATGAAATTATCATTAGCAACATAGAAATTGTGATAGCTTATCTCCAACTTTAATTTAGGGTAGTGTTGCTATATCATCACTTATTCAAGCTCAAAGAAACCAACCCTATTAATTCTTGGGAATGAAGGATGTGAAGACAAAAAATAGACTAAGTAGGAAATCATGTAAAACATATGAGTTTTGAGTACATTACTCAATTTCTCATGAATAGTATTACTTATAAGAAAATCCCAATCAATTTTCATCTTGTTGGTAAAATTGATAATCTTCATAGGTGTGGTCAAGGTGTTTTGTCTTTTTTCCGGTTGAATCAAAGCCTAAAAGGTTAGGGAAAAAAAATTCAGAGCCCAGATATCTAGGCAAGAAAGTTTTAGAGTTTGTGTTTTTTCTTTTTGTAGGTTGAAGCAAGAACCTAGATGCCAAAATACTAGGTAGTGAATAAAGGAGGAAACCTAGATGAGGTATCACGAAGAGAAGAAGTAAGGTGAAAGAGACTTGTTTGAGAAAAAAGAATGGAGATGTTGAGGAAAATAGTTCATGGAGACTTGTAGAGTAACGAGGTACCAAGCAAGAAACAATAGAAAAGTGAGATGAAAAAGAAAAATTGAGAAATAAGAATAGATAAAAGTGTAGCAAGAGATATTTGAGTTGAGGCACACCTTGGAAGAAATGGAAAAGAGGCACAAGAGAATGGAACTTGAGCTACAAGAATGTCTTGAGAGGGAAAAACAAGCTAGTGGTTGGAATTTTCCAATAAGAAAGAGGCTCAAATGGCCTACCAAGGAGATCATTCAAAAGAGATGAATGCAAGAGAGGACAACAACACCAAATATTGGAGAATCTTTGTTGATAAAGGAAGAGAAAAATCCATCTAAAAAAGAGGAAGAGGTAGGTAATGCAATGGTAAGAAAACCTAGGACTATTTTGGTAACAACAAGCATTGAAGATTTTCCTTGGGAGGTTCAAGTTGTCTTGAAGGATCATATAGACATAGTGATTGATAAATTTTCTAACTTTTTTCTTCCAAGGAAAGGTGTTAGTCACTATTTATCTTTTGGTCTAGGGGATGGTCTGTCATATACAATAGCCTATGGCAAGAAAAATGAAGAATGTGATGTGTCTAAAGAAGGAAATGGTGCTAATACAAATGATGCACTTGTTTGGAAGGTTGTACAAGAAATAAATTTTAATGCTAAAGGCAAGAGGATTGCTAGGAAAGAGATTGCAAAGTTGAGAAAGCAATGTTTGAAGGGAAAAGAAGGTATGGAGCAACATAATCGATAAAATGAGTTGTAGATGGAAGATGAACGGTTAGACAAGTAGCCACTCCAAGTGAAGTAACAAAAGGGAGTTGTAGATGTCAGAGGCAAAGAGAGAAGACAAAGCACTCTTAATGAGATTGTAGCCTTGGGAGATAAGAAACCCAAGGTGAAAATGAAGAAAACCATTGAAGGGGAACAAGGTACTATTGGAGTGCATGAAATATTTCAAGGAAAAAGGGATCAATTACAAGGTAGAGGTGTAAATGGAGGATAGTTTTATATTGAAAAGTTCAAATATCTTTGCCAAGTGTTCAAGAAACCTACAGTGAAGATGAAGCAGGCATGGAATTGTTCCAAAGAAAATAATGTGCAAGGATTTAAAGGCATCTGACAAGAATTTTCAAGCATGGTTCTCATTATTTTTATCTTGTATTCAAGCGGACCTTGAATCTTTTCTTTGCTCGGGAGTATGGTGCAGGTTCACCCATGAGATTTTGGTTTTTTCATTGTTTTGGTTTTGTGTATCTATTATATAATAAGGTCCTTTTGGATCATCTTTATGTTTGTAAGGGTCAACATGTGGTCTTAGGAGGATAGGTGTGGTCAAGTTATAAAAAATGTAAAAGTTGCTATAGGTTTTAAAATTTGTCAATATTGTCTAAAATGTTGCAAATTGTGGAATGTGAAGAGTCACATGGTGTAAATGAAGGAATTAGAATGGTTTTAGTTTGAAAATAAGTTCTAAATGACTGGTACATGTTTAAATATCCTTTCCAAGGTCGAGACCAAGGTTGGTTATGATATTTTTTGAAGTGAAATCAATAAAAGGCATCCAAGTGTTTATGCATTTTTTAATATTAAATTGTTGTTTCAGAGCTTGGTATGGCCTTGTACAATTGGTCAATGATCTAAAACCAATTGGAGGTTTTTGTTATGTGATTATACTTTCATTTTATTTATGTTCCATGATCTTCATTAAGTATTAAGAAATTTACAAGCATTTTGGTGAAAGCGATCAGAAACCCTACCCAAGGTTCCTAGTGGACTTGAAAAATGAATTTCTTGCAATTTCGATTGTAGAAATTCCTAAAAATTGGTGAAATGGATTTTAATTGTGTATATTTTCATTCCTCAAAATTGAAGGTCCAAGGAATAAGGTTCACACATGTTTTTGTGATGCCCTAGGTTGGATTTCTTCATGTTTTAGGCCTAATTAGTAGAAGGATAGTCCATTTTTGAAGAATTTCGTACAAAGTAACCTCCCTTGATTATAATATATGTTGTATAAGGTCCAAATGGGTGTCTGAAACTATGTTTTTAATTGTCATATCAAGTCTATAGATAAGTTTATGACCAAAAAACATCAAATTGTTGCTCGCATGTTTTAGGTTTATAAGAGCAAGTTGTCCATTTTTTATGATTTTCGTACAAAGGAATATGCCTTAGTTTTGATTATGTTTTTAAGTGAGTAAAAGGCTATCTGAAAGTAATTTTAAATTTTGGAGATCATGCTTACTCTAGAAGTTATGATTGGAAAACCAGTTTCAAAAGGCTACTAGGAGATTAAGGGCTAATGAATGAAAACCCACCATTTGATGTTTGAAACATTGAAAGTTTGATTGGTTGAGTTAGTGTTCAGGTTATCCACCAGTCTTTGCATAAAATACATTTCCATTCTTATGGTTATGATAGCTACCACAATTCAAAACTAACTCTGAGGACTGAACTATCACTTGAAAGGCAATAGCTTCCACCAATCCTAACATTGTCAAATCCCTTGCCATTGGATTCCTAAACACATCATCACTAATCCTATTCTTAAATTCAACCATGTTTAAATGGCCTAAGTTAGTGTATCCAATCTCAACATATGAAGTGAGCATCTTTCAAGTTGGATGATAGCCCTTGTATTGATATTTCATTTCTTCTAAATCTCTCAAAGGCATATATCTTGCATGTACAAATACCACATATTAACATTCACACACATTAGAGAAGAAAAACCTTGTCACTCGAACCATATTAGTTAATATTCATTTCATAATTTAAAGTCATGATTTTCTCTAAGTTATATAAAGTTTTTGGGATTGGCCTTCAGGCTTACTTGTTACCTCATACCATTATCACCTACACTTAAGAGTTCAATTTTGATTTTTTAGTTCATTAGGTATCATGGATCAATGATTCCCTTTACCATTTACTTGTGTAAGGGTGATCCCACAATACTGGTTTAGAATTTTTGGCCAACCTAGACACTAAACTGATTTTTTCTAATTAAATCTTCACTTTCGAGCACCTATAGTAGCTGGACCCTGAGGAATTTGAAGATGATACAAACTAGTGATTTGTGATATCCTCACGTCTATAGATTATAAATATATTTTTTTCATTTTTTTTGGAATTATATTGTACTTATTTTTCCATCTCCTTTGAAAACTAGTTTGTTCTAGTAAACACCATTTTTAAGGAGTGATGCCCACTATATACAACATAAATTTTTTTCCATGAAGGATAAAATTCTAATTTTTTCGAATTTAAATTTGTAACTACAATATTCAGTGCTTTCATTTGGTTTCATAGTGTTTTATTGAAATTTTTTTCCTTAATAAAGTTTCAAATTCAAACCAATTATAATTCAGACATAGGCAGACCGTATACAACATAATTTTTTTGTATGTATCAAAATTCTTTTTTTTCTGTTGGATCAAGGAATTCAATATCTAGTCCACTGATAATTTTCAGATTGTTTTTATAATCTTCTATTTTTCCACATGTGTAGAACAAAGAGCTTGATTTTTCAGTGAAAACCCAATGTTTAATCAAATTAAAAAACAAATACATAATAAAACCAAAACTTATTAAAATTAGATTCATTGGATAGTTAATTCTGAGAACTACCATCATCTAGTTGGGTCTATGAAGTCTCCTTCATTTTCATCATCAAATCAAGCTTCAAAGGGCAAAAATTATGGAGATTTTTGGTGCCAAAGGGAGAGAAGGGGGGAAACAGGGGGTTCTAGTGAACCCTGGTTTGCTAGAACTAGGTGGTTCACTCAAACCCCCTTGTTCTAGTGAACCCTCATTTTCTAGAACCAGGTGGTTCACTCAAACCCCCTGGTTCTAGCAAACCCCCATTTAATGCAATTAAAAAATAAACCCATTAGAGGGGGGCTCACTTGAACCCCCTTGTTCTAGTGAAACCCTTGGTTCTATCAAACCCTTTAGGGGGTTCTAGCAAACCCTACTAGTTCTAGGGAACCCCCTAAAGTGTATACCATTTCAAAATGCATTTTTCCTTCCTCACTGGAATTGTAAACTAGTATTCTAGGTTTACCTGTCAGGAAGAAAATTTTCATCACTAGGGTGTAGGACTTAGAACAATAATCTTCTACACTCCACATTCATGGAAAATATAGAGACCTCAATCTAAAGTATGCAAAGGAGGAAGAGATCTTGCAATAGGGTTGTCCTAGGTTCTGATTATAAACTAAAGAGGGGTTCACCACAAAGCTAGGGCTTGTAAAAGGCTAATGAAATGAAGGATCTAATGTTTAAACCTAGTGATGTGAAACTTAAGTAAATGACCTAAAAATGCAAGTACATCAAAATAGGAAATTGTAAAATCAAAAGAGTGCACTTGGAAACTTATGGAGGCTTGAATGAGGAATGGAAATTCTAAAAATGATTATTTTAATGCTGAGTGGGACTCATATGCTAGTCTGCGTGATTTAGTCCTAGACTTGGTTTTTTGTGCCAAACTAGAATGTGTCAGTGCTTATTCTGAATCTTTTGAAACCCTAAAAAATGATTGTACTGGAACTCATATGCCCAAGGTGGCATATTATTCCAAATATTCTTTTTTGAAGGATTATATCTAATTATACTCTCCAATCTCTTCTCTTTCTTTCACACTCTGTTTCCAGATTTGAAATTTTGATTTTAGACCTGTAGAAGACTTTTCATGACCTTGCAAGTGAGGAGACAACTCCAACAACTTCCTTTAGTCTTGTAACCTAATCTTCAAAGATCCTTTAAGCTCCAATACACCTAGATCTACAATTACACATGTAGAGAGATACAAATTTGATTGTTAGGGAATGTGGGTTTTCCTTGGTCAAACCCCTTTGAGATAATTAAACCAAATGATGAGATAATTTAAATGAGGACATGAAACATGAAAAATGACACCTTGGATGATGTCCTGTAAATCTACAATATAGCATGAAGTGGCCATGAAGAATGTAGATCTAGATCTTGAATATGGATATGAAACAATGGTTGCAAATGGATCTTCAATGCTACATCACAAAACTAGCTCAACAACATGCTTGGTGCTTGATAATCTTGACATGGTGATGGATCATTAATTGTTGCAATAATTGATTAAGAAATCTACCCTTGAATGCCTTAGGAATTCTCTTGTATACTCTCTTGATGCTCTTATGAAGTCTTGGAATGCTTAACTCTTGAATTATTAACTTGATATCATGAAGGATTAATGAAATAATGATTTAAGACCTTTTAATATAGGAAACTCATCCAAATTATCGTTTATTAGATCCTAGAGGCCGACATTCATAAAATTTAAATTTAAAACCATGATTTCCCACTCAAAAACGGGAAATGGGACTCATACACCCAAAGTGGCTTATGGATTCCATAGGGCCTTTTTAGATAGAGGAAATGTCGGGGAGATGAGAAATTAAGTCTACTTGTGATTTTGTCAGGATTTTGGTTGAAATAAGCCTCAAGATGCATAATATATGGTCTTAGGGGCCTATTAATGATGATATAAAGGTCATAAATGTAAGAGGGCCCAAAAATCAATGTGAAAGTATAAATAAATATACTTTAAAATATCAAATTAAGGAAAAATTAGGTCTATTTGGCTTAAAAGGGCCCTAAATCTAATGCAAATGTGTACACCACATTAAAACACTAGATTAAGGCACCATTAGATCCAAGGGCCCTAAATTTAATGTGAAGGTATAAATTAATAAACTTTACAACTTTAAATCAAGGAAAAGTTAGGTCGGTAATAATAGTAAAACGCGCTCGCGTTATGGCTTGGTAATGACCGAGCCTAGGCTTGGTCATTACCGAGCCTAACGTGGGTGTTTTAAAATGCAAGCGCGTTATAACGCGCTCACATTATGGATTACATTTCAAAAAATGCGTGCATTTTGAGTTCAAAAATGTGCATTTTTTTAAATAAAAAAAACATTTCCAAAATGTGCGCGCGTTATAACGTGCTCACATTTTGGTCTGCATTGAAAATATTTTCTTCTCTTTTTCGTGTGTCTTTCTTCTTGTTATCTTTTAGGGAAACTATATACATGAAATAAACATTTAGTTATAAGTTGACATTTATATATGGACATTTACTTTCTTATAATTTAAGTTATATCTCATGTATATACTTCCAGGATGTTTGAGAGTGGTTTCAGATCTCTAGGAGTTATGATGCAAATTCTAGTTTTTGGAAGATCTTTGAAATTTCAGACTTAGTCAAATTTCAATAATTAGCATGTCAAATTTCAGTAATCGGGAGGTTAGATTTTAGTACTCAACACTTGTTCTATCATATTTCTCTCTCACTCTCTCCTTCTCTCTACTCTTTATCTCTCCACTCCCTCTCTCTCTCCCTTCCTCCCTCTCTCCCCTCTCTCTCTTCAAGTTTTTGGAAGATCTCACAAATTTCAAACTTAGTCAAATTTCAATAATCAAGAGGTCAAATTTCAGTAATTAGAATATTGTATTATTTCTCTCTATCTCACTCATTTTTATCCCTTACACTCTAGACCTCTCTCTCAAGTATCTCTAGCCCTTTTCTCACTCTCTCTCTCCTGGATCTCTTCAAGGAACTCTCAGCTTTTCACTTCTCATTTCCTTCTTCTAATTCTCTACCTCACTTATCTCTCCCTCTCTCACCTTCCCTCTCTACTTGTCTCTATCTCCCTCCCCCCTCTCTCTCTCTCTACCTACCTACCTCTCCCTCCATCACGCCCTACCACTATCTCTATTTCTCTCTAGCTAACCTCTCTCTCACCTCCATCTCTCTCCCTCCATACTTCTATCTCCCTCTCTTCTTCCCTATCTACTCTTTATCTCCCATCTCTCTTTACCTACTTCTACATCCATCAAACCTTACCAATCTCTCTACACCTCTCCCTCCCTCCCTCATTCCCTCTCTACTTCTCTCTATCTCACCTCTCTCTCTACCTCTCCTTCCATCTCTACTTATCTTTGTCTCCTCTCTCCCTCTCTCTACCTACCTCTCCTTCAAACACTCTTTATTTCTCTCTATATCACCTCTCTCTCCCTCACTGCATCTCTCTCCCTCTCTCCCTCCCTCTCTACATATATATATCCCATCTCCCTCTCTACCTAGCTCTCCATCCATCACAACCTACCACTCTCTCTCCATTACTCTCTATCTAACCTCCCACTCTCTCCATCCATACCTCTCCCTCTCCTTCCCTCTCTACTCTCTACCTCCCTAATCCTGCTCTACCTACTTCTCCATCCATCACTCCCTAACATTCTCTCTACACCTCTCTATATTTATTCTCTCCCTCCCTCCCTCATTCCCTCTCTACTCTCTCTCTACCTCTCCTTCCCTCTCTAATTATCTTTATCTCCCCTATCCCTCTCTCTCTCTCACTAGATGTCTCCCTCCCTACCTTTTCCCCTATCTACTCTCTATTTCTCCTCTCCCTCCCTCTACCTCTCTCTCTCACTCTATCTCACTCCTCCCTTACCCTCTTTCTCTCTCACTCTCTCCTCTTTATCTCACCATTCTCTCTTTACATATCTTTATCTCACCTATCCCTCTTTACCTCTCCCTTCCTCCCCCCTCTCACCCACTCTCCCTCCTTCCCTCTATCTCTATCTCTCTCTACTTCGCTCTATCTCACCTATCCCTCTCTAGCTGCATATCCCTCCATCACTCTGTACCACACTCTCTCTATTGCTCTCTATCTCACCTCTCTCTCACCTCCCTCTCTCCCCCTCCATACCTCTCCCTCTACTTCCCTCTCTACTCTATATCTCCCTAATACCTCTCTACCTACCTCTCCATCCATCACTCCCCACCACTCTCTCTATACCTCTCTATATCGATTCTCTCCCTCCCTTATTCTCTCTCTACTTCTCTCTACCTCTATGTCTTTCTCTAATTATCTTTAT